>JBAJHX010000067.1:21578018-21612451 GCA_037176925.1 Amniataba percoides | reverse complement strand
CTTTCTATCTAATGGATGTGCCTGCCAGCCTCAAATCTGGATCTGCCCTTAGCATTGGCACCAGCAGACAGCAAGAGGCCTCGAACTGAGGAAGAGCCAGCGGCCTAATCTGGCAATGAATCTTGGATCAGCGTCTCTGCCCGATGCATTTCCCTGTTGGTGCAATGAAAGGCTTCGCTGCAAGAGATGAGCACTAATTTGTAGCTGGTTTTGTTTGTGCTGCGTCACATCGCAGTGCATGTAATCCAGTTTTTAAAAGCTGTTAAGTTTGTGCAGCTGAATTGTTGGAGAGGGCACACAAAAGGTTCAAATCAAACTAATAAAGATAATGTCATGATAAAGTGTATTTATATAACACAAACATGCTTCTTAAACAACATGCATACATACACATACACATCAGTCTGCATGATGCACAGACAAGCATCAAGAAAACATGGCAGAGCAACTTTGCAAGGACTCAATAAAATCTAGAGATCAATGAAGTATTTTAGCAGAAGCCAATGAAGAGAGACGAGTCATGTTAGCTGAAAGTCTGACTGCAGCATTTTGTTGAAGACGTGCAAGGATGCTATCTCTGACATATGATGAAACTGTGAAAGTATAAACATTCATCGTCCCCAAAGAATGATTCCCAAATTCTGCGTGACCATTTTCACGCTTATTTTATACGATGCACTGGAGAAATCTCTCTGCTGAAAACTGATTGAAATCACCTTCAGATGATCTGATTTTTTTCCTTTCTTCTTTTATCATACCTTCCCCAACAATCGTAAATGTGAAAATACTGATTATGGCTGCTTTTAGTGCTCCTGGAGATGCTTTGTGAAAACAAGCAACTACCACGTTTAACGGGAAGCATTTTCTGTGGATATTCCCAATGAGTTCATCTAAATCTTCATTGTGTGTCCTTTAAATGAAACCTTAACCAGCTTCTTACTTTGAGTGATGGGATGTGACACAAACAGGCTTTTTTCTTTGAGATGTGATGATTCAAGAGAAAGAAGTTTCCAGGAGGATGTTTGTGTATGTGCAGACTGACTGTCGATGCCCTGAAAGGCCTTTTTTTTTCTTTCCTACATCGTCGAGAGTCGGCGCCCTGCTGCTCTGTGAGAGGTGTCGATCTGAGGGATCCGACCAGGACATTGGCAGGAGATGCGTTTTGGCTCCGCTTCCTGTTACTCACATTTACAGCCTCGTATCCTGATCTTCCCACACGTCGTTACAAAGAGCTCTGATAATTACACGAGGCGCAGGAAAAAGGACTCGCGCTGCTCAAAGCACGTCAGGATTTTTGCTTTGTATTGTTGGCTTTTTCGAGGAGATAGGCAAAGAGGGGAAACACTTGTGGCAGGTAATTAAGGTTTTCCACTCCAGACAGTAAGTTAAGAAATTGGAATTGATTGCTGGACCAGTCAAAGGAAAAACTCCCCCTCTCTCGTGGGGTATCACCTGACATTTTTCCTGGTATTACTGTTTCCCTGGTAACCCCCGAAGGGACTGAGTTTTACCTTGAAGCTGGTCAATACACTTGTGATATTACTGTGCCGCGTTGCTGCCTCGGTGCTGCTTTGCCGTCAGTCCAGAAAGCGACGACGCAGGCAGAAAAGCGAGCGATGCGTATCTTCCTCCATCATTCGGCTCTGCGGCTACTTTCATTTAGAAGGATGCTCAGACAGTCACGTCGGAGGTGTCCGGTTATACTGTGCGTTAAATTCAATTAATGGACATCCTCCAGCCGATCTTAATTGAGTTTTCTCCAAAGCAATGGTACAATTAGCTGCAAAATGTTAAGAAAACAGTGCCGTGCAGCAGTGTGTTTGTTTACGTAAGTTGATTTTACGTTGGAGCAGATTGATGGAAAGAGGAAGCTCAGAACCAGAAGCCTCGTAGCTGCAGACAATTTATTTTCTTATTTGTGATTAACGACGTTTCACGCTAATCGATTTAGTCTCAGATGTGTCCGTTTGTTGGTGTATGTTGTTTATGTGGCTGCTTGTAAAATCATTTGTTAGAGAGAGGAAGGCTGGCCGGAGAAACGGATGGTCTGGCTGTGGGTGTGGAAGAGAAAAGAAGACACTGAGGGCTGTAAAGATGTCAACACTTGTCAGGCATGCCGGCCGTGATACCATCCAGGGAGGCCGCCTCGCTCTCTGCCTCGACACTCTTGTATTCCTGTCAGCTTCCTGCTTTGTCACGGACTTCCCAGAGTGCATCTTGTTAGAGGATTCAGCGGCGGGATGTCCTGAACGTGGATGAAAAGCAGAAGAAGAAGAGACGGGACTAAACGGATCTGACAGCGAACCCGAGGCGGGCGGCTGAAACGTGTCGGCGCGCCACATGAAATGGACGCCGAGGCCACAAGTCCGGTGAGGCGTCTTGTAAAAGTCTCCTGTGATTCACGTGGAGACAGTCGGCTCCCCGGAGAAGCTGATTAGTATCCTGCTGTGGACGCTGCCGGACAGATTGTTGAGCACAAGACAGACGAATGTGTCTGCACTGGCTTTTCTTTCATTTTTTCATTCTTTATGCTGTTTCTGAACGTTTCGGGCCGACATGTGGATGTGTGAGCCCACAAATCTTGGAGCGAAGTCGACCGCCTGCAGCTTTATTAGGTCGTTTGAAGCAGCAGCTCTCTCTGAGCAAACTCACAGCAAACTATTCATCCAGGTTGTTTTTGCAGAATTACTCTAATTATTCTGTAATTTGTTGAACAAGTTGCTAAAACTTGTAGAATTAGCCAAAAAAACTTTTTTCATTTGTCTAATCCTGCAATTAATTGATTTTTTCTCTCCTTAGATGCAGCTAAAACTAGTTTTTAACACAACATTGAAATCACTGTCACCATTTCAGTTTATATGGTGAATTTCTTAACTAACAAACAGCTGAACAATCACATTGTTCATAATCAAATATTGATTAAAGCAGCTTTATGTGGAGATGTTATTTTAGTTGATCAAATTATCTGTGAGTAAGATGATTTTTATTTAGTGGAGACTTATTTTGGAGATGTTTATTGATTTGCATGCTTTATTTAATTATATTCGAGTTTTTTTAGGTCCTCTGCCTATAAAAAAAATCCACAACAGGATTTTTTTTCTCTTTTCCCCACCGTGTTTCCACATGCATGGATGCAAGTAACTGGCACATATTGGGAAAAAACAAAACATCATCCTTACAAAGAATAAGTTCTGGTAACAGAGTCATATGTTTGCCACAGTGTGTTTTATGACAATAAGGGGGGCGCTGCAATGGCAAAGAGAAACTTGTTGGTGTCAACAAACAGTACAACAACAAGTTTATATCATTGGAGGATTAATCAGTGGTAGTTTTGAAGTTTTTGTGCTAATAAATGTGATTTTATCCTTTAAACTACTTTTATATAATAACTAAGTCATACCAGCTCTTTCCCGCCACTGTCACCAACCAATAAAGAATAAAAATGTCCAAAAATAACTAAATAAAAAAGCTGACAAAAAGGCTGAATGAGAAAAAGTATGAATATCAATTTGAAAGACCAAAAGAAATTGAAAGAACTGGCAGCCACACTTCCACTGGTCCCTGCACTTTCAAGTAGCTCCTCGATAAGCTTGAAGTTTTTAAGCCTCCGTGCATATTGCTGATAATAAATGGCCTTATGCCGCGTATGTGCTTTAAAATAAACGCTGATGTACGAGAAAGCCCAGTGAATATTCACGCAATCAGCAACTGCAGGGGTGTTGCTGTTAAATTGCATTTTTAAGTCATTGGGCATGGCGTTAAAAAAAATAGACTGCCTTTTCTGTAAAAAGTCATAAACTCAAGTGAGTATTTTTCTGTCTGTGGAGCACTGAAAACTACACGAACATAACAGCCTACTGACTCCGCCGATTGGTGGATTGATTGATTGATTGATTGATTAGAAGGCTGGTCTCAGGCAGGGATAATACACTTAAGTGTTTAAAGATCTTTACCACTGATTGAGCAGCCATCCAAACTTTCAACCAGGCAACCAATCAACTAATCAATCACACAGTTGGCGACAGTTTTATTCAGTTTAAAGCAGAGTTAAAAGATAGAGTGCACAGAAGCTGAAAGGGAGCAGTGTAAATATCTCCTACATAAGACAACCTTATTTATTATTACTTATAAATAATGACTTCAGTGTTCAGTCGCGGCCACAAGAGTCTTCTCGCAGTGCAGAAATCTGATTTCTCTGCTTGGTTCTCATTAAAAATTATTCTAAATAGTTGCAGCTGTCTGTTTTTTTGGGTGCCCTGATCGAATTTGTACAAATTAATTGTTTAATAAAAATCGGATAAACTTTATTGGGCAGCTTAGTTGCACATTACAGCATATTTATGAACACTTAGTGAGGAAATAAGCTAACAGAGACTGTTTTCAAATGACGGTGTTAATGCACTTGCAATGCAAGTTTTTATTCCTATTTCGATTGAAGTGTGAAAGTTTTGTGCCATCTTTGGACTCAGATTGAGGTGAAATGACAGGACTGATGTTTAAATCAATTAGAGGCTTAAATTGAGCCACATCATGTTTAACATCAAATCATCCAGACCGATTAAAAAAAGGTTTTGTTCTCTCATTTTGTGCTGGTCGGTGTTTGGAAATGAAAACAGGCGCTCTGTGCTCGCAGGTCATGTGTCGGTTCAGATGTTTATCTTGTCTCTGGAGAACACGGCAAATTAATTTTGATGAGGCCATTAACTCACCCTCCATGACGGAGATGACACCAATCAGCCAATCAGTGTTTGGCTGATTTTCAGGACACACAACTGTCAAGACGGCGAGCGACGTGGACTTTTTTATGATATCGACTTACTTTCCCAAAATATAGAACAAAAAAAAAAACTCCTCTGGGATTTAAGAAGTGAATTAAATTCATGTCCTCCAGAGCGAGAAGAGTTCCAGGTAATGATTTTCCTGTCTGCATGGATTAATAGCATTTTGGAAATTAAAGCTTTGGTTGTATCCCAACAGGTGACGATGCCAGAGAAACATCAGCGGGAAATGATGCCGGGCTGCCGTCCATAAAAACACCTGCCTGTGACGGACAAAAACTCTAAATCCTGTCATTTTACCTCCGCAGGTCAACAAGACAGAAGACAAGTCCCTGGAGGAGCGAGGACGCATCATGATTTCTCTCAAGTACAACACCCAGAAGTCCTGCCTGGTCGTGGGCATCATTCGCTGTGCTCACCTCGCTGCCATGGACGCCAACGGCTTCTCCGACCCCTACGTCAAAACGTCAGTACGCTCGCAGAAACGCAGCATAATCTGTGATTTAATCTGGTTCATCCTGATCAAACCTTTACTGGCAGTTTACTACAACATGCACCTTCGATAACAACAAAAATTATCATTTTATTATCTCACTTTAAGAGGAAAGAAAGTCCAACAAACCTTCACGTCAGCCGAACTTCTTTGTCCTGCTGTGCTTCCTGTTTGTGTGCACAGTTTGTCCTTTTGCAATAAAGGGATTATTACAGACATTTAGGGTGAACTCACTCTCAGATTTAACTCCAAATAAAAAGGGATTTAGTCAGCCTGGATTTACTGTCAGCTTGCTGTCTGATCGCGTTCGTGACTCTGACTTGTTGTCGTCTCGGAAATTACCTTTGCTCTGTGTGTAATATTATTAAAAGTATAAAAAGTGATGAACTAAGCTGTAAAAATTGGACCCAAGCTGTGAGACGAGACGAATTTATCATCAAAGGATGTGACACTGAGATGCTTAATAACAAGAGAGAACTGAAAGTTAGAAAAACATGTCGTGAATCAAGAAGCGTTCAAAATTAAATAGTAAATAAATAGTAAAACATTATAAAATGAACAATCATATTACAAGATACAGATTCAGTAGATAACTACTATAAAATTATTCTAAACTCTTTTTTAATTTGTCCATTTCTTGATTAATTTGTCTATAAAATGTTAGAAAATAGTGAAAAATGACGGAGTTAACGTCTTACTTTGTCCAAAAACCCAAAGATATTAAGTTTTCTCTCTTATATAACAAAGAAATTTTGACTTTGTTGTTGTAAAACTGACTCAAAATAATTGCACATATATTTTCTTAGTTATCTAATTGCCTCGGCTTTACTAACTATTTCAAAAATGTTGTTCAAAAATGTGACAATGAATTAATTTTTGTCTATAATGAACACGGATGCTGTGTTATTTTTATGACGTAAAGGCCAAAATAAAGATTTGAAGCGCGGATCTTTGAAATGGTTGAGGACAAAATCTGACCTTTTGTTTGAAAAGATGAAAAAGTCGAGAGGTCATCGACATGATTACGAATCCACCTCCAGACTTTATGAATATCGATACGAAATTTGACTGAAAATTGGCAAAGTGTCAGAAAAAAACATCATCACCATCCTTAAACCTCCCAAAAATCTGAATTCATGCTCTCTGAAAGGAAGATTTGTACATTTAGGGAAGCAAAAATACAACATACGTGGCTCGACTTCACATAAAGCCCCCCGTGGATTAATTACCTCCGTTCCTCTCCACAAACACTTCACAAAAACAGCGGCCGCTCGTCATATTAACGCTATTTTTAGTGGCGGCACGACGCGGCGCAGAAGTGCCGAAATGGATTAGCTGGCAGCGCTGATGCTTTAGCAGAAAAGAGTCCGACTACCTGTGATTATCAGCGGCATGAAAGACACACAGCACAAGAGGCCATCCGCAGGGGCTGCAATTTGAAGGAGAGTCCTATTTATCACACCTGAACATTTCCCAAGTCTTTCATCTAGCCGAGCAATGAAAGCGCAATTAATTTCCGACTCTGCTGTGCACACCTCGAGAACAAAAGCGCGACTCTTTTCGGAGGAGAAGGGGGCCGGCAACAATTTTCCAACAATTTGAGGTTGAGAAAATCTCCCCGAAGCTTGAAGGACACTCGGACAGATAACAGATTTCCTGACAAGCTCGCGTGAGAGGGAATAAAGGAAATGTATATTCTGTCAGATGGACGGGTGGAGGCCGCGTGATTTTCCCCTCCTCTTTCACCAGCTGAGTCTATCTGAAGCTGCAAATCATGCCTGTCACTTGAACTGTAAATGGTTTGCTGCATCGTGTGGATAATGTCCGCCGTGCTCTTAAAACGCTCGCGGCGTATGGATGTGCAACGCAGACGCACATTAGCGGAAAAGGCAGTGGAGTACGTCACGGTAAATGTCTTCCTTAATGGCTGTTGAGTTAATGACATTTCATCACACTCGGAGGTAAAGGTAGTTTTAAGAACAAGCTGCTGAATAAAAGTATAATAATGGCAAAAAAAAAACTGCAGCAATTTACGGAGAGAAATACGTGGGATAGCATTGTTTGCATCTTTAACTCTTACTCTCTCTCCCTCTTGCCTGGGGGGGTCAGCAGTCCCATTACATTTACAACAATTAGGTCCGCTGCAGTTTCCTCATCAACAACGATTTCAGACCCTCACCGCTCCCCCAGGGGTGCGTTTGTGAGCAATAACCCACTTACCCTCCCTCCACGTCTCTGCGTTACCTTGAGAAAGTGTGTGCGGGTCCAGCGAACACGTTAAGAGGGAAAAAGAAGGATGCGACGAAGCCGCTGTGATCGCTAACTGGATCGAAACGCACCACATCAGAATGAGCCCCTCGAAAAAATGTTCCTTTCCAAATGAGCAGATGTAATACACAACATTTTCTACAACACCACGCAGGGCACAACCTGTCTACTGCATCATTTATAAAGGCAGGCCAGAAGCAAACACACACACACATTCATACACACCGACGCCTGCCCCCTGAGCAACAGCAGCACTAACGATCTGTTTTCACCTCTGACTCACGGACTGAGCTGAAGCTGATAAGTAACGGCCAGCTTACATGTTTTTTAGGAACACCAGCAACACCTTCAGCACGCACAAAAAAAAAAAGTCAACCTCCGTTTGGGTCGCACATTTCACAGCACGCTGACAGATTATTCACCCAAACTAAGCGAACGCAGTCCAATACAATACAACAAATCTGCAACACCCCCTCCCATCATGAACCAACATGACTGTAAACAGTTTGGAAGAGACGCTTATCAAACATTTTGTCCATCCTATTTATACAAATCAATAATGCAAACTAAACATCTGACACAATTCAGCAGCCCTTTGAGTCTCAAACTGCATCCAAAATTAGCGTTAATGAAGCAAAACCTCTTTAAAACAGTGCAAATAAAAACCAGACATGATGAAAGAAGGTTGAATTGCAATAAACTCCATTAGTCTTAGTTCAGTGTAGGTAATAAACTGAGTGTTGTGGCACCCAAAATGCTTCAACAGTCAACCTATATAATCCCTAAAGCAACACAATGACTGATAAAAGATTATAGACCATAAAATCCTGCCAGAACAAACTGATAAAACCTTATATTGAAGATTTAGTGTTTGAAAAAAAACTCCTGCGATCGCATCTCATTACATTACAGACATTAATCTTGACAGAGACACAACTGCATCTTTGTATTATCAACCGGGGAAAAAATGTCTTTAATAAAAGCACAGGTAATGTCAGATAATGCAGTAATGTAATGCAGCCGTGTGGTTGGGTGAAGGGTGGTACCACAGCACCCTCTAGAGGACAGAAGTGCACAAAAAATGATGCTTTTACATTATATATGAGGATTTACACAGCTGATGAGGCTTTTCAAATAATGCATCAGCATAATGTAAGTATTTAATAAGTTAATCTGCAGGGATTTGCGGTAGTTTTTCCTCCTTGTCAGCACTGTTAAGTCCTCTCCTCCCTGCCTGCTCTCCACTCCTGCAGGTACCTGAAGCCAGACGAGAACAAAAAGTCAAAGCACAAGACTGCTGTGAAAAAGAAGACGCTCAATCCCGAGTTCAACGAGGTATAAAGCCGCCGCCATTGTGCCGAAGCTTCACAGCTGCAGTTTCATTTTGTGTTTCCACCCCCCTCCTCGCTCTCCTATTTTTTTTTTCTTTTACCTGAGTTGAGTGTTTTTGTGCGCTGAGCAACCTCCGTAACCTCCGAGAGGCCACGGCTGTCAGAAACAAAGCACACGTTTCGCATTTCATCTCCACTAGATGACTTTTTGAGAGAGAGCAGCAGGACTGAAGCGGTCAGTGGAGTCATCCTCGGCCAAAGATGAAGCTCAGGTGTCTTTTGGCTGCACTGATTTTTTTTTATAACCACGTGTGGAAATCATCGATTGTGTTTTTTTCCCCAAAGATAAAATTTGTTTTCCCAGTCTGGTTCCCACATGAACACAAAATATTCTGCCAAGTTTACAATGTTGTTATTTCACATGAGGGATTTCTGTATTTGTGTTTAGTTCTTTGCACTAATTTCAAAAGGGGCGGGGCTAATTTGGAAAAACGTGATGTCACGTACGTCCGTGCACCAACTTTTAAACCAAAACCTGATGACAGCTGAGGGCTTTTTATCTGTCAACATGATTTTTTTTTAAACTTTACTTTTATTTTTAGTCACGCACGCTCAATTTTGTAGAGAAAAAAAACTTTCAGAGGCCTTAAAGCTGCACTAATCTATATTTTTGTATAGAAAATGGGAAAAATGTTCATTGAGACAAATACATAAACAATCAAGTATGTAGGTTGTCTCAGTTCTGCAGAGCTTGTTTCCAGCAGGCAGCTGTTTTCGGAGTAAAGCTTTAATAAAACCAACAACAGATGAACAAAGTTTGAACGTGCTGGTGAACAAAATGGAGACAAAAACTTTACACGGGAGTTGGTGGAGACCAAAACAGAGCTAAAAAAAAGTCCTGTCGCTAACATTACAAGTGGCTGAATAAAACATTGCAGGTTTATAAGTGGGAAGTGTTTCTGTAATTTTAGAGTTTCCACTGCTGCAAAATGTCCTCGAGGACATAAAACCAGTGATCAGCCCTTCTTTTCTGCAGCTGAGTCTCACAGATGAACACCAAAATGTGACCCAAGTGGTTTTAAATACTGTTGAAAATGAGAAATGTTTTGCTAACAGCCCCTGAGGGTCCGTCCATGTTTTGGCCCCTCAGCTCGTCGTGGTTCAGGGTAGCTCTGCTCCGAAGTACCTGCCCGTATACGAGCGGACGGCCCCGGCCAAACGCTCGCGCAGGCCAGCGGCTTGACATTTCCTCTGACATTTTTTGCGGCCATATTCCTCCATCACCTCTCGGCCTTCCTGTCAGACGAGCCAGCGGGTCCTCCGCCGTATCGAGGCATCGATTTCATTAAGGCGGAGCAGCAGCCTTGATTGAACCACAGAGTGAAACACAGGACAAACACTTCGCTTCACGAGGTGCAAATGGATGTCAGAAGAAAATGCCTGTTTCATTTAATAGAGGTGTTGTTTATTGATCACACTGTCATTCTGTTAAAGGACCCTGCATATATTTTACATTTACTCCTGAGGTATACTGACTGTTCAGCTTTGGCGTCCTGAACTAACTGAGAGAGAGGAAAGGCGACACAGACCCGCATATTTATTTTAGGAACCAACCAAAAAAATAAAAAATTAAAACTCAATGAGGCGCTCAGAATTATGAGAGTCAATTTCACCAGAAAATAATGAAACAAATGTCAATTGCATTCAGGTTTGTCATGATGATTATGCAAAACCAATAGCGTGCAGAGGAGTGTATTGTTGTGAAGGTGGTGAAGCATAATGGACTCTTATTCAACATGTTCACACCCACATTTCCAGGTTTTTGTGCTTGGCAGTGATCTGAATCGATGAGATGTGTAATTTTAATCATTTGATCACATTGCAGAAAGGAGCTCTCATTAGTTTCTTTTCTATTTTCTGCAGGAGTTCTGTTACGACATTAAATATGCAGACCTCACCAAGAAGACCTTGGAGGTGACCGTGTGGGACTACGACATCGGAAAGTCCAACGATTTCATAGGTAAGCACAGGTGAACCGTGCCAGGTCGGCGCCGTGCGGCGGGTTTAAATATCTTGGACTGATAATCGTCGGCATCAGCAGCACCGACGGCCGTCCGTCCAGCTGAGTCGGCCATCTGCCTGCAAAACAAACGAGCGCCGAGCCACCCAGAGAAACACAAACCTGCTTCAGTTCAGCTCTGCATTACAATGTACACATTTTAAAGTTGTGCTGGACCATCAGGTGGTTCAATATACTGTCTAATATATTATCTAATATACTGATTTCATCATATTTTAGATGCTCACTGTTGGCATCTGAAATCTGAATAAAGTCACAATAAATGAAAGCTGTCAAAGAAATGCAGAAGCTTAAAATGAAAACATCTAAAGACATATTAAGTAGCTGTTTCATTAGTTACTAAACGCAGCATCAGTGAGTGATTTATTAACCGTTCACCTGTTTTCAGCTGTTTCGTGCCGTTGCTAAGATCTGCACTGATCAGCATTTATCATCGAACTCGTTTATAGCGTGACACGATTTAAATCTGCTTCACGTTTCAGCACGTGAGTCACCCTCCGCTTCTCTTTCAGGTGGCGTTTCTCTGGGCATCAATGCAAACGGAGAGAGGCTCAAACACTGGTTCGACTGCCTCAAAAACAAGGACAAGAAAATTGAGCGCTGGCACACGTTGACCAATGAATTACCTGGTTCGTTAAATGACTGAAGACCCGCCCCGTCCCCTCACCAGCTGCACCGGATCGGACTCCTGCCTCCATTTTCCTCCTCGTCCCCTCTGGATTTTCCTCGTGTTGGCCACAGTGAACTGTGACACCTCTTTGGGAATATATTTCCTCTAAACAGGGCTCATTTAAAAAAATATCCAAAACCTTAAGTTTCGCATCTTCAGCAGGGGGGGTCGCACGGCTGCTCGTTAGTTTTTTCTTTCATGGTAAAATTCAAAATGAGTCGCGGGGATCGTGGTGTTGTATTTTTGAGCTTTTCTTGTTTGATATAAAATGAGCTTTCTGTTTGGTTGAAATCTTTTAACGCAGCGAAATAATTCACCAATGAATCATCTGCGCCTGAAACAGCACAAAGCCTTCACACTGTCGCTGGTGAAAGAGCGGAGAGTCCAACAAAGGATGTAGCAAACATTTCTGGAGTCTGCTGAGACGTTTAGTGAAATAGTTTTCTCATTTCTCCCATTTTCTCTCTGCTGATGGTTGGCGTTGAGGAGCAGCTGAATAAACAAATCAGATTTTCTTTTTTTTTACTGAAGATGTTGCACTTTAACATGATTGTAAAACTGTTGAGTAGCGACGGCGTCGCTGTGATTCGTGCGACGGGCCGACTACGAGCAGTTCGGTTTTTTTTTTTTAGAAATCTGAAGTGTTGATGATCAATGCCGCAGCGACACACGAACCTCCTGCACGAGCGAAGGCCTCAGTATGCTTCAAACAAACTCGATCAAATCAGGCGTTTCTTTAAGTCATGGATGTTGTGTTGCATTCATAGCCCTGTAGCAGCTGCAGGTATTATATCTCTTGTCCGTCGAGAGAAACGAAGGTAGTTTTGGACTTTGTGAGGTGTTTAAAGTCCACAGCAGGAGGAGGTCGGTGGTTGTTGGTGTTGAGATGTGAGCGTGCTGTTTGCCTCTCATTTCCTGCCAACGATGACGACGTTTCTTTTAACCATTTACCAACTTTCTGTGCCTAAACCAAACCAAACCTTAACTTTAGCGATGTCACAGCAGAAAGAAGTGTTTAAGGGTTTTGATTGACTTGGTTTTTAACTCTAATTTGTTGGTTGTCTAAAGGCAAAAATATTTCCTCCCCTTCTGAATGTCCACAGTTGGGATGAAGTCTCCTCCTTCATCCATCTCCAAGAACTCAGATGGAGCTAACAGCACATTTTCAGACTGTCTAAAGGCATTCATGCTATTATGCTTATTATTATATATGAACAGAAGTTGTGAATAAAAAATAAGAACAAAGAGAGCTGGAGCCTTGAAACAGACCTGTGTTAGTTCAATTTCCAGGAGACTGCGTCTGTGTTTCAGGTATTGTTGAGATGATAAATTAGTCAGGAAATTTGAAAGTTTGAGTCACAAGATCTGTGCGTTTATTAGCATATCAAACACCCAAAACACTGCGCGGCTGCTGTATTATTCCAAGAAAGGTTTTTATAACTCTGTAAAGTTTTCGCAGCAGCATTCGTTTAATCTTTTGTCACGATAATCCTGAGCTAAACAGCAGCTAAAAAGCAGGATTTAGTCTGCAGAGGATGTGCACTCGCTTGTATTTGCAGCAAAAGTTGTGCAACTTATGTTCAACTCTTTCATTTGAGCTTTTTTTTACAGAGCTCTATCTTCATTCTCATCTTCCTGAAAACTACTTTAGTGGGCGTTGTTGAGACCCAACAATCTGATGGTGAAGTTGCTTGTTTGAAGTATACTGAGGCTTTATGTCTTCTTCCCAGTAAACTACAGTGTGGTTTGTTGGAGAGGAGAAAGTACCATAATCATACCAACTTAAAACAATACAAAAACTGAAGATTTAATGGGTTTACATGATGATGGCAACCAAAAAAAAAGGATTTTAGTGCAAAAGTTGTTCATCTGTAAGACGGAAAACCAAATTTCCTTTCAGCCAGGGTGAACTAAGTGAATGAAATACAGATATCTGCTTTGAAACTCCTCCTGAAGGGCACTTTCAGCAGATATTCATGACGTTAAAACAAACACTGGCTCCCTGTGCGTCTCCGCAATCAATGTGAGGCGACGTCAGGCGTCAAAGCGCCATCTACTCGGACTCCTCGCCGATTTTTCAGCGCAACCTCTAATCTATAGAGCTGCCTCGTTCTGTGGTCGAAGTCAAAGCTCCGCAAATGTTTCGTCCGTTCAGTCGTGGTTTCCTGTTTACAATCTGATAGTCAGCTGAATCTTTAAAAAGTTCAAGTCAAACTGAAGATGAATCACAGCTTCAATCAGCTGGCTGGTCGGACGGGATATTTACGGATTTCTTACGATCTTTAAGCGATTCAGACTTCTTCAAGGACGAGATTAAACTTCTTTAAAACAGTCTGTCAAACGAGCTCGGTAATCGTGTAATAGCTGCTTTGAGCTCGGGATCAGTTCGGGCCTGAAGGACGGTTATGAATGTAAAAGTCGGTCTTATATGAACCCGATGATGCTGCTGGATAATTTCAGCACGGAGGTGGAAACAGTCACTGTTCACTTCAAAACGACTTCAGGTAAAAGTAAAGAGCCCGTTTCAAGTTCTCCGGTGAAAAAAAATCCCTTTGTCGAACCACAAAAATTGGGCAGCTCTATGGTTTGTGTGTGTGCAGCTTATTGTTTACAACAAAACAAAAACAACAAAAAAAGAAACAAATAAAAAACACTCGCCAACGGCATTTTCAGCTGTAACGAGGCTGGAAATGTCCCTGTGTATGTCAAAAAGGGCCGAATTTTAAAAAAACGTTTACGTCAAATATATAAAAAAACAACAACAACAAAAGCATGTATTGTTTACAACAGCCTCTTTCTTGCTGAAGTTCCAGTTTGCTGCTGAAAAAGTCGCTAAAGTCGATTGTGCAATGCAAGCTTTGCTGAAATGGGCCGGGCTGAGAAGGGCAGATTTTTAATATATTAGCCGTGTATGTAAATCGTTAACATGTTGTTGCATCTGTTTTTTTTGGTTTGTTTTTGGGGGTTTTTTTATGTAAGCAGCTCCACTATAAATGTATGAAACCGAATGTAAATGTTTAACCCCTTCTATTCCACAGTAAATCCTCTACGAATGTGCAGCTTAGTGCTCTGTGTTGTTGATATTGTTCACATGTCAAATTAAAAGCTCTGTATTTGAGCACTTATCTGGGAATAGAGATGGTTGAACTCGCCGCCCAGGAGCAAACTACCGGGGTTTTTATCATTCAACACATATACTCACTAAAATTTTAAGTTGACTCCCTCTTCCCTGTTGAATTATTTAGTTTTTTTCCCCCCCAATTCAGTATTTTATGTTCAAGTTTTCTATAATGAGTTCCTAGAAACTTACAAACCTCCAGCTGCCCTCATGGATCAGTAGGCCGGGATGCATGACATGATGTGTTTTGTGATTTTATCTGAGTTCGTATGACCTTTTTCTGCATGCCAACCCCCCCCCCTTTCGCCCCCTGCACCTTATTTGTGAATTTCTACCGTGCTCACACAGAAACGGCGCACAAACAGTCCTCGTTCAGGATTCCTGTCGGGCTCGCAGCTTCTCGTCTTTTCCTCACGTCGCCGTGAGGCCGGGCATGTTTGTTTTTAGGAGCATGTCGATTCTGCCTGTGCAGCTTTTTAACAATCATTTAAACTCATTTGTTCTGTTATTTTACTTCCTTCACCCATAATTTTACTGCTTTCACACCATGTTTCAGTCATTTTGGAGATTTTTTTTAAAATTTTGATTAAATGATATCACACGCTCAGAGCCGGGGACTGAAATGTTTCATGCATCTCGCCGGCCGTCACATCTCGGCTTCTTTAAGTGTTAAGAGCCTTTTCAGCCGCATTGATCTGTGAGGCACAAACCGGCTGTGAAACCTTGTTGGCATCTCAATATACTCCTTGACACAGCAGTGATCTCTCTCTCTCTCTCTCTCTCTCTCTCTCTCTCTGATGAATATGTAATGAATACAACCGACATGTGATTTTGATTTTGTAATCTGTCTGCCTTTGTATGCAAGCTCAATATTATGGAAAAAAAAAACAAAACTGCATGCATATGTTCTTGGTTTTGTCATGAGATGACTTTGCCTAATGTTTGATACTGTTTTCTGTATAAAAAAAAATAACAAAACACACGACTGTGGATGCTCTAAGATTATGCTATAAGTCAGTCTTTCTTCTGGACAACATTTTGTACCTTTGAACACTATCGCATTGCCTGTTTGGCTGCTGTATTGACTATCTGGACGCGTGACTTGATGTGAATTAAAATCTCTCCTTTGTTGTTTTGTTTCCTTTTTAACACTCAGGCACTTGTTTGCATTATTCTGGTTTGTTGAATGTATGACTATAAATGCATTGTCTCAAATTATATTTTAGTCCTATGCCAAATGAGCCAAGTTATTGTGCCTTGCCTTCTTTCTGTTTCTGTATTTTTCTTGCATGCATGCTTTGGGGGATTCATTTAAAAACTAATTAGAGACTTGGATTCGTTCACACTGTATGAAGCAATAATTTTAAACTTTAGAAAACACATGCGGTTAGATAAAGACACGAGCAAAATTAAATTGCTGCACATTAAGTTCGTCATATTTCCCAATAAACTGCTGAGGGGTCAGTCATTTCTGCACACTGGTGAATAATAATAATAATAATAATATATAATGTTTGTGTGCATATTAAGAAAACAGACCAAATTCTGGGTCTAAAGAGCTGCAGAAGGACGTCCTGTGACGGCAGCTCAGGTCAGGTTTATGCTAATGATGCTTGCAAACAGCGGGCGGCTCCTGCCAGCTCAGTGATACCAGCGTAATGTATTTTGACTGGGAAGCAGCAGGAAGCTACACGACTGCCGAGTTTCCCGCTAACACAAGGCCAGAGTCATCACGCAAGTTTATGTTTGCACGCCGCCCTCGCACGGCTAATTGAGTGGGAAGATGGATTGATCTTTTTTTATGTTAAGTTTTTTTAATGACTCAGTGTATCAAAAGAGTCAATATAGATGAGAAATTCATTTTACTGCCAACTGAGCTTAAATTTTCTTTGGCAGGTAGATTATTTACCACGTTGTCCATTTAAATTGAACTTTTCAGGATGCTAACATAAGAGTTTGACCAAATGATCACACAAGATGACCTCAAGATGGTGCAAAAGGAGAAACATGGAGGTGTTTAAGGTTATGTTTGATATCGTTTCCCTGCTGTATGGAAAGTCACAGGTTAATCACACATCTCCACCTTTTAAACAAAGCTCAGAAACAGCTGTTTTTCTGAACAAAACTTAAGATTGTGTTTGCTTTCACCAAATTCTTGTTAGCAGAGACCGGAAACATTACTCACCAGCATCTTTTGCACCCAGAACGTCAAAGGTTTCCAGCAACTAACAAACAGACATATCTGCTGCTGCACCACCAGATTTCTAAATTCAACCATAATTCATAGTTTTGCTTTGTTTATGTGAGTTATTTTCTGTGTGTTGAAGGGTGTGCAGGTTTTATTTCAGTATTTACAACCCTGTGAAGAATAATGACAAATAAACAAACCCTTGAGATTTTAGTCCAGACAAAAAGACCTGACTGATTAAAAAGATAAAAGATATACTCCAGCAGTGTATGTACTGCACGATAAAGTAGAGAAACAGTAGAGTATTTCCGTGTTTTAGTTTTGCACTTTCCTACATTTGGGGCGCTCACAAGAAACAGGACAAGGAAAATCCATCAAACAGAGGCTGGGATGTCCTGTATTTACCTTTCTGAATCCAAAAACACGAGATCCCGACTTCTCTCTCATCTTTTAGATCCGTGAAAGTCAGAGAAGTACGACAAGATAAGAAAACTGACGCTTTTCCATTAAAACATCTCGATATGCTTAAGATACTTCATACATTTTTATTTCAAAATCACTGCTTCTTAGTGATTATTAGCGACAAAAAAGTTGCTTCAACCACCTTCATTCACGTTTCACATCCTCACACGTATATTTCTGCTCTTGCATTGAGGCTTCTTCCTATTCAGGGCCCAGCTGCATTGTGCATGTCTATTGAAACGACAGGCAATTTTTCAAGTGGTATTTCCCCGTAATGACATTACGAGACAATTCAAGAAAGTGCAGATCTCCTTTTTGTGCTTTTTACCAGGTTACTCTTGCAGAAAACTGCGAGGCCGCACAGCTCGGATTCACATGCAGCAGGGAACAAAAGAAAATCAATTAGCTGTGTGACTGCCTATTTCTCTGTGCCCTCATCCCGTAATGAAACCCATTATAGTAACGGTGAAGGAGTCTGAACTCTGTCAGCGACTAACATCCTCCAATGGCCTTTCCCTCACATGATCAGTAACACTGACAGATAACAGCAGCTCTCCACCTGTTTCAGATTTATACGTGGTTAAACTAATCAATATCTTAAATAATCATGTTATCTGCAGATTGGTGGTAAGAAAGTTTTATGAAACTCTCCTGGTTGAATCATCGACACGAGAGATGTAAAAATGTGAGAAAGGAAGAAGTTTGTTTACGTAAAATGGTGAGGAGAGAAGTTAACTGCGACTCCCAGGGTGCATTGCAATCTGAAATATCTGATTACAGTTTTATGTGAGCAAAAGTGCAAAATCTGTAGAAACTTGACTTTAAGCTTGGTGCAGGGCGAAGTGAAGTTCAGGGAAAGTAGATATCAACGCTTTATGTTGGGCACATGAACGCAGGACCCATCTACACAGACGACAAAGAGCAAAGGAAAGGGAGCGGTAGATATTTACACTGATGAGAGGGAAGTGGAAACAGGTGAGGAGGAGAACAGGTGAAACTAATGTGGGCGGAGCAAAATAATCAGAGGAGAAGAAACGCTCAAGAGGCAGGAAGTCAAGTGGCAAACGTGAGGAGAGGAGGGGATTCAAAATAAAACAGGAAGTGAGAATAACTGGAGAAGATAAACTTAAAGACAGGAGACCAGTTTTGAAATTGTGCTTTGTTTTTCTCCCACTTAGACAATAAAGCATTTTAAATTTGATTGCTGCCTCTGATTGGCTTCTTCTGTGTGCTAATTGTAGCAAAGACTCATGGGAATTGTAGTATTTAGACCTATCTGTCATATCAACTAGCTGAAAGAAACATCAAAACTGATGGACATTACATTTAACTTTAAATAAAGTTAAAAAAAAGTCGGTTTTAAGTTCCTGTTTTGGTTAAATAAAGTATTCTGATCCTGATATTTACAGTAAAGTTCAAAGCTGAAAAAACTAGCCCTGTTTCCAGCAACAATGGCAGCTATTTTCAGCAAATAAAGCTCCAAAAACTCAGATATGAAGAACATATTGGAGCTAAAGAGCATTTACTTTCCTGTCACGGGCGTTGTTTTTTTTTTTTTTTTTTGGGACCTTCTGAACGTGTGATTTATGCCTTTGAGCAGAGCAGAAATGAGAAAATTTGAGCTTTCAGCCTCCTAACAAATGGAGAATGCACGAAATGATGAACGAGTGGCTGGTTGGATCCTGCAGCGAGGACTCGTGAAAAACATCGCGACCCGCCACGAGACGGATGCAACGATGGAAATACGGCGGTGAAATGTGACGCTCGGGTTAATACGTCTGTTTTCTTGACAATGTGCATAAAGGTAAGTGTAATATTTCTGCTTTGGTGAATATCAGCAGGGGTTGCTGAGTAAATCATCGCGTTGGTGCTCAAACTGGTGATTTCTGCTGTCAAGAGGCCTCACTTTATTTTGAAATATGCTGAGAGGAAGACGAGGGCAGAAAAGAAGAGGAAGGAGAGGTTGTTTTGCTTTGAGAGTTTCAGGGTTTTTATCACTTGTTAGTTGAGCATCAGTTTTGGGATATTTGCTCTGAAGTAGCACACATTCATCCAGTTTTTCCTAGCTGTAGTTTTAAAGAAAAATACCAGAACAGGTCTTTCTTTCTTCACAGAGGAAAAACGTATAACTCCTGAAACTGAACGGATGCAACGACAGAACTTAACTGCACATAAACGTCTTCTATTGATTTCCTCTCATTATGAACCACTTTGCTTTACAAAGATGTATTTTTAGCAGCTAATTTCATGTCAGATCACTTCCTCTTTATCTCCACCACAGATACGTCACTAACACAAGTTATATTAAACCTTTCTGACTGATCTTGCAGAAGCACCACTAACTACTAAATGTCCTGCTTTTGTCAGGAAAAAAAATCTTCTTTTTACTCCTTGCTAGTATTTTTGTGAATGAAACTTGCAGTGGAGCATTTGTAAAGTACGCTAATGATTAAACGTCACTTCCTGATGAGCAGGTGGCGGCGCTGAAACGGGCGATTTAAGTTTATGAAGTTAGCTCGTGTATTGTTCTCTCAGTTAAACAGCAACTGCTCCATTAGAGGCTGATGCTATAAATTGAATGTTTAACTAAAACCAGAATCCAGAAAAAGGTCTAAAAAACCTCCAAGTGCAGCAAATTTCACTGTTTTATTTGCCAGCTCTGATATAAATCTTTATAATAGAGAGTATTGACCCTCAAATTAGTTTATTTACTTGTTTGTTGGCTGCATTTTTATATTTTTCGAACATGATAAATAGTTGTTAATCCTTCTATAATACTTATATAAGGGGCTTTGCTGTTTTGTGTTCTTGAAGGCGGACAAAGTCCGTCCGCTGGTGTTTGTTCAGGTCACAGTTTGTGTGCTGGTGAAGGGAGGTGCCCTGCTTGTTCTCAGGATTTCATCTCGGTCACGAGGAACAGATTAACGCTCGCCCCCGTCCTCCATCTTACATGCCTCTCCTGAATGACGCCGAGCAGCAGAAAGAAACTAAAACGTGTGCAGGAGGGATTCAGACTTCATTCAGCGGCTTCACTTCGCTGAAACCTGCTCGTTTTCTCTCAGTCTGGCAAAGAAAACATCTCAAATTAATTTAATTAAATCCAAGGCTGAACACACGGCTCCTGTAATCCCTGAGCAAAGACCAAATCTCCGACTCTCAGCAGCTGATTTTATTATTTCTGGAAAACATCACACACCCAGGTAGACTCACACACGAGTTACAAAACGGTTCAACAAAACCTTTTAATGTTTAACTATGAAAACAGACAACAAAGATTACCAGGAGACACTTCAGTAGGTGAATTACTTGAAATCAGTTTTATGTAAGCACACTTTGAGTCTACAGAGGAGGTTTACTGACGCATAATTTATGAAAACTAAACTCAACATGCAGGATGGACGCCAGCGATCGGAGGTGAGAGGCCGGAGCGAACACCTGGAAAGGCACAGGTGAGTCCAATCAGCGTCACACAGCTTCATAAAGGTCAACGGCATCATCGTGATTTGAAATCCATGCGTGGGAAAGTGTTCGATCACCATCAGGTAGTTTAATATTGATGCTTCCACATTACATTCATAATCAAACGAGAAAACGAAGACTACCACCTTCGACCACAGGGGGCGCCAAAATCAACACGTGAAAAGTTCATTCAGCTGCTTTAAGTGCTCCTGGATGAGAAAAGAAATGTCTCCATTATCCAATTGTAGTTAATTATATAATTAGTTAGCAGCTCCGTAAACAGCATCAACCGCTTTCATTAAAAGATCAGATATAGGTCCTGTTTGTCTGCAGATTAAATAGTAAAACAAAGAAAACTAATTAATAAAAAGGCTCCACATAGTTTGTCCCAGTGGTGATCAAAGTTATCCGGCAGGTAGACGAGGCCTCATTATCCCTTTAAAGTCCTCACCAAGAAAAAAAAACGTAAGATGTTTTAATTTATATGTTTTACTTCATTGGGGCACTAAAAACAACAATCAGTGTGTTTATAGTGCGTTTTGGGTTTTTTTCTTATGAACAGACCCCAAAGTTTTTTAAAATATTGGCCTTGCAATTGGGTTGAGATGTTGCTTCGTGACTTCGTAAAACCCTTTTCAGTCTTTCCTTTTACGTTTCAAGTTACACAATCCTGTCCAGCAACTCCTTAAACACAATTAAATGTCAAAAAATATTTTCTTATCTTTGAAAATTACAGCGAACAGAGGCCTCATGTCAGGGGTGATTTTGTTCTTCCTGTGAGAAGACTAACTTGCTTTGCATACTATCTCAAAACCATCACATCTAGTGGACCTTTTTAGTGTAATGGCAGTGATGGCTGAAACAGGTGGAAGTACGTAAAACTTGTTTTTTAGTAAGATATAGAGAGGTAAAATGTGCTCTACTAAATGGTCGAGCAGAAGGTTAAAGGGTTATAAATCATTTCTTTTCTTTGGCTCCTCGAAACTCTGAATCCAAACGTGAAACTGTGATTTTCTTTCACCACCTCTCACCGTCATGGCGTCCTTCACATCACATTCATAAAGTGTGTTTGTGCAGTTTCCCTTCTCATACAGCAGCATCGCAGACTCCTCCTTTCTAACGTCGCCATCTGGGGTCACTGATGTGTTGAGTTGTTTTGTACGTCATTAAGGAAAACTTCATCCAGAAAAGTGCTGAGTGTGCAGAGAAACTCCTCCGACTCGAGAGTGTGGAGGCTTCAGGAAATCAGAAAAACACAACAGGGAGAGTTTCTAACCTCAAATGACACCATGGCCTCTTTTTAACACACAATCCAGAAGATAGTTCCTCTTAATGTTTCACGGTGTTGGCCACTGCCTCACACATTAAAGCATGTAAAGAGATTCAAAACACAGACTGTGCAACTTCATGCATGATCAGTGTGACGTTAAACACGAATGCTCAGTTTCTAAACAACTTCCAGGTCCGTTTACTGTTTTTTTTCCTGCCCGAGTCGAACATTTATCCACACTGTCGACCTCTCCCACTGTAATTTACAGCTTCTGCTTTTGAAGACTTCTCAGTAAAATCAATCATCGCATTGCTGCAAGAATTTTAAAAAACTCTCAGCTTGCGTTTGGATGTCATCTCACTGTTTTAATGCATCTCCACCTCCGCTCACCTCCTTCACTCCTCAGAGGGAGATTTCCAATTTGGTGGTCGTTTTTTATAGATTTCAGGTGACGAATGATGTCAAAACGTGATTTTTTTATTGTGCAGCTGCGCTGAAAAACTTTTCAAATCTCTGCGGTCACTGTTGGGTTTCAGTGTCAACATGAGCAAAGATTTTCTTCCCCACAGAAACTTCTTTCTTTCTTTCTTTCTATGAATCCAGTCACACAGTTAATATGGAAAAAAACAAAACTGACAGCATCATGTGACCTTTTCCCCGCTGAGAGTTTAACAGCATTCAGGTGCATCTTTGAAAATAAAAGCACCTCAGGCAGACGAGCTCAAGGCACAAAGCAGCGAATAAAAACATCCCTGACAAACGTGCAATAATCAACATACAGGACGTTGGAAATAATTGAAGCCTGCTCGTAAAATGGATCCATGTTTTTGCTAAATGCCAAATTTAAGTCAAGTGAACACGTGTTGGTTTGTTCTGTCCTCATTTTGTGTTCAGTTCCTGTTGTTTTTCTCCATATTAACTTCAGAGAGGTCAGATGGGACCAACTAAAACTAATTTGGGTGAAATTGCATATAACTTATCGTCACGACTGAGCGAGGGTGGAAACAGACGATGATTTCAGACGAAGGCTCACGTTACAGAAAGTCAAACGAGGCAGGAAAACGATACTGCACCTTGGATGAAAAGAAAAGGGGAACAATGGAAAGTGGGTCAGTTTTAGTGATGATGATGAGGGAAACTCCAGGTGAGGAGGTGGATGGGAAGATACGTCTATTATCAACATGTTTATTTAGAGAGGAAAAAAGATGAGTGGTTTACTTTTTACTGACCTTTTCCTTTACCAAGTGTTCAACCAGTTTATTTTCTTCAGTCAGTCAAATGTATAAAACAGAATATACAAATAAATCATGTAAAAAAAACAACAGGGTGATGTGAGTTATTCAGTGTGAACATGTGTCCAATTTTGGATAAATGAGGAAGATTTAAGATGCACTACCGCCTTTGTCCACAGGGGGCGCCAAAATCAACACAAAATGAAAAGTTGCACAGAGCTGCTTTAAGTAAAAAAATTATTATCACAGTGCACATAAAGTACCAAAAGTACAAATATTCATTATGCAGAATGTCCTGTTTTTAAGAATAATATGCATTTATGTACTATATTTTGTATTTTTATATACATATATAGTGACACACGACGATGCATAATGAACAATAATTCACTCATTAGTCATTTCAGTTACTGAATAGATGTAGAGACGTGAAAAGCCAGATTTTGTAACTATGAAGAGGCATAAAAATGGAAATACTTAAAGTGCAATTACCTCAAAATTGTATTTAAGTAAATGGACTTGGCTACTAATTTACAAAGACTGTTAATTGGATTAATTAGCTATTTTATTACCGTTGGTTGTTTGGTTGTTTGGGCACAGCTTGCTGCAGAGCTGAGGGTGAAATACTTTTCTAAACTGGTACTTATGAAGCTTTATATCAGCCTCCCTCAGGATGTGGCGTTACGAGGCTGAACTGCAGGTTTTTAGGGGCCTGAGTCGACTCTTTTCCTCCTCTGCTGCCCAGCGGCGTCCACTTTCAGATCTGCGAGCCAAAAGCAAAGTAATGGCAGAGATTATCTTCAGAGCCAGAAATCGCACCCTTTCCAATCACAGATCGCGCAGCTGGTCTCAACGTGGGCCGCAGTCGAGCCGCATTCATCGGTTTTTGGAAGTGTTTACAGAAATCATTACAATAATATTCTTGGAGCTCAGGAGCGGGACTTTCATGGAGCCAGCGGGGTTCATGACTGTGTGGTTTATCCAGGTCCTGGCTGCACCGCGGAGCCCAGCGCCGGGCTATTTTTGTTATGAATATCTAGTGATTGTGTATTCCTGCACTCATAATAAATGACTTATATAATCATGGCTCACTTTCTCATCACGGCATCGTTTTTAGTTTCCTAAAATGCCGTCAGATTGCTGGCGCAGATTAAAGTACTTTATGAAATGTCTTCCTTTATAAATTTGGTGATCTAATAATCAGATGAGAACTTACAGTAATTGTTTTATATGATCTTCTTCAGTCTTTCTGTTCATCTTTTATTCTTAAACAGCAGACGATCGATAAGTTCATTCTCTCTGAAAACCTCTCTCTCTCTCTTTCTGGAGCATTTCTTTGTACTTTGAGTTTCAGACGTCACATGTCCGTCCACTGAGGCGCTCAGACGTGATGCATCATTTCAAACGCCGACTCCCGCGGCGATTTCTCTTCTCGTCTGTCACGTCTCGTGATGCAACCTCAGCTGGAGAGTAAACTTCGCTGGATTGTTATTCATCCTCTTTGTTGTGGATCTGTGTGGAGATTCGATATCAGAGGTCTTACAGAGGACACAAAAGAAGCCATGAGAAAGAATCGACAAAGCACCGAACCCTCGCAGACCTTATTGATGTGATCTGTGGCGTCTGAGCGCAGGAGGACGAAGAGATGGAAACGCTGTGTGAGGAATGAGAAAGCATTTTACACATGTATGATGAGAGTTTGCTGTTTGATATAAAACATTTCTGCTGGTCTAAATCATCAAATCTAGATGCCACCATCACGTCAAGATAAACAAGTGCATGTAAGAAAGTTTCTTCCTGCTGACCTCTTATTATCTCTTATTATCTCATTCATGAGGAAAAAAAGCTTGAAAATCTTGCGTGGTGAGCTTCTTTGAGGTCTCTAAAATCCTTTCGATGGAGGTGACGACGTCGGCTTACACACTGATGGAGGGATCCAGGAGCAGCGTCTGCACAGTGTGGAAATGAATGTTGTTTTATTTTACCCTCTAAAGCCCTAAAATAATGTTAGACATCATCCCTCCTTTGCAAAAATGAGTTTTTGGTTTACGTAGATGAAAAAATAGTCAACTTCCCTCTTTATTTTTATTCCTCTCTCAACAGCTTCCATCACTTTTCGTGGGTACAACCGAGTTCAAGTCCTTCAATAACACGTGCAGTCCACTAAAATACGCTAAAATAGTTCTTCAGCGGGGAAGCAGCGGGAGGCAGCGAGGAGGAGAAAATGGACCAAACTTGGTGACCAATTTGCAAAAGTTATAAAAAGACATAAACACCCATCACTCCCCTTGTTTTTCCCTTTTTCCTTTAGCCGTGAATGTGCAGCTGAAGCATTTATACCTGTCGCAGCACAGCTGAGATTATTTGAAGCTTACGAGACGTTTAATGCCCCAGTGGAGTGTAAAAAAAGCTCTAAGTGGATGAAAGTGTCGACTTAATGACCATCAGCTAATGGCCGAACACTAAAGCGTCTACATAAGTGAACCTATTAACGCTTTGATCAGGCAGCGGTGGAGTTCAGCTCTATTCATTCATTCAATAAAAGATCTGTGTGTTACCCACTTTTAAATAATCAATACATAAAGCAAAATGGTGGTTTATTACAGAGACCTGTGCTCCATATACATATATATGTATGTATATGTATAAATGTATGTAAAAATGATGGCATCTGAACTCATTTTTTATAGCGTATATTCTCATTTCTCCTTCACAATAAAGTGTCTTGTTTGCATAAATAATAAAAAGTGATAAATATTCATGCAAAAATAAAACAAATATTTCTCAGTCTTATTTGACTCTGAAAAAAAAAACAAGCAAATATGTGATTTGTAAACGTAATGGAAACCTATTATTACAGACTTTAAACGCCTCACTGTGCTGAACAGTAAGCACTTAATGTCTTTATGTTATTGTTTGTGTGTTTGTTCGGGGATCTGCCTGCCTTTGAATTCCCATCTGAAGATTAGCGGTACAATAGTCGCCTGTCACGGGGGAAATACTTTTTCCCAGTTCAAATATATTGACACTCTCTGTTGTGGCAGCACAGCTCCTGTCTTTGTTTGCTTAATTAATACTTTGTTGTGGGCTGTTACGACTAATTGTTCTCGCAATTAGAGCGCCGGCTGGAAATGCTATAGCGACGGAGGCCCTCAGCGAGAGACAATTAACACCACAGTGCTCCCCTGATTTATTAACACACACTCGTCAGAGAGGTGGTGTAAGGCTCGAGGCCTCTGGGAGGAAGGTGTGGTTTTGTTGGAGCAGATCGAAACCAACCAAAACACATTTTTAAGGATCTTTCTGTGAGACGACACGCTGCAGTGAGGCAGAATTTTTTTTTTATGGGGATGTTCGTTCAGTCAAAATTCAAATCAGGATTAAAAAAAAGCACTCCAGGATTGCTCGCTCGGGGGGGTTTGAGATTTAGAGGAAGGGATTTAAGGTTTCTTCCTCTGGGCCAAAACACTCGACACATGATGGCAACTTAAACCTTGAAGCTCTTAAACCTGAATTCATGAGGATGATAATAAAAACACACAACTTTGCACAGCCACGTGTGCACAAAGTCTCACAAAAGGAGCTGGATTTGATCAGAGGGGTGATTTAACCTGTTAGTCGACCCCCAATGGTGAAAATAAGTTTCACACTCCTGCCCTCTGCACTCTTTTAACTTGAAGTTTCCAACAAGAAAAGTGCACATTTGAGGTTTTTTAAATCACTTTTTTAAACTCCTTTCATTGACGTTACTTGGTGTGAGGGAGTAACAGATGATGGGCTGAAGGGAGAGTGAGAAAAAAAAAAACTTTCCAGACAAAAGTTAAAGAGACTCCCAACCTCTACCCTGTTTTTTTAGGCCCAAAAAAAAGAAACCCCCCCCACACACACAACAACACACACAAAATGCAGAAAGAGCCTCGACCTTCCTCTCTGAGCTTTTATTCAGGGGAGGAGATGAGCAGAGTGAAAACACCTGTTCACTCAATCACAGGTATCAGCTGCTGCAAAGAGGGAGGAGGGGTCAGCGCACAAACACAAAATGTGAAATTTACCACAGTTTTATTTCCAACATGTCTTATATGTGTTATCATCTTCATCTTTATTGTTGAATCCTTTATTTCTTTTGTTATTTTTGTGAATCTGATTTCAATTTTCTTAATCTTGTCATGTTTTAATCCTGTAAAGCACTTTGTGACTTTGTTTCTTCTTCTTCTTCTCCTTATTGTTATTATTTATATCACTTAATTTGTGGTAATTTGACTAAATATAACTTTATTTGGGAGCATGCATCACATAATAATGCAGCACGTATTGTGGCTGTCTTTGTACTTCAGTCAAATCAAACTGCAGAGAGATGATTGATGCACAATGAAGACGTTTTGTTGTCTTTGGTGAACTGGAGATATTTCCCATTTTTGCATTTCCACTTAAAGTCTCAACAAGTGGATCAAAGAAGTGTAAATCAGCAGGAATCAAACACAAATTATTCCACATGTTGAAATAAACGACGTGGTTCGCCGTTAACAAGCAAAAACATAAAAGGGAACTTTGCACAAGCAGATTAGAGAGAAAACAGCCAGCATGGCCGATGAGACGTGTGAACGATGGAGGATGTAGGTTGAAGCGAAGCCGCTTTAATCACGTCGCGTCGCTTCGGGCCTCCAATATGTTTTGTGCATTTTATCCAGAGGAGCGTCGCAGCGGGAGATAAGCGCTCACATACAGATTCTCAACACCAGAGACGCAACGGGAGGCCAATTATTGTGAATTTAACCTTGAAAAATGCCCCTCAGCCGCTCCTCAAAAGGCGCCTGGTGGTAAAACGCTGGCAGGTCGAGGAAGGTTCGACTTAATGCAAAACGTTCTCTCAAACATGTCGAAGGAGTTCAAACAAGACGGAGGAGAAACACACAGAAACACAGAAAATAGTGGAGAAGTTGAACTGCAAGAATTTAACACAATATAGAAATAATACTGTTGTAGGAAGGTGAACAGTGTGATGTTAAAATGAATGCTAATGCTAATAAATACATCTTATCTGGTGATAAACTATGAAAAAAAATGTCTAGATTTTTTAAATGTTGTTTTTATTACTCTAAATGAGCCTAAAACTAAAAAGCATTTTGCATTTTTTAGAAATATGATTTTATATAGAAGTTATTTTACTGTCCACGTATGTGGACAGTGCGCAACAAAGGGGTAAAAAAGAATGAAGAGTATTGACAGAAAATATGCACCATTATGACTTTAATGTAAAACAATTAATGATTTTTCAAGTACATCATAACAGTAATGATTTTAATGATATTCTGAAGACGTTATGCAACATTACAAAGAGTTAAAGTAATCTCCAACTTGAAAATGATTATCAAGTGTATCATGTTGGTCGTATTTTTAACAGCCTTTGAAATGTTTTTTTATCAAATTTTCTAACAGATAATAACAGATAACATCAAAATTATTTAGAAATATTTGTCAAGTTAAAAAGAAGTTGATTTTACAATCATATCATGGTGATGTTAATATAATTAATTAATTTATAACATGCAGTTATCATTTTTTATGTTTATATGTTTACCAAATGTTTGTTTCTTTGTCATTTAAAGTAGTTAAATTAATATTTGAACACTACAAATAAAAAAGCTTCCTAGTTACAAAATCTGATTTTTGATCATTTAACTCCTCTGTTGCGGATGTGGACGTTGCGCATGAAAGGGTTAAAAAGTAGTAAATAGATATATATTAATATCACACATACAGTGACATATATATATAGTATTATATTCTCACTACATTATATTTTACATTACTTACTATATGACAATATTATTTTCATTTTTTGTGAGTGCAATCATACAGAAGATTGCACAACACTATAAACTTTAAATATATAGATGTTATTATCCTTAAATATATCAATATTTATGTAATGAAATAAATATAATGTACTGTGTCTGTGTATAATATAACATCTTATCTTATTTCTCCTTTTTTTTTGTTATTTCACTGATCAGAATCAGCTTATTATTAACATGCAAAGAATCTGATATTTCAATACACACATAAATAAAGATATACAGATGTATACACATATAACAAGGTAAGTATAAACATTAAACTATGATGTACAAATATGAATATATAAAAGTATGTATATACCAATAAATAATAAAAAACAACTGTGACATGCAGACACGTGAACTTAAAGTCAGCAGCTGCATTTAAAATCCTCTCTGCACTTTAAACTGACGTGCAGTGCTGCAGAACAACATTTCCCATGATGCCCCGCGCCTGCGCAGACCCGCCCCCTCCGTTTGAATGGCAAGTTGTTTGTTTCAGTCCGACCAGCTGCTAACTATTCCAGCCGGAGAGCAAACATGGGGGGGCGGGGGGCAGCTCTCCATTCAACACGGCCGACAAGCTGCAGGAGGCTGCGGGGGGGCGACTTCCGCTGCACCTTCAGAGTAAGAGCCCTGCAAACAGACTGATGCAAAACAGAGACATGCAGCAAACTGACTCATTGGAGAAGCAGCAGTCAGATCATATTTGGTAATATTTGATAATATTTTTAAAATAATCAGTTGTTGCAGTCTTACACTAAAAAACATGATTTTCTCTCCTCTTAATTTGTCATTTTTACTGAAAAATTTTCACTCAGGTAGTTTTATTTAACCTGCAGAAATTAGACTCATCATAAAGTAAATAACTTCCTATAATGTTCTGCACTGTAGTGTAATTTTTACAGAACATAAAGTGTTAAAAGCACAATTAAACTAGATTTTTAAAAATGTTTTTAATCATGCAGCCGTAAAGTAAATAAGCATAAACTTCTTTTACATTTTTGTACAAATAATTAAGTTTTCAAAGCACCATTTTAATTAGTTTAATTAGCACACAGACATTTGACTGCTAACACTGTCTATTTTTATGTTTGTTTGTTTTTACCATCTAACCAAGAAGCAAATTAATAATTAATATAATTTCCTAGAAAGTATTTCAGTATTTTCAAACACACACACAGAACAGTTTGCTGTTTTTAATTAGTTTCAAAATAAGTTAAATAATTTACTAAGATGTTGTTGTACAATCTTTACAAAAAAACAAACAAACAAATAAAAAAGTGTTTAAAGGACAATTTGTTGATTTCAGATCATCGCTTTAGTTGTTGTCATATGGAAATAATAATTATAGAAAAGCAAATAAAACAGTTTCTAATTATGTGCAACATTATTTTCTTGCTTTATATATAAATGTTTTTATTTTTCTTTTAAAGGATTAGTTTGAACCGTGTGGGAGCTTTTATTGTGAAAATCCGTGACCAGAAGTGTGAGCGCTTCCGCTGCAGGTTTGACAGCAGCTCTGCTTTTTTTTTTTTTTTTTCTCCTCTCTGCTGTCTTTATTCCTCCCTGCCTGCCTCTGTTTTTCCTCTGTTTAACACTCCCTGCTCGGCCTGTGTGTATGTGTGTGTGTGTGTGTATTTATTTATTTATTCAATGCATCTTATCTTGAAAGTCTTTTAGGATTTTCTTTCTCTCTCTCTTTCTGTGTTGTTGTTTTTTTCCACACATTTTTTTTTTAGTCGCTCCTCAAATGAGAAGACGCAAAAGATGGAGCTTCACATTTTAGAGCACAGCCTGAAAGTGGCGAGTATAGAGAAGGAGGGCATCCAGATCTGCACACACGGATTAATCAAACTGGCTTTCCTGGCCTCCAAAACAAGGTAAGCAACTTCCCACAGGATCTGCATGAATCCTGCACCCTGACATCTACACCCCCTGTGTGTGTGTGTGTGTGTGTGTGTGTGCTGCACAAACTAAATCTGTAGTTTTCAGCCTGTGTGTGCATGTAAAGCTGTTTTATTTATGTGTGTGTGTGTGTGTGTGTGTGTTAATGCCTCATAATGCAGCTTCATGTAGTCTGCAGGCCTGGATTGTGTGTGTGTGTGTGTGTGTGTGTGTGTGTGTGTGTGTGTTCTGTTTTTGGTTGAAATTATAACATGCATTCACCCAAACTTGAACAAACCTGTTTGTTTTTTTGTTTTTTTGAGAGAAAAGTTGGATTTTAAAGAGCTCCTGCACAACAAGGCCTTCACACTTCATTCGCTCTTGTTGTGCAGTTTATATTTTTATTGCCCTCACAGTCTATTAATATTAACCCAGAGGAAATTAGTGGCTGTTTTACAGCAGGTGAACACTCTTCTATATCTTCATTATCCATCGGTGTGTTATTATTTTGCACATTTAAGGATCCATCTTCTGTTTAAAATGTCCAAAAGTCACAATTTGCAGAACTCCAGGGGGTCGATTTTGTCCAAAACATGAATATATTGAAGTCAAAATGATGCAAAATGGAGAAAAGCTGCAACTTCTCTTCATATTTTGCACATCAGTCACAATTATCTATCAGAATAATCAATTATTACTCAGTTTCAAACCAAAAAACATCATTTCAGCTCCTCTCAGTGTCTCGTGTTTGAGCATAAAGACACATTAGATCTTTTTATTCTTGTTAACTAAACCTCATCTTTTTTTTTTTTTTCTCGTGGTCACGATTGCTGCAGCTTAACAACACGTCCTCTCAGATTTCCCAAAGCTTCGCTCGCCACCTTCGCGAGTGTGAACGGATTTGTTTTGCTGGTGGGAAAAACAGTCACAGCTGCCACAGACGTTGCACAAGTCCAGAAAGAGAAGCCGCAGAGCTTCACGTCTGCAAACACGACCTCCATCTCTCTTTTGAAATGTTCGTTTTGATGCACTCACCAAAGCTGCAGAGTTTAAACCTTAAAAGATAATTCAGCTGAGGTGCTGATGCTGCGTTCAGGTGACGCCCGAGCTGCTGTTTTTCTCAGCTTCAGGCGTGTAAACAGAGCTGATGTCAACAAAGTTCATAAAGAAGGCTGAAACTTCTGGCACGATGCGGCTTTATTTTACAAAAAAAAAGAACAACTGTTCAAATTAATAAATCCCAAATTAAATGAATATTGTGTTTTATTGTTTATTATCTGTATTTTAACGGCCAACTCTGCAATCATACAAACGTCTGGAGTTGTCAGATTGTTGAAAGTTCATTCATTCATTCACTTGTTCAATGACGACCTTAACGTTAGCCACTCTAAATAAAACTGTTTGTGTTATTATTGCATTACATTGGCTCCTCTGGTCTTTTTTTCCCATAAGATTAATTCAGTACTTCCTAAAAATGTTCATCTTTAATGATATTAGTGGACACGTTGGACTCTCCTTTATAAAATAACATGATGGGATAACAAACGTGTTGTTTTTATTGCCATAATTCAGCATCAGTATTAGTTTAGTTGACTAATAATGATCTGTAAAAACATAAAAATGACGTTTCAGCCATGTTTTTTTTCCATAAACAGGATCATTGCTGGATCGTGTTTGTTGTTCTGCTCCAACATACCAGACAAATTCCTTGAATGTTTGAACCTACTGAGCATTAAATCTGATTCTGGACCGTTAAATTAGATTATTAAAGAATTTATAGAGATGTGAGAGTTGAGAGTCCTGCTGAATAAACTGTGATAGAGACGCTGTTTTGTAAATTCAACTTATTTTAAATATTTCTGATTTCTTTTTCCTTATCGGCTAAAATATAGGCTGAAATAAAAGATGCAGAACAGCCAACCTGTCGATCATAAACGAGATCATTCGTAAATATTTTGATTAAAAAGCAACAAGAATGACGATGATAGTTTGAAATATTAGTAATGAAATCTATAATTTAGGCAATATTTTACCTGCAAGAGTTGATTTTAAAGCAGAACTAAGTGATTCACTTTGCAAATCATCTGCAGATATGAACATAAACTCACTTATATTATCTCATATTAATGATAATTAGTCCAGTTTGTGTGTGTGTTTCAGGTGCAGCAAATGAAAAACGTTGCTTTCTTTCTCATCTGTGGATTTGGATGTTTACGGGTAAAAAGCTGCACTTGTAAACATCCGACTGTGAGCTTCAGGTCAGCTGCAGGTCAGAAAGGCATTATGAATGTGAGCATCTGTTCAGACTGCAGTTTCCTCTCTCTTCGCTTTATTTTCTACTAAAGCAAAGAGGAAACAGATTAAATCTTCCACATTTTCATGGCTTTTTAAAATCCTCCAGGTTCGTAGTTTGCGGCTGTTTTTCAGGTGCTGCACCTTGTTTGATGTTTGACGCTCGGGTGGTCACTTCACTCTGCCTTTCAGGATTACATAACTTTATATAATTTCACTGCATGACCCTCAGATGATGCTGTTTTTTGCAGCTTGTTTATTTATTTTAGCTTTATCTTTTTCTTGTAGTTTCTTCGTATAGATAAGCTCCTTCAACAACACGCTTTCATCTTTATCACGCTGCCTCCTCTCTCTGCTCAGCATTTTATGAGAGTTAACTTTCATTATTTATCTAAAAAAACACACACAAGTTGAAGGAAATTCATAAAAATCTCTTGACTTTCGCATGAGAGTACCGACCGGATATCATAAATGTCTGACGTCTCTCAGTACGTAATAAAAGAAACTGCTCGATGCTTCATTTTTAAAGCTGCACTGATCAATACTTTCATATAAAACAGGAATCAGATGATAAAAGTCGAACTTGAACAGCGTCCCTCCAACACGACGCAGCTTTTTAGTCACTTTTAGGTCATTTTTTCCTCTTTTAGCTCAAATTTTGTGACTTCTGTTGAACAAAGTGGAGCCTTAAGAAGTTGAAGAGGCAGGCGGTGGAGACCAAACCAGGAGCAAAAAGAGATTTATTTTTAGAGATGACTACGTACACGACTTCAAATTAATGCAAATGTTGTCCCAGTAATGCTGACTGACATTTATTACAGCAACATTAGAAGATATTAGCGTCTCTTTTTTTTTAGCTTGTTAATGCTTCAGTACGAGAGTGATTGGTTGAATGATTCCTCATCGATCAGTAAAGTCTATAATCGATTATCAGATCATTGTTTTGTCGTTTCTGTAGTTTGGTGCTGCTGATACGTAGAGCGTGTTTCCATTTTATAACCGCGACAAGCAGCTGGAAGAGACAAAAGAAATCAAACCGCGGCAGCTTTTTTAAAAAGATGTTTGGAC
>JBAJHX010000067.1:21548527-21559170 GCA_037176925.1 Amniataba percoides | reverse complement strand
ACCTGCGTGCCTCCACACGCCGCCTGAACCAGCTTCCCGCAGCCCCTCAGAGGAAGATGTCGAGGAGAGTTGATCTGTGAGAAAAAAGAGAAACGAGCTGAAGGATGTTCGCTGCAGGTCGCGCCTGATTTTGTTCGTCCTTTTATGATGAAGTCTTTATATAAAACGTTGTGTTCATGTTCATCAGGGCGATCAGAGGAAACGCACATATGTGTAAAATAAAACTAATAACAGTATGAAGAGTCTATTTTTTATTTTCTTCCCATGTGTGTAGTTTTCTCCGTCACTTACATGGAAACTTTCCGACAAACAGAGCAAAACGAACATCCTCAGCACTATTTTACTGAACGACGCCCCCCTCACCTGTCTGTGTCAGCCCCCCCTCACCTGTCTGTGTCAGCCCCCCCCCCTCACCTGTCTGTGTCAGCCCCCCTCACCTGTCTGTGTCAGCCCCCCCTCACCTGTCTGTGTCAGCCCCCCTCACCTGTGTGGCCTCCGTGACCGAGGCCAGCTGCAGGTACTCAGAGTTGCCCCACCCGAACAGCTGCCCGTCCTTGGACACCGCCAGGCTGCAGTCTCCGTACGTGCTGATCTGCCGCACCTCCACCCCCGACAGATCCCCCCCCACCTCCACCGGACTGCAGCTCACGTCGTGGTGCCCCAAACCTGCAAGACGACAACAAAAACACTCAACTTTTACTCGCAAACAGGCGAATAAAAACTTCTTATCTTCCATCTTAATGACGCCACTTCTTCCTTTTTTTGTATTTTTCAGAAGCGGAAACAACACGAACGAAGCTGACGATTTATTTACTTCAATTTCTGCACTTGAATGTGATTAATGTTTTTTATTATTATTATTTCTCTGACGTTCTTCATCTACCACCAGAAGAACTTCTTTCTTTTTCATTTTGTGCCAATTTTCAGCCAATCTCCTAGAATTTAATCCTCATCTGCATACAATAAATACATATATATATATATATATATATACACACACACACACACACACACACACACACACACATATATATACACATATATACATATATATATAAAAACATATAATAATAATCTTTTGTTGAGCTGTGATGGAGTTTAACAGCAGATGTTTGGGTCGATTTAATCTCAACAACATGTAAAACTTTCTGCCTGACATCCACACAAAAGATGTTATTTAGTCTTATAAATATTTGACAATTTGGTTTGACAGCAAATCTTAATTTTTGTGTTTCTTATTCGTACTGCTGTCACTTGAGATTTCTATCTACTCTCCTCTCTGTAATTATTTTTAATCTTTATGCTCGGTTTCATATATTTTCCCAGCGTTACTCCCACTGTGTCTTGCTGCTGTAACAATGAGAAATATCTCCTCTGTGGGACGAATAAACTTATCGTATCTTATGTTCGACATCACAAACAACGACAGGAGAACAACACGGTGATTTGTGTTTAGAAACGATCTCTTTTCAAATGTAAAGTTCATCAGATGACATCCCTGATAAACTCTTCATACCAACACGAGGAAATGCTGAGAAACTCGCCTTCCTCTACGACTTCAAAACTTGCTGGACAAAGTGACATTTTGGACATTTTTAAAGATTTATGTGCTTGCTTTATGTCTTATAAAACAGACTTTGATCTTAGTGATTAAATAAAAAGTTTAGAATAATCTAATAAGGATTATTCTGCACACTTAGTTTAAGGTTTTTTACTCTGTTGAACTTCTCTGTGTCAGACATGCTAAATGTGAAGAACAGAAACGGATCTTTTTATCTGTTTTTTCAGGGTCGACTGTGTCCAAATCAACGAAGCTGTAAAAAGTGTATTTTTCCTCTGAGCTGCACTGACCCGTTTGTCCGTCAGCGCCCCATCCACACGCCATCACTTTCCCATCTTCAGTGAGGAAAAGGCTGTGGTCCTGTCCACACGCCACCTGAAACAACAGAAATATGAATCTTCAGTGTGCAAACGGGAAATAAATGCACATTTTAAACATCACTGATAAATATTTAATCCATCCAACAGGTTTGGATGAGCATGAAACACAAATTAAAGCTTTTATTTAATTAAAGAAAAGTGATTAATGAAGCAGAAGAGTCGAATTAGACTTTATATGCATGCTGGGCAGGTGTGGATCAGACGGCGGCTGCACTCACCTGGACGACGCGGCTGCTGAAGCCTTCAATCCTGTGAATGATGTGACTGCCGCTGTTCGAACGAGAGACAGAGAAACAACCGATCCATCACTCGTGGAGGCCGAAGCGTCCTCCCTTTTTAAACAACCCCCCCGCTCGTGTTTGCACGGACATAACTCAAAGATGAAAAATATGTCCAAACAGACGATGTGGTGAATTATTCTTTTCAACAGGAAGGTGAAGGTGTCTGTAAAACCTACAAATGTGAGCTCACTCTGAAGTATTTTTTAGACTTTTAGATGAAAAATGAACATTACTGAGCTGCTGTCTTCTTATTTAAAACATAAATTTAAACTCTTGGCTTGTTTACAATCTTTCTGACTTGTGAGCTTGTCGTTGTGTCGACATTTTTCCCAGATATCAGCACTGAGAAATAATCTATAAAGATGATCCCAAAATCTCAAAAAGGTACCAAAAATGTAAAAAAAATATCTGAATTTCCCTTTCAGCGGTGTGTGTGTGTGTGTGTGTATATACCTGTAGACTTCATCTTCAACTATCCTCCTCCCACACTGGCCGTACGCATTGTTTCCCAAACTGAAAACTAAGAAAAGACAAACAGAGAAAAGGAGTGAGGAGAAGAGAGCATCAATCTAAAACACAGACTGAACTTTTCTCTTCTAATTATGTGAAAGTTTTATTCTCATATGCAACCTGCTTCATTAATTCCCAAACTGAAGTAAATGTTAAAGCTCCAAATTCAATTTTGATTAGTTTTATTCCCCGTCGTCTTTTTCTGTGGGAGAAAAAGTTCTGAACCGGATGATAAATTTGCACTAAAAGGGAGTCGGAGAATCAACCTGCCGAGCTTCATTTGCAGCGGACACGTCTCGTTATTCACGCCGAATAAATACTGCAGCAACTATAATTTTACTTTTACACTGAAAGACTCAGAAAGGTCAGTAATGATACGAACCGATTTAGACTACAGTCAGAAAATGTCAATAAATGCTGCTGCAGAACAGAAAAAGGCCTGTGTTGTTTCATTATTGTGAACAAAAGACAAAAACCAACACGTTAGATCATCTCGACACTTTCGGACTTCTCTACTGTGTCTGTTTCTTCTGTAGATCTTAAAAATGCAGTTTTTAGAAAGCATCATTCAAACAGGAGTAAATAATAAATTATCTAAATTAATCTCATTATTAGATCAGAAAAAACAAGAATATCAACAGCAGAACAAAAAAAAACATTGTGATCACACTAACAATTATTTTTATTATAATTTCTTTTTCTAACGTATAATTTGATCTTTATCAAATCTGAAAAAAAGACTTCTTCACGTTTAATAAGCTCATTTTGCCAAAAGAACAGTCAAATTTTTTTAGTTTTCTACCACAGAATAGTAAGTAAAGATGCTGATTGATGGATTATCACTTTTCTGGTGATATACTAATCAATTAATTGACAAATCGTTTCAGATTTGGACCACACTACAGGACAAACTACAGTCAGAAATCAGGTAATTAAAAAACACACAAGCTAAAACATGTGAAGCCTTTAAAACACGCAGGAATCTCCAAAACATAATGAAATTTCAACATATAATAAAATACATTTCCATCAACAGAGCAGCAGAAGAGGCGATTTAATTAACTTGCTTTAACATCTGTTTGCTAATTGGCTGAATGTACCAGGAGAGACTAACGGGGGCTTTTTGGATGAGATTTAACAGCTGCCTGATAATCATTCATTTCCAGCGAGCGGTGAGGAGCAGGAGGATGTGAAAAGGACACACAGAGAGCCAGGTGGCCGATAACAGCTGATAACAGGTGCTCGTCCTCTGAAAAGGCCTCATTGATCCGCAGCGAAGTTTAATCCTCATTTTTCTTTTTCTGTGCAAGTCGAACGACGAGCTGCGAACAAACAGGAAGTCTCTTACCTCCCTCTCGGTCGGTGAGGACCAGAGAGTGAGCGCGGCCGCACGACACCTGAAGGACTCGAGTCTGCAGAGGATCGAGGAGAGGAAGAGCCACCGGCGACGGCTCGAGCACGTAGTCATAGCTGTGATCTGCAGAGAGGAGGCGGCACAGAGGGTCAGAGCTGCTGCACGGACTTTATTTATGAAAAAAACTATTTGTGAACCAATGAAAGAATAAAGGGGAGCGTGCACATGCTGGATTTCAGCTCCCAAAAAGTTCATTTAAAAGAAAAGCTGCTTGCTCTTAACATCTGACGTAAAGTATATTTGTTTTGATGTTTGGTTAAATGTAAAGTGAAGCCATTTTATGAACAATTCACAGCAAGACTTGATGCATTTTTCTTACATTTGCTGCATGTTTTTTTTATAAATATTTATATACACACATGCTTTTTCGATCCAGAGAATTGTAATGAATTTCAATGAATAAAAAAGTCCCTGCTGTTAACTGCATTAAACACCCAACTATATTTATACTTAACCTATACAGTACTAAGAGCAGGCAGTACAATAAAATTCCTAATCGCAGTACATTTAATTTTAAATTCAGATGTCAATAAGAAAAATTAGAGTCGCGGGCGCCACATAAGGACAGACGAACTCTCACATTAACACATTAATCACTTTAAAGTCCCTGATTAACCAGCACGTCTCTGGATTATTGGAGGAAGCTGGAGAAAACTAGAGAGAAGTCTTGCAAGCTGAGTGCAATCAAATGGATCAATGTGCCTCCTGAATAATGTGATAAAGATAAAATACTTCATAAGTGCACATTAACTGTAATGTGAGCACTACAAACTGTTGTATGCACAGTTTAAAATAACAAATGTTACTGGATTTGGTAAATTGATTCATTTGAAAACATGCCAGACTGAAAAAAGGACTTTTAATTCCAACGTTAATTTGATTTCGAGCAGGGCAGATACTTTAATGAAACTACAAAACAGGATGCTTCCTATTAAGTTAAAACTCCAAAAAATGTGTTTTTAAAAGGGAATAACAGCATCAACTGAGAGTCCCGTTTCTGTCCACCTGATGAATTAAAGTCCACCGTTCTCTCTCCTTTTAGCTCAATTTTAGTCTCTACTTTCTGTTGAAAAAAGTCTCTTTAACTTTGTCTGTCTGCTGTTTAATACCGAGCAGAAAGTAAACTGAGTTTTTTTGCTATAAAAAGCAAAATAATACTGCGACAAACAGCAGCCCTCTGTGCTAATCCTGCGTGGAGGTACGTTCAGCAGCTGTTCTGCATCAGCAGTCGAGTGTCGTCTTACGGCGGCTGTGCTGCGTGCGCTGGAAGCCCAGCTGAGAGTCCTTGTTCAGGCCCATGCCCCACAGCTTGGTCACATCTTTGGTCGAGGAGGCGATGAGAGTGAAGCCGTAACCACAAGCAGCCGAGGAGATCTGCAACGGGAGAGGAGCGGCTGCTGAGTTCAGGCTTAAAAAATAGTTAGACACACTTTATCTGTGGAGAAATGGACATATGGACACGTAGGATAAAGAAGCTGAGCTCCTGCTTCATCCATCATTGAATATGCAGATTTCAACATATATACACAGATATACAGATTAATCAGTAACTAAAGATTTCCAAAGATGGTAAACAGCTGTTTCTATTCTTCAACTGTAACAGAGGGACTGTAAAGTTCAACAATAAGTACAAAATAATGTTGATATACAAAGACAGAATCACATCTAGCATGACGTTATAACATTCATAATAGTTTCCTTTTCTTTTCTTTGGTTGATAATAAAAAAGGCAAACAGAGAGGTAGGTTATTTAAGGGATAGTGGAGGAAAAATTACACACATATCTGTTCTCGGCAGAATGAAAATAATAAACATCAAGCCATGAATATTATTTAAAGATCCAGATTATCCATTAAATACAAAAATTGTGTCCAAACAGAGCTTAAGATAAGATTTCTGTCAATAAAACATATAATGGCATCACAATGTTCTAGTTCATTGATTATTAAAAATGTAGATTTGCTCATAAAACAAATAAAGACAAAAATCATGCAAGTTATTGGTCACTGTGAGTATAAAATACCTCCTCTGATTTGATTTTAAATGCATCATATGGCTGATATCTCTGAAATGACTCTTTATAATAATCGCTGACATGTACTTTATATTCTCAGAGCCTTCAGGCTCCACATGAAGCTCCACAAAGCGACGCTGGTCTCACCTGCTCTGCCGTCTCCAGCCTGTACGGGGTCAGCTGGTATTTCCGGGGCCTCTTCCTGCCGCTGTCCGGCACCACGAAGCTCGGGATGCCCAGAGCGCCGGCGAAGCTGAAGCCCCAAACAAACACTTTGTGGTTGGGTTTTCTGTTCTGGCCGACATACTGAAAAACTGGACTGTTTTTCTCCTCGGGTCTGGACGTTTTACTGAGCGTGGCGTAACCGCAGACCTGAAGCCGCCTGCTGCTCAGGTGTCGAGTGCACAGTCGCACCTGCGGAAAGGACATCCTGAAAAGAGACGAGACTGTGAAGAACGGCAGGAAATCATCCATCACAAAAATAATCAATAATAGATCAATATACTGTAAATCACAAAAACATGAGGGAGGTTATTGTCTTGATTTATGTAGAAAATATCAGTACTTGTACTACCTCTTATAAATATTGCCTAAGATACACTATTAAACATGTTTTTCATTAAATAAAGTGAACCATGTATTACAAGTATAAAAACACCACAAATAGCATTAAAGTGGGAAATAATATTTTTCAGTCAGACATTTCTGATAAAACAGAGCTCGTTTGGTTTATTATTTAATCTTTAATATTAAATTATAAAAATGCTTCGGTTAACACACTCAATAAGCTGTTTTATACAGAAAATCTACACGCGCCAAATTCTGTTCACTTTTCTGTCAAATAACGCTGCCGTAATTAAGTTGAAAATGAAAAACGCGACTCTGGAGAAATCTGACATTTTCGAGGAATGATAAGGGTCTATTGGTGAATTCGGCATGCTGTTGTTTTATAAAACAGGTCAATATTTTAATTAAATGTCACATTTTTCCAACCATGCAGACTGTACCAAGAGGGACGCAGCCTTGCAGAAATTAACGGAATAACGAGTGAACCACCAGCACAAGTTCAAATTATCCTACAATCCGATGTGATTTATTTAAATTGTTCATGCCGAATTAAATAGTGGTTCATAATTATTTATTTTAGGTAAAACACCATTTTTCAACGCAAACAAAAATTTGATAACAACAACGAGACTTAAATTATTAATAATACGAAGGGAGTTTCACCTCGTGTTCTCCACATGCAGCGACTGAGCTCGGACGAACTTACCTTTGTTTATAGGAAGACCGGAGATTTATAAAGCGTTTCACCGACTGAAAAATAAACTACTGCTGAACACTAACCCACCTAATGTAGAAATAAAACATTTCAATGTCATTATCGCGTGTTTGTTTACCTTTAACCCAACCCAGGAAGCGGAAATAACTCTTCTTCTACTGTTCTATTAACAGCAGAACAACACTGCGCCACCTACTGTAAGGAGGCTTCACCTGCTAAATGAAATCTACTCAATTAAAAGTAGAAAATTTAAATTTTTTAGCATTAATTAAAAGTAAAATATCTCTTATGCCTGCTGTACTATTGTGTGTTTTTCTTATTAGATTATTACTCATCATTATAAATGTAAAAATCAGGATTTTTAGTGTCTGTGTTAGGTGATTTATTTATTTGTTTCAGAATTCAACTAATTATTATTTTCATTCTGAATAAATCTGCTGATTAATTTCTTCATTAGATTAATTGATTGTATGGTTTGTAAAAAAAATAAAAAAATTTACCCAAAGTGACACCTTCACAAATGGTACCAAATTTAAAATGAATAAAAGCAAATAAAAATCATTACAAAAGGAAAAGCATTAAATTCTTGCATTTTATTGACCATGCAGTAATTATAATGAATATAATATGATGATAAAACTAATGGGGACAGTTCTGAAAAACACTTTTGATAGTTTGAGGACAGTTTTCTGATACTATTTTTGTCATTTTACCCAATTTTTAGTGCAGGACTTTTGTTTGTGATTGAATATTTCAGCAGTGTCATTTCAGTAATTTCACTTTTTCCACTGCTGAATTAAAAAAAGAACAAAAAAAGGTTTTTGTGGAATGCTTTTGCAATGTTTTAAGGTCAAAATTTAGACAAACTAATTTTACAAAGTTTACTGTAAGTGAATATTAAACTCTGAATCTGAAAACATATTAAAATACTACTGTGCGTGTGTGTGTGTGTGCACGTTATCTCCTGTTTTCTTATATGAAGATATTTTTCTCATTAGATCATATTAGTGTTTGACACCACGACTGCCCAATAATCTGCTCTCGTGTCAGATTAGAGAAGGAAGTGGGTTAATGCTGCAGGTCAGGTGAGCACACGATGTTACTCTGCTTCATGTCATAAAAAGATTTCACTGGAGTTTGTTCAGGTGCAGCTCATTTTTATGTCTGTTTCATCAGACTGCATCTAATAATTATTATCATTAATATGCTGATTATTATCTCCATTAATTGACTGATTGATTGGCTTGTAAAAATGAGGTGAAAATCATCAGAAATGCGAAATAAAACTCAAATCAAATCAAAGTGACACCTTTAAAATCTTTATTGTGTCCAACCAACAGCACAGATTTTCTTTTATTAAATAGAAAAAATAAATAAAGAGCTGATATGTTAATTTCCTGTCAATTAATTGATACATTTTGTGTATAAAAAGTTGGGTTATTAAACAAAACGTCATATTTTCTGAGCTCTTTGTGTGTTTTTTGTGCAAAAATCTGAATTTGTAAAGTAACTAAAGCTGTCAGATAAATGTAGTGAAGTAAAAAGTATTTTTGACAGAATTTGGTGGAGAAAAAGTACAAATGCATCACTATGAGTGCACCAATTAAGTAAATGTACTTTAGGAGAATAAAAAATATATTTCTGTAGATGCATTTTGGCATTTCTTTCAGTTTCATCCTCCGTAAATCTACAAACAGTAAAATAACTTAAATTGAAGATGAAGGACGAGATGCAGAATATAATCTGCAGACACATCAGGACATTTTATGAGCAAACTTCATCTTTCTTCAGTAAAAACAGCTGCAGCCTGGTTTCAGCCGTCCCGTCTAAAAGCAGGTATCTGCAGAGAAGACGTTAATCCTTTAAGAGGATCAGGTCTGAGATCCAGGGGGAAGGGATAAAGGCCCCGCTAACTGTCTGCAGAGGCCTGCACATGGCAGATCTGTCGTCTTGACAGAACATGTGTCTGTTTAAAAATGTGCCGAGCTTCGGCCTTCGTGCCTTTTCTGGAGCATAAAGCAGAGATGGAGGTTCCTGCGAGCATCCTGAGCGAGAGGCCGGCTGAGCGGACGGGAAGTTAAAGGTGAGCTGCTCAAAAAACTGAGGTCAAAACTGCTCATTTAGTTTGATGCATCACTGGATCAACATCATCCTGCAAACAACAAGAGTTATTTTCTGTAATAATGCTGCTTTATTTTGCCCAAAAGCTTCTTTTAAAACATTCACACAGACTGGTTATCATTGGCAGATTATAAATATAAAAAAAAAATGGTTCATTGCACACTATAATGCAGATTTAAGGACGTTTCAATTATCATTTTCTTTATTATAACTGTTTTGTCTTTTATATCCATCTCTTTATGCAGGAGTATGCAGCATTAATAAACACTTTTATCTGCTTACAACAACATTATATTGACTTATAAACTGTTTATTAAGTGTGTAGATGGTATTCTTTAAAAAGGGGCATATTTATGTGTGTGTTCTTTGCTGTTTTTGATGTGATCTGTGACGGTTTTGGGGGTAAACTGTGAGCTTGTTGTGTCAAACAGTGATATGATTTGAAAATATGTCATTAAATTAAAATATATGTGACATATAACGTCCCTCACAGACAGACAGACAGACAGGCGGTCATGCCGGTGCTGGAGGTGATCTGCAGCCTGATTGGCTGGTTGGGCCTCTACCTGTTGTTCTGCTGCACCTTCGCTCAGCGGGGCCCCGAGTGGAACTGCCGCCTGGTCACTTTGTCTCACGGCGTCCTCATCGTGCTGCTGACGGCGTACGTGGTGTTCGTGGACGGACCGTGGCCTTTCACACACGCAGGTCAGCGTCCACGCAGAGCAACGCGTGTGAAAAACAGACTAAATACAACAAAACACAATAAATACAGTAAAATACAAGAACTACAACAATGAAATACAACACAAACAGCAATAAAATACAATAAAATACAATAAAAATACAACAAAAACAGCAACAAAATACAACAAATACAACAAAATACAATAAAAAAACAACAAAAACAACAACAAAACACAAGAAATGCAATCAAACGTTTGTTAATGAGAGTTTTTAATGGGAACAGACAAAATGTGATTTGTGTGTCCTTCTCATGATCGGGACTATAGATAGATAGATAGATAGATAGATAGATAGATAGATAGATAGATAGATAGATAGATAGATAGATAGATAGAT
>JBAJHX010000067.1:21533620-21548039 GCA_037176925.1 Amniataba percoides | reverse complement strand
GATAGATAGATAGATAGATAGATAGATAGATAGATAGATAGATAGATAGATAGATAGATAGATAGATAGATAGACAGGCCCATGAAAAATACAACAAAATCTATTGAAGTTAAAATTTAAGGAATACAGATACAGTGTGCAAAACTTGGTATGGTAACATGGTATTTTTATTCTTATGTTTGTTATTTATGTATTATTTATCTATATTTACATTTATTTTTATATTTCTTCTATTCTTTTTGATATTTTTGAGCATAGTTTGTAGGGAGATTTAAGAATTTCATTGACGTTGATGTTTGATGTAAATTGTTGAAAATAAATTCCTGAATCTTGAATCTTGTTTTGATGAATGAATTAGATGAAGATGGATTAATAAAAAAGCAGATTGAGTCTTCGTGTTAAACTCTTCTGTCTGTCGTCAGGCTCGGAGAACACGGAGCTGCAGACCTTCGCCCTCGCCGTCTGTCTCGGTTACTTCTTCTTCGACATGGGCTGGTGCGTCTGCAACCGCAGCGAGGGCCCCGTCATGCTGGCGCACCACGCCGCCAGCATCGTGGGCATCCTGCTGGCCCTGCTCATGGGGGTGTCGGGCTGCGAGACCTGCGGGGTCATCTTCGGCAGCGAGATCACCAACCCGCTGCTGCAGACGCGCTGGTTCCTCCGGCAGCTGGGCCTGTACGACGGCCTGCTGGGCGACGCCGTGGACCTGCTCTTCATCCTGCTGTTCGCCACCGTGCGCGTCGGCGTGGGCACGGTGATGTTTTACTGCGAGCTCACCTCGCCCAGGACCACGCTGGTCATGAAGCTCGGCGGCGTGGCCATGTACGCGCTGGCCTGGGTGTTCATGGTGGACATCGCCAGGTTCGGCTACAAGAAGAGCAGAGCCAAGTACAGAAGGTGGCTGGAGAACCACAAACTCAAAGACACCAACACAGACAAACTGGACAAGATGGACTGAAGGATTTCACTGTCTGACTCAGTTTTTGCAGGAACAAAGTGTGTGTTTGATGCCTCTTTGCACACGAGCTTCCTCACAAAACACAAGGAGGAGATTCATCTGTTGTGACTTCACGGGTGGAGACGCAAAATGCTGTTTGTGGAGAGAAAATCAAGTTATCTGCAGAGTTTTCACAGTCAGAGGTCAATAAGATGAATGAAAGATGGTTCAAGATAAAAGCAGCAGCTCAAAAAAAAAAACACAAGAGCCTACATGTCCCATAATGCAACCTGGTAGCTTCTTTCAACAATCCTTCCTTGTCTTCAGCTGAAATCATTAGTCAAATTAATGAGCAATTATTTCAATAATCCAATAAAGTTGGTGCTGATTCCTCCAAACTCCATTCAGAAAACAAACATTTTAAAGGTTGTTTGTGTCTTTTCTTGCAGTCAGACCAGAAAAATCATGAATTCATGAATTTTTTACAAATCAGCGTCATGATGTAGTGATTTCGGCATCTTTTTGATCACTTTATTGTGATTAAATCACAGCAAAATGTGTTTACTTTGGGATCGTACAGCTGTATTAAACCTGATTTATTCAGCTGGTGTGTGACTTCCTAGTTAGAGTGAATATTCGGCACATCTAGTGTTTATTTTTAGTCATTTTCAGAGTTTTTTAATTCAGCATTGCAAACGCGATGTGCATTAATATGTGAGTTTAGTTGGATTTCAGGTACATAAAAGTTTAATGATGTGAGTGTTTATTCTTTTATGTTTATTTTGTAAATGTTTGATTAAAAAGTAGTTTTATATTTCTGTGAAAGGAGCAGCAGGTGCAGTTCAGACGCTTTTTCTTTCAGCCATATTGTTAACTTTACCTCATTCACTTACATTTGAGCTGCAGGATCGTCCGTTAAGTGTTGAAGCAGGAAGTTTGTCAAAATAAAGCTTCTGTTTAAAAAAAGTTTTCTATTAAAATAACAGAAGAAACTGAATAAATGTTGTAGTATGTTGTTTCTATTCTGTCTGAAGATCCCACATCTGCATCAAAATTCAATCAAATTGATGCAACCTGCACCAGGAAAAGCTGTTTAAAATGGAGGGATGAACAAACTAAAAATGATAAATTGGTCAACTGAACTTAATTAAGTGAATTAAAGGAACATAAGAGAAAAATAAAAGTACTGAAAAATCCACTGTTTAGTTTTTCAGCCTTTAAAATCTCCTGATGACCTTTTAATCAGAGAGAAAAACATTAAAAATAAACATTAACGCCTAAAATTGAGCTTTTAATACATCCTAAAGCCTTTTATTTTGAGGAAAGTGAAATCAAAGCTTGTAAATCTGCAGATACTTTGAGCTTTTTCATTTTAAAACAGCAGCATTTGAGACGCCGGACGTGTTAACAGGTTTAAAACAGTGAAATAAAAACACAATAAAACATTTATAGCAGATTAATACTGCAGATACTTTACTCTCTTAAGCAGTTTGTGTTAAAACATTACAGGATTTCATGGTGTAAAAAACAAAACAAAACACAGAAAACCTTTGATATACACTCATAATTGTACATTATATTCTTTTACACTGAAAAACAGTCCAGAACAACTCTTTGAATCTTTATAATCTTTATAATCTACTCAGGTTTGTGTTTCCTTTTTTAGTTTTTTGGATATTTCTCTGTAACGGCAGCATGCAGTCTTCTGGCCTGTGAAAATTTCCGTCTTTGCAGTCCAACATTTAAGTGCAGACGAGTGAATCTTTGCATTGAAACTTTCCTGGAGAAAACTTCCTTACAGTGTTTCAGGGGAGCGTAAAGAATCGATTTTAATACTCGACGACGTTCAAGAGAGGCAAAAGAAAAAAAAACACATCTGACATTCAGTTATATCTAATAAATTCACATGTGCACACACTTAGATAAGATAATCTTGCAGTATCTAATATAAGCTGTGTGAAAAACACACAAGCTGAATAATTCGTTTATAGCTGCAGTTTCGGGTTTTATCAGTGATCTCTCAAACTGGTAAAACAAAAAGGTAAATTCTTCATCTTTCTCTTCGTCCCTTTGATGGGAAACATCGTGAATTTGTCTGAAATCTGTCAAACAGTCGACAGAGATGGTTAAAGTCTGTTTGCTATGTTATGCTACATTCAAGTGCTATAGGAAATTTTAACTCTGGGACTTAAAAGTCAGCTGCTAAACAGCATTTCATCGTGATGCTGGAGACAAACGTGTGGATCGTCCCTGAATAAATAAAGGTTCAGTCTCAAAATGAACAAAAAGTGAGATTTTATATAATGTATGTGCTTGAAGGAGGTGAGAGAGGTTTAATTTCACTCTCATCAGGAGGCAGTTAGCGTAGCTTAGCACAAAGACTGGAAGCAGGTGGAAACAGCTAGCCTGGCTCTGTTCAAAGTTTACAAACAACACCTCTAAAACTCTTTTATAATCATCATAATATTGCCAACAGAAACATAATTTAACTGGAATCTGTGTTTTTTAAGGAAATAAGTGCTGAAACTATTTCTCGATCCCCCATAAATTCATGTTTTTAAAACACATAAAAAGCAACAGTGTATGTAATTTAGGTAGATCTATTGACAGAAATAATATTTATAATCATATTTTCATTTGTTAACTTTGAACAAGACCTTCATGTCTTCATCTGCAATCTGCAACCTCACCACTAGATGCCACTAAATCACACACTGGTCCCTTCAGTAATGAACTTTAGAGACTCTTGAAGGTGTTTCTTGATGTATTTAAGTTCGCTGTTCTTCCTAAATTATGCTTTTATGCCAAGCTCAGGTAAAAACATGCAACTTCTAACATGTCTGGGGACATTTTCGGGAGGGTGGGAGGAGATTTTACAGCCTCTTGTGTAATTTCTGTGAACGTTGCAGAACGTAAAAACATAATCAGAGCGGTGTGAGGACTCGTTGGTCTTCGAGCGTTTCTTTTCAGTGCTGTTACAAAAAAAAGAAGTCCATCTTTAGTCACGTTCGTTTATGTGCTGATCAGAAATGTCTTTTTTTAAATCGCAGAGTTTCAGGAGTGAGACAATCTGCCTTCTCGATCCTCTGAGCATCATCTTCATGTCTTTGTGTGCATTTTCCCCTTCACATCTCCAGTGTTTAAGATAATTTATGCAGTTGATTATTATTATCATTATTTTTAATATTACTATGATAAAAAGCAGGTGAACTGTCCACCGGTGTTTCCACAGTGTCTCTCCTCATAGTTCATAGTGGAATATTCCTAATCATCTTCATCACGTCTTCTCCTGATTGTCACACGTCCGAAGCAGGAAATTGGACATTAATCCTCCTTTATTGGGCGACATCACAGAGTAAAATGAAGCTCGGCTCAAACGACGTTTTTCATCACTGTATCCCGTCTGAAAAACACCAAACAGCGTCTGAGATTTACTGATGTGGATAAAAATCACAGGTTTCTTTTCTGCAGGAGAAGCGAAGTAAAACTCACCGTGGTTGTCGTCGGAGTCGCTTTGTGTTTGTCGCAGCTCATTGAACTTCAGCTCCACCTCCTGAAAGATCATTAAAAAAAACACCTCAAACATCAGCAAAACACACCAAATGCAAAAATGATTTAAAAAACTACAGAAAAAAAAGTATAAAATGTTCTTTATGTAGCAGAGAGATTTCATACAGCGCCTCAAAAAACCTTTATCTTCATAAAGTTATGAGTAAGTTCATATTTTTATATTTGACTTCATAATAAAAGTGTATTTTTGTGTGATTTTTCTTCATACTTTGCATCTATCTGCATGTTAACACAAAAGTTTCATTATTCAGTGCAAAGACTGTCTGTTTTTCAAAGTAAATGTTTAGAAATGAAAAAGCTCATTGATCCTTTTGCTGGTCTCAGATTAAATATTTATTATATTTTACTTTGCATTAAAGGTTTGACACCTTCAGGTACTGCAGGTCGGCCTGCAGGAGGCGCAGGTGCGTCATCAGCTGCCTGCTGAGGTTCGGCCCGCCGCCGCCCCCTGCCTGCGAGGAGGAGGACAGCAGCTTCCTCATGTCGATCCCCACGTCGCATCCCGCTGCTCCGTCGTCGTCAGTGCTGCTCTCCTCGAAGCCGCCGCCACAATCCAGAACCATGAAACCGCCTGCATGAAGATCAATAAGATTTTTTTATTCATTAGAAACTCTTAGAGATGACACTTCTTTAAATCTGTGTGTTCAGTATGAAGTCTCAGCCTGCAGAGAGTTAGCTTAGCTTAGCACAAAGACTTGAAACAGAGGGAAACACTTAGCCTGGTTCTTTGTGATGAGAAGAAAACCTGTGACACTCATTAATCCGCCAGTTTGTTTGATTTTAACGGAGACAAACCGTTGCGTTCAGCAGTCTCAGACGGCGCGTTTTCTCTCTGCGAGCTCGCAGACGTTCGGCTCTCGTCGCTCGTCGCCGGCGGCCCCTCGGAGCCGCTCGGCTGACGCTCGGGGGCCCCTCCATGCTTCTCCTCCGTCTCCTCCTCCGCCTCTCTGCTCATCATGTGGTTGAAAAGAGCCTGTTTCAGCATCGACACTGAGACGGAGAAAAATGAATCATTAAAAGTCCTCTTACAGGCTTTTCACCGCCCTGCAGGTTTTATTGTAGTCGGAGAAACGATCGATTCTACGATGCATCGCAATGCTTTGTTGAATAATTTTGCATCTTCTATTGACTTTTGCCTCAAGACGTCTTGCACCTTTACCTTTTTTTGTATTGAACATCTGCACTTTGTCCATCTTGTACTGCCTCTGTATATTCTTTATTTTACTTCACTTCATCTTTTTCTCTGTATTTTATTCTGTTTTTATGTACCGGGATGCTACAGCGACTTAATTTCCCTCCAAGGACTCATAAAATTGTCTATCTATCGATCTTTTATCAGTAAAGTAATCGATTATCAGCGTAATTTATTCTGCCTTTGCTGACACTGAAAAATAAACCGTGTAAAGAAATCTGAAATTAAGATGCATGCTAGTTGTTTAATAATCAAATTGTGACCCTCTCAATCACTTCTTTTTCTTATTCTATTCAGTAGATCTCCAGGAACAACACAGTTTTACACTAAATCTTAACTAATGAGTGAATCTGTGTTTGTAATTTGAGTGAAATGGCCCTTTAACGTGGCACTTACGCGTCCTCAGGGCCTCTTCAGCTTTAGACGGCGGCGAGCAGAACGTGTTGTGCTCCGGGTTTTCGAAGGCGACGGCCCGTCGTGAACCTTCCTGCAGGAACGGCATCCTGTCCGCCAGCTGCCCGTCCAGGAACGCCTCCAGTTCTGCTTCGTCCACCTCCTCGTCATCCTCCTCTTCCTCATGTCTGCCCGCGACGGCCAGCTCCTCCTCCTCGTCCTCCGACTTCATGTCGTCGAACGGGTTGAGACTCGGCGGAGCTCGAACGCCCGGAGAAGAGACGCCGTCTTTATCTGTGAGATTTGGAGTCAAAGGGTGGAAAAAAAAAATTAACGTTCATCTTATGATCGAATGTAAAAGGTTAAATATGTTTTATTTGAAATAATTTAAGAAAGAAAGTTTATCAAGTTGAAATTTGAAATTTGGATAAAAAGTTTGTGTTTGTGACACCAAACTTTGACTCAGTGGACGTCGATTACAACTAGTTTATTGATCAGATTTGTTCATTTTTCATCATATTTACTAGATTAATTCGCTTCAGCTTATCAACAACTTTAGAGACGCTTTCAGTTTTTTGTAATTGGCTTGTTTTGTCCGTCCAACAGTTTGTGAACTTGAGGAGGATTTAAACCCGAGAAGGCAGATCAAACAGACTGTTTGCTCGATAAATGATCTGAACTATCATCATAAATAAAGTTTAACCTGAAGAGTTGATGTTTCCAGCTGAGCTGCCGTCGGGATCTTTGCTCGTCTTGGGCCTCCCACGTTTGATGATCTCAATAGCGTCGCGCTCGGCGCTGAAACAAACCCACATTATGAACAGTGAGAAAAAAATCAGTCGATCATGAAGAGAAATAAAAGGACTGTTGGACTCACTCGGACTGAGCCGGAGGCGTCGCTCTGTTGTGCTGTTTGGCCTTCATGGCGTCGGCGCTTTGTGTGATCAGACACTGCCACCTGCACGAACGAGGCGACGAGGCAGGGTGAGAAAAAGGAAACGAGCGGCGACGTTCGAACATTTTGTGCAGCGAGACTCACGTTCTCTGATCGTTCACCGTCTGAGCCATCAGCTCGTAGATCTGAGCGCCGTTTTCAGACATGGACAGCACGAAGAAAGACTTGTTGTCTGAAGAGGACAAAAACACAAACAGAGATACTGAAATACACTTCAAACGAATAAAAACAGAGACAACCAGAGTTGTATTTTTGTATTTGTGGAGAATTTTTCTTCAGTAGTTGCAAAGATATCTCACTTAAAATCACTAAAGATGAATAGAATTTAATTTTTATGTGCCACGAATTTCACTGCACGCTTTTCTAATAATCCATCCATTAGTTGCAGATATTTCAGTGACATTACCACCTTCACAGTCGTGTTAGCGTTCAGCAAGAAACCATAAAACACCACAGACTGACTCAGCAAACCGTAAAGACTCAGTGCGAAATAAAAAATAAAAAATACAGAGTCTAGTTTTTCTTACCGGTGGCCACCGGACGCACCAGCACAGTGCTGAGTTTGATGATCGGGCTGAAGATGTGTTTGTTGTCGGCGACGCTCGTCGGATTCTTGCCGTGAAATTTGAGGACGAGACGCTCGTCCTGCTTCTGCAGCAAAACCAGGATGTCCTCCAGGAGGATCGAGTAGAGCTCTGAAAGGACGACACTGCTGTTAAAATACAACTGTGTGTGTGCATCACTGTTGTTTTATTCATGTTTTCACACATATTTCCTTTCAGGCGTCACTTTCAGTTTAGTCATAAACTTGCTAAAATCTGTCAAAATGCATCATATTATTTTTTTCTTTACTCTTTATCCAGTGGACAGTTTATCCTTTAATTGTTTCATCTTTTTTCATGTTCTGCTGCGTGTTTGTACCAATTGTCTTTTCTTTGTTCACTTTCCAGGAGAGCGGCCCTTCGTGCACCATCTTCCTCTTGGTCAGATCCAAATTCTGCAAGACGAGAAGCAACTTTCAATAAAAACAGCAGCTTCGTCGATAAACTCGACTTCTCAGCATCTTCCTCGACTCGATATTGGGCACTGAAATATGTTTTTCTTCCATCCAGAGAATCGTAGGGAGACATTATTTTCTATTTTCTTACCCTCAGCTCGAGGATCATCGGGTTTTCACTCGGTTTGAGCGACGAGAGGTCTAATCTTCTCTGATACTCCTCCAGCCTCTGTTGATGAAGAACCATACTCATTAAATGATTTCTAACTCCTGTAAATCTGCAAAAAATATAAACCTTTTAGTTGTTCCTCTAATCTTTGTGTGTTTATCTCCAGTTAGCAAGCAAACTCCACATTTAGGCCTTAATGATTGTTCAGCTCTGGATCCTCGCTGACAGTCAGCACAGAAATCAGCTCAAATCAAACACACACTCATTTTGGAGCAACAACATAATTAACTTGTGTTTTATAATGATTTAGACGTTTGTACCTGCTTGTTTTCAGCCTCTTTGACCGCCTGGTTGACGTGGTTGAGGATCTTTTTGCAGCACTCTCCAGCTTTCTTCACCTTTTCTCTCTCCTCGCCGTCTTCTGCAGGGAGGAAACATCAGTCGTTTAACTGCACCACCGAAAATCTGTCTTTCTCCGTGCTGAATCATCACAATCATCACACGTGTGCGGCTCGTACCCGTGTACTTGGCGATGTTTTCCAGCAGCAGCGGGTATTTGGTGAATCTCTGCATCTCCACAGGAATGATGTCTTTCAGCTGCAGCCGTCGACACAGACGGTTGCTTTCAGCTTCCTGCAGAGACACAAACAGGAGAGACGATGAAATGAAACCACGGACAGATCTGACAAACTATTACAACTTATTAGCTTCAGTTTTTCATACAAAAAAACACAAAAATGTTCATCTGCGCTTTTACAAACTGCTGTGATCAGCGTTTTCTTCTTTTCTTGATCAGTTTAGAATAATCAACTCTTTCCAAAAGATGAAAATATAAAAAAACAAGCTATTTGTGGGTGGAAATTGATTTGAAAAAAAAAAAATTAACCACAGAAGATTCAAATTAGTGATGGCTGCTAATACGTTTTCATAAACGTAGAAATTACATTTAAAAAAAATATTTTAATCACAATATTTTCCTTTAATATTCTATATTTTACTTCTTCAAGGGGTTTTCAGATGAATATCATTGTATTCGTCTGCAGATTTACATTTTATAAACTAACTCTGAGTTCAGATTAAGTTGTAAAATTTTCATTTATAACGTTGAAAATGAACTCCTTTCGTTCATTCATATACTCACAAATAAACTTTTTCGAACTACAGATGTTTCAAACTACAGAGAAAACTTCCTCCGGACTGAAATATCTTCACCTGACTGAGTTTGTTTTTGCGTTTGGCGTCTCCTGACCTGCATGAACAAAGTGAACTTCTGGTCTTTCTTCTGCCGACTCTTGATGAGCTCCAGCGCCGACGGCTGGTTGCTGCAGAAAGTTCCCACCGCTCGTTTTATCTTCTGCTCTTCCTCCCCGCTGAACTGAGATCAAAACACAAAGAAAAACCACTCCACATTTTCATTACTTGTTCAGTATTCACTGTAGTTAAGTGCCACGTGTGATACTACGATATGAAGTCTTTTGTGCATATTATTTGTGTAAATAAACTTCTAAGATCTGTACTTTTATTCTGTTTTTAGTTTGCCTTTTAAATTAAGTTTGTTTCTGTTTGTCAATGAGCATTGTACCTGTCCAATAAATAAATAAAATAAAAATAAAATGATCGCGTTTGTGATAAAATTTAGAGTTTTCTTGTAAGACTTTCTAATTTTATTGGTTGTTTGCTGCTAAAACTGAAAAACTACCTTTTGTTTTTAATTATCATTTGACTTTCAGAAACTATTCAAATACTGTTTTATATTTGAGATCGTCAGAAAACATAAAGAAAAGAAAATATGTCACAGAACTGATTCATCCAGAGTGAAAAAAATGTGAAGTGATCATAAGAAATGTTGATTAAAGCTTCCTAATTAGATTCTTGTCAGCTCAATATGTCACTGTGTCAAATAAAACTATAAACTAAAACAATACCAACACACCAAACATGTTTTTTTTTATTTAACACTCACAATATTTGGCGTGTGCTCGAGCTTTTAATCGAATTATCAGACTTCCCTGAAATCTCACCCAGGCCAGGAGGTCGTCTGCGATCTGACCGATCACCGACGTCTCGCTTCTCTTCCTGATCGCCGTCATCTGCTCCGTTACCGAAACTGTGAAGAAAAGTGAGAAGATATTTTAGATTTTGAGCTTCAACAAACGTGACGGTAAAATGAGAAATAACATCGACAAACTGTTATTTAATAAGCAGGTATAAAAACATCAGAGTACAACTAAAAACTGCTTATATAGATATTAATATAAAAATAATAATAGTATTGTGTTCAGACGTGTTGAATTGTTTTAATTGCTTCCTTCTTCAGCAGTTTTCTGATTTTAACGTTTATAAAGATCACAATCAGTGTGCAAAACTCTCGAACGAAGAAACATGCAAAACGGTAAAAATACAGACTAAAAATCAAAATGGGAAATATTTATTTATAAAGTTTAAATCTATGAATGTGTTTAATTTCTTAATTTTCTGGACTTTTAAATCGTTTTCTGCTGTGATGATGAGGTTACAGATGACACATTGACTTTTTTAAAGCTTTTTAACAGTTTTATCTGAATCGTTGAAGTCATTGTGAACTTTAAAACAAACTCAGCAGCTCTTAAAATAACTCCAGTAGTCGATATAAGAACATCACACACGGTAAAAACACAGAAATGATGCAGCTTGCATTGAAAACGTGTAATCAGGGTTGACTTACAGCTCGTTTTTACTTTATTTATAATTCACAGGACAGTTTCAGAGAGAGCAGAAAAGTTCGGGACAGGAGGTTAGTAAATAATTCGGTGTTACCGTGCAGCTGGATGATCTCCTCCAGGTTGATAAAAATGTGTTTGAGGTCTTCTTGCGGCAGGATCCCGTCTCTGTTCAGCCTCTGGTAGAAAACACCGTCCAAAACCTTCAGCATCCGCAGGTGCGCTCGCTCGGTGTAGAACAGCTCTGAGGGGGAGAAGATTTCATGTGAATTTATTGGGTCATTTTCATGTGAAAAAAATTCGTGAAGTGCTGTCGGCTCACCGTTGATGACTTCCTGCCGTTTGATCTCCTGCGGCGTTAAGCTGGCGAGGACCCCTCGGCTGACCAGGCTCTGCCAGTTTAAAGGGTCCTCCTCGCTCTCCATCTCGCCGCCCTGGTCGTCTTCGCTCTGCACGTCGGCCGCACACTGAACCTCCATCCTGCGATTACAGAGGACAAAAAATACTAATTCATTCATTCATATGAAAAATGATTCATTCAATTCTTTTTTTCCAGCTGTGATGGATTATTTGTCAGGTAAAATTAATTAATTCTTAAGGATATTTTTGGGGAAAAAATCCATTTAAAAACAGCTGTGTGTGTTTGTGCAGTTTTTATTCATCTTATGACCATCTGATGGGCGTTTTTCACCATTTGCATTTACATTTTATATCACTAAAGGTAAATCGATAATAAAATAAAATAATTGATGAAGCAGTCCTACGTTGATGTTTCTGGACCTGAAATGAACAGATAATTAATGCTGATGTACAGCATCACAGTCATCTGTATTATTTGCTCCTCTGTAGGGCACTTTAGTGAAATAAAGGGGCATTTGATCATAACTTTATTGTCATGTATACATAAATTACAAATGCTAACCTTTAGACAAAGTTCACAAAATAAATAAACTAAAGAAATAAAGTAAAATATATTCCTAAAATGTTAATTATACACCTAAGATTACATATATAGCTAAAGATAATATACAATAAAATACAGATCATACTGTTGGCAGTATGTGTAAGCGTCGTTTTTTTGTTTGTTTTATTCACAAATGTCTCAGCAAAAAGTGTAATCAGTCTATTATTTTTATTAGAGGAAATTAATCCTCCCTCCCTGCTCGTCTAAAATGCAAATGAACAAGAGCTGCAGAGATAAACATAAAGAAAACGTGAGATAACGCTTTCATCGATTTCTTCCTTCATGCACTAATTACAAAGATGATTTTGACATGTGATCACAAAGTATGAAGGGTTTGATGGAGAGGGACTGAAAGAGAAAGACCTGAAAGTCTCCTGCTCTTCCTCCTGTAGATGCTCCAGGTTTGAGGGGCTGAAGTCGAACTGAGTGCCGGTCGGGCTGAAAACGCCGTCCTGGTTCTCGCCCGTCTGCGGCGCGTCGCCTGGTCGGGGCAGGACGCAGAACGGAGACAAATCTGCAGAGCGAAGAGGAGAAACACTTCATTTAAATATTCTTCTTTTTTCCTTTCGTTGTTTTGTTAAAATAACATGCAAACCACATGAAAGACTAATTAACACGAAACCATTTCTGTGATTTTTACTGCATCTTTTAGTTGTTCTCCTACAGTTTCAATTCCTGAATAAATCTTAAAACTATTAAACTATTTCAAGAAAAAAGCTGATACTCCTTTGTGTATAATAGTCTTTTATAGTGTTGTTATCTAAGGCAGTGAAAAAAAGCCTTCATGAGATCAGCCTAAAGCGTCGCTAAATGCTCTTTAACACAAACGGTTGTTTGTTTTTGTGACATTTCGTGAATCATTGCTTCTTTTTTATTAAATATTGTGCATTTATTTCTCTTGGGGCCTCTGAAAATCATTCAAAATCTCACCAAGAAAAGGTCACAAGTAAAGTTTTGAGTCACTAACCAACAAAAGTGCTTTTGTTTTCACAATATTCCTCCAACTCTTCAGTTTGCTGCTTTTATACTTTCTCACACTCTCCATTTTTAAAATCTCGTCCCGTGGTGCAGAGAAAAGTCTTACTGGAGTCGGAGTCGTGTCCGCTGGTGTCCGAGGTCGGGCCGGTGGGCGAGCTGTGGACGGGGGAGGTGGTGGAGGGCAAAGACGGGGCGCTGCTGTCCGAACCTTCGCTGGGCGGATTCGCACGGATCCGGGCGGCGTTCGAGGAGGAAGAGTCGGGCTGCTCGTGGATGCCGAAGGGCGGCTGAGAGACCTGCTTCGGCGAACGCTGCTTGTTGATCTCCACGGCCTTACCGACTTACACATAAACACAAAAACACATAAAAACGTCATTGTTGTGCTTTTTTTAAGCAGTTTACCTCCTCGCTGTAGTTTTCTTCTCACCTGAGGTCGAATCCACTCTGCTCAGACGTCGCGGCGGGCCGAGGATGTTGGGAAATCGAGGTTTTTTCACCTTCTCCTCACCCTCCTTCTCAGGCTTGATGCTCTTCTGCTCGTAAAATAAATCAGAATATTTGCCTTTAAAATATCAAACAGATTAATGAGCATGAATGATAATTCATCACGCTTCATAATCATGCAACATTACACAAAGCTATTGTGTTGAAATGAATTATTACAAGCTAAATTTAACTGAAAATGAATAAAATCAATCATAAATTAGTTGTTTTATAGTTGATTTTTATATCGTGATAATTACAGAATGATATTCTCCTTTATAATGTGACTGATGGATTAAATAGGCATTAAATAGATCGATAGCCAGTGAGTTGGCTTGCTGAAATAGACAGACAGATGGACAGATAAACCGTATTCGTGCATGTTTTCTGAAGAGTGATCGGACCTTAATCTTGGGCAGGAAGATCAAGCGAGCTCGTTTGTGTTCGAGTCCGCGAGGCTCCTTCACTTTCACGCCGAGGTGCTTCATGTAGGTGAGAATCACGTACTGCATCGTTTGACTGCAACACGACAAAAAAAAAGCGTTTTTACAAAATCTGTAAGGTTCAAGTGTAAATGTCTTCTTGTTACACAACACAGTGTTAATAAACCAAATATTTCTACTGCATTCATAGAAAACAACACACTTATCCTGCTTTTTTACTTATTTATACATCAATAATCATTACTGTTATTATATATAATTACCAGAAAAGATCTCATAATTATAAGAAGTGTGTGGAAGTGTACACAGTAATGATACTGATCAACTCAAACTAAAGTCAAACTGTTGTCTTTTGAGGTATTTTCATGTAATTCAGGTGAAGTTTCGTTGGAATTTAAGCGGTGAGAAAACAGAAAGTGAAACAGGTGTCATGCCGACGGTCTCGTCTCACCACTTCTCCTCCTCGGTGGGCTGAGACGTCAACCTGAAAAAACAAAACCTCAGGATTAACACACACACACACACGTATACTGCGTTAAAGGAAGTGAATATTCACGTGTGTGTGTGTGTGTGTTGGACTTACAGGATGTCCTCTATCTTGGACAGGATGTGTTCGGCACAGCAGCACTCCTTCTCCAC
>JBAJHX010000067.1:21507570-21518516 GCA_037176925.1 Amniataba percoides | reverse complement strand
CACTCTCCAGTAAATAAGCAATGTTGTGTTTTGTTTTCTCTAGAAGGAACTCTGTTGATAAATTCATCTATTTTAACTTGCCCTATGTTTCCTAAATACACTGACAAATTAGAAGATAATTTATGAGTTCATAGAAACTTTCCATGCCTTGTGTCTAGTTCGGCTTGCATCCAGTGGATCAAACACCTTTAAAATTACTGAAACTCAATTTATAATTCATATTTCCCACCGATCCCTGCAGCCGCCATCAAGAGGATACGCGTTCATAATAAGTTTGAAATGTAAAACTTTATAGACACTCTGGGCTTTTTTGTTTATTCATTTGAAAGCCGAATTTGCGAAAATGTTCAACTAAATGATAAAATATCTTATATAAACCTCTGCTGGACATGTTTGATTTGCAACAATGACGACATCCTAAATTTTGGGTTTTCTTGATGGAGTTTGGCGTGCGGTCGTTAGTCGTCTTTCTATGAATTTAAGCGTGAGAAGGTGGAAAAAATGGCATTTTCCTACCTGTCAGTGAGTGTTGACTGTGTGCCGCTCATTGGGCTTCCCTTACAGGTTTCCGAGGACTTCACCCGAATAACATTTTCCTCTTTTTATTAATTAAAAAGGCTCTTTTATCGGCTCTCTTCGGTGTCCATGTCCACAAACGACGACAGTTTTAAAAACCCACAAACTCTCCACCAGAGAAAAAGATGAATAAAAGATGTTGTTAATGTTTTACAATCCACAGGAGTTGAATAAACGTGTGCGTGAAAGTGTCACCGAGCAGCCGCTGCTGTTTGCATCTGCAGAGACATCTGGAAAAACTTTTTTTTTCTTCTTTCCTCCAACTAAAAGTTACGGATTGATCTATTTTTCCTTGTGAAATACTTCCATGATGACTCTCTCCTGGGGTGGAGGAAGAATTGCGTCAAACTTTGGCTGATGACCCCCCCATCCTCCACAAATAAAATAAAAATACATAAGAGAGCTCAAATGTCCGTTTTTTTATTCGTGTTTCTGAAGCATCCTCTCCCAGCTCGCTCCGCGCACTACTTTGCGCGGAAGTTTTTTTCTCTTCTTTTTTTTTCTTTTTGCTCCAAAGTGTGATGTAAATGGAAAAAAGGAAATGCTTTGTCCCCCCCCTTTCTCCTCCTTCTCCTCTTCCTCTCCAAAAAAAAGTAAAAAGAGGAGAAAAACCCACCTTCCCTCATGTTGCATTCAAAGGCTCCTCGTACGTCCCTAAACTCTCTTTTATTTCTCTTTTATTCACAATTAAATAGAGACGGAAAGTAAACAAATAATTATAATTAACTTAATTAAGTATTTCCATTTACTAGAAGCAAATATTACCAGCACTTTTTTACATCCATACATATATTTGAAAACTTTAAATACTTGCAGTGCTGGTGAAACAGCAGTACCACAGTGTAAAAATACAAATTTTAATGATAAATCTTTGCTGAATAAAATTATAAAAGTAACAACACCAATATACACACACTTAGAGTCACAAAAGTAAAAGTGTTTATAATGCAGAATGGCTCGGTTCAGAATAAAATATATTATAATGTTGTGTTAGGACTAATGATGCATTCAAGTGCCCATCACTTCAATGTTCCAGATGGTAAAGGTTCATTTTAATTTGCTGAGTAAGTTTTGAATTTCAACACATGGATAAATAATTATATTTTATTCAATAATAATTCTGTATTATTAGTCTGAATCTGCACAGTAACCAGAGTTATCAAATGCATGTTTTAGAGTAGAAATAAATAGTCATGGAAAATGGAAATATTTATGTAAAATACAAGTACCTCAATATTGCACAACACTCAAGTAAAAATAATTTCCACCATTAGGCACTTAAGGCATTAGGCATAAAACAGGAGTACATATTTACTGTTCTTTAATTATGAGAAATTAACCAGCCTTAACTTTACTTTGTTTTTTGTTTTTGTGAATGGGGCAGGATTGTTTTATTGACTGTAAAGATTCAATATTTTATTTATGTGCACAATAATTACACACAGCAGGTAGTATGAGTGTAACAATACTAAAAAATATATGTAGAAATAAAATCTCACATCAAAGCTGGCTATATTTCAAGATATTAGAATACAAAATTGTACATAAGATAAAAATTGAGATTAAAGTAAATAAAAATATTAATTAGAATATAGATAGAAATATAATGAGGCAGTAAGGTGAAAGTATAAAATACTATATTCATTTATTTAGTAGCTGGGACTGGTTTCTGTGATGTAGTTTAACTTATTTATGCATTTTTTATTTGTCTTTATTATTTGTTGTTTGTTTTCTGATGAGGCTGCAGTGATAAAGTTCACCGCCTGCCTGTAGGTGGCAGCACAGCGCCCACCCAGAAGAAGAGCCAGCCAGTCGCCTCATAAAACCCACGAAGAAGAAAATGCATCCAGCCGCAGCCATTTAGCAAAAACATAAACACACAACATCTTTCAGGAGATTTTCCTCTTTTAACGCGTCAGCTTTTGTTTTTTCCGGCTCGGTTCTTTTGGACAAGAACGACATAATGCGGTGGCTCAACTAAAAGTGTCTCTGCCCGCCATGTTTGTCTGGATATCGGATTTACAAAGGCCTTGAAGTTTGTCCTGCTAACGAAGGGTAAGACATTGGTTTGCCTCACAGGCTAACAAAAAAGGTTTTAAATGCGCATTAAACAAAAAAATTAACGGCATCATGCTGGAGGTTAGCCCTGCCAACATGTGGCACATTTATATGATCGTCTTCTTAATGTATTTTAACGCGATTGTGCATTTTGGCGTCGTTGATGTCGGGCCGAGCCTGCATCCGCCGTGTTGACAGAATCTCACCCAGTAAAAACAAGATTTAGGTCAATCTTTCTTTCGTCGTCATCAAATGTCGGAATCAAGTCAACAAACGCACTGATTTGTAATTATTAGTACTCTCTGTTATATTCGACGCATACAGATTTTTGAAAGAAGCATTTGAATTGAATTAAATCTTAGTTTTCTTCCGTGTGTTTGGCCTTGAGCTCTCAGCGTTTGGGAGGAACTGAGAAGTGCAGCGGTGGACTGTAAACAGAGGAAAAGTGAAGGGAGTGTTGTATGGAAGATCATTGCGATGAGTAAAAAAGATCCTATAAGACTTTATAATGAGAAACTTTCTCTGAATAATGAGTTAGTAACTAACATAGATTAGTTTAAGATACTAATTCATCACTTTTAAATATGAGCTCATTGTCTATTATTTTAAGAAGGATTTTCATTATTTCAAGGCAAGTTCTTATTGTGAGATACTAAGTCAGTTTTCATTGTTTTGAGAGACTTACTCAAGAAAATTAACTCATCATTTAAACTACTACAGCATTATTTTTGATCCACTAACACGCAATTTTAAGCTAAGTTCGTATTTCTTTCTTTCTTTGGGCCAGTTTGATTTGTTTACCTTCTCCGCACCTTTAAGAAATCTTTATGAGGGCTGATTTCCAAATTCTTTATTATATAAATAAACATAAATCAACAATCAGTGCACCCGATTTCCAAAGTTTCTTGAGTTAAATAAAACATTTGGTCTATTTAGTTCTTCTGGGGTAAAATTACCAGCTGTCGTGTAATTTAAAGGCGTGTAGAGCTTAAAAGCACAATTATCTGCTGTGATTTAAACAATTTAACAACAGAACGACAAAAACATTCATTCTCTCTTCTCCGCTTCCCAAAAATAACATCTCAACAACCTTTTGTCTTTTGTCTCATTAAAGCTGTGTTATTAGTGTTGTAATTACTCACTGCAGTCCTTCTGAGAGAAAAAGGGAATATTTCATTCAATTAAACTTGAAGACACTTAATTAGAGGATGTCAAGAAACCCACTTTGGAAGAACAAATTTAGCTCATGCTGAGGTTTTTTTTTTACACTTATCATCCAGAAAGACAATTATCTTGTCAGTCTGTGATGAAGTTTGAAGCTCAAGGGTGATGCTTTGTTTAATATATTGCTATTACATCAATATAACATTACCATATTCACTTTTAGATATCAGCACAGTTAAAGTAAACAAACAGCACAAAGTGTTCGCTGCAGTTTTCTTCTGCAAAAAGTAATCGTATTTGATAAACATCCACTTTGCTAAAATCATTCTTCGGACCTTTATTCCTCACATCGTCAGAATAAGTGACCGTCTGCTTTTATTAAGGACTTTTAACGTCACTCACCCTGTTGTGCTGTGTTGTCTTAAAAATGCATCATTGTTTTTCTCTCCATCAGCCCATGATTCAGCTGGAGAAGCCGGTGCTCACTGGTACCATGCCCGTGGTTTGGCCCACCATCCTCGACCTGGGCAGGGACGAGTGCAAGAGAATCCTCCGTAAACTGGGTACGGTCATGAAATGTGACATAAATCTTAGATGACATCACTGTAAACAGCATTTATATCTACTTTATGTACATTTACGAGTTATGTTGGTGCAGGAATCTTAAATCAAGAAATTCATGTTTGATCACATCCTGATCATAAAAAATTGACATAAACACTCTGGATGCAGCGCCTATTATTTGCATTAATTGCCTAAAAAAAGCAGTGATTATTAGAAAAGGATCACTGAAAATTTTGGCGTCACGGCTACTCTGCCTGCTGCTTGAAGTGTGTTTCTCTTTCTCAGAGCTGGAGGCGTATGCCGGGGTCATCAGCGCCCTGCGAGCACAAGGAGACCTGACGAAGGATAAGAAGGATCTGCTGGGAGAACTGACAAAGATCCTCGGGTACAACTCGCTCTGAAACTTGATGAGTCAGGGGGAAACTTTATTTTTTTGCACCCAAACTTTGCTTTATTTAACGTCCTTTTTGTCTCCGTCTTCCTATCAGGATTTCAACAGAGCGCCATCGTGCGGAGGTCCGCAGGGCTGTCAACGATGAACGTCTCACCACCATCGCATATCAGTAAGTCACATCACAGGGAGCACTTAACTGCAGAGACGATTTTTACTTTTAATGCTTTTAGTACTTTTTCCTGATTATACTTACATGCTTTTATTCATGAAGCATTTTAAAAGGATTTTTGATCTTTTTTCAGCATGTCAGGTCCCAACAGCTCGTCCGAATGGTCCATCGAAGGGCGCCGGCTCGTTCCCTTGATGCCGCGGCTCGTCCCTCAGACAGCTTTTACTGTGACCGCTAACGCCGTGGCCAGTGCAACAGCCAATCAGAACGCCTCCCTCCTGCTTCCTGCTGAAACAGGAAACAAAGAAGGTGAGTCGGCATCGCATTTTGTGTTCGACTGAAGATGTTTTGAAGCAGATTCGAACATCGAGTGACATGTTTAACTTCCTCTCTGCAGTGGTCGTATGTTACTCCTACACAAGCACCACCTGCACGTCCACCAGCGCCACGGCGACCAGCGGGACCATCGGAGCGACCGTGAAGTCACCGCGGCCGCCCAGTCCTTCATCCAACGTGGTGGTGCTGCCCAGCGGGAGCACGGTCTATGTGAAAAGTGAGTTTCAGCATTTTCAGATCTGCTCATTTATCCTTTTTCAATAATAGAAGGAATCCAGGAAAAGCTAACTTGAACCACATGTGCAAGAAAGGACAAAAAAAGTATCCGCTGGACGGTTTACAGGATTCAGATAAATGTGTTGTCAAGATTTGCAGAATTAATTTGTCTGAATTATTTCTGCAAATACACCAAAAATATATTACATTTCTCCTTAAAAATCTTAATCTCTCAGGGGTTAGGGTTGATGTTGATGTTTCTTCAAGTAAAACCACACATATTTATTATTCTGTCCTAATGTGTCTGTGTCCGTGAAGTAAATAGGTTGACAGATAGTTAACATGGGAAAAAAGACAGTCAGAGGTTTGATCTTTAACGCTTTAGTGATCTTCCATGAAATCCAATTCCCTTTTTTGTAAAACTGCATAAATACAATACAGAAAAGAAATGTTCAAACAAATGTAATACAACAAATTGTTATACAGTTCTGCTGTACACATTACTGCACACACACATTTAAATGTAGCCTACACAACTGCATGTAGATAAATGTACATAAACTTCTGTAAATAGCCTAAAATTTATGAAATTGCACTTGAAATATGATTTCCATATGAATTAATTGTAAACAATGTAAACACACACAGGTTAGCAAATGCTACAGCTGAAAAAGAGGAGAGAGAGAAAACATGATCCACCTTGAGAGAGGCTAATTAGCAACTAGCTAAACAGAAAGAGAGAGCTAATATTACACTACTCTATTTCCACAATTACACACACACACACACACACACACACAATGTCTCTGTAACAGACATTAAACAGACATAGAACTTACAGACGAAGCTTTCCAAGGCACAACGTGGAGAGAAACGACAAAACAAAACTGCAACAAAGTGAAATCTCTCCTGAGAGGAAATTAGCATACACCTGACTGCCGGAAGTCACCTTCAAAATAAAAGTCCCTTCTCTTTTCCTGATAATGTAACGTAACAAAAATATTAATTGATTCCTGTTATGTCACACTTATCATGTTTATATTGTACTAAAACATAATATATGGTGATGCATGTAATGAATATACTGTGCCACAGAAACAGAAGAAAACTAGCGCCTTTGTGGGAACTCGTCCTTCTTACGTTGTATGACAGTTCTGGCTGCTTTCCACCGCAGAAGTGATTCAGAAATTCCCCGACTTTGCAGACTTTATACTGGCTGGGATTTAAAGTTCCTGAACACGGCGTCCCGTAGGATACGTCGGATTAAATCTGACATTTCCACAAGCATCTGCTGCCAATGTGTGCATGCATATTAGGCAGCTGGTATGAGGAGTGTGTGACGGCGGTGATTTAGGGGGCGATAAATTGAAAGATAATACTCGTGTGTCTGCACATTATTAACACTGAACGATGAGAATTGTAGCTGGAAAAAAGTCACATTTTTTAGATTCACTGATTTGCAGAACAGAGTGGGAACTTTAAAGATGTTTAGGAAGGATCGAGCTCACTGCTTTCTTCTTTTTAAGTTCACAAGACGATTGATTACAGAAGATTATTATGATGTTATTTTTATCATTTCTTAGTGTTTTAGTCGAGCAAAGATGCTTCACGTCATGCTTCACATTACTCAAATGTGAGCTTTTCTTTGTCTTATATTACAGGGAATTGGAAATATTTTCTTTTTGGACTGTTTATTGAGCAAAACAACGTCTGACTTTTCGTCTGAATTTTCTTCATCAGTAGTAGCAGAACTGTTGTCTTCCCTCCTGAATTTCCGTCCTCCGTTTCCCTCTCAGGTGTGAGCTGTTCGGACGAGGACGAGAAGCCTCGCAAGCGTCGGCGGACCAACTCGTCCAGCTCGTCGCCGGTGATGCTGAAGGAGGTGACCAAAGTGTCCCCGCAGGTGTCCAAGAACATCACGGTGCCGGTGAGCGGCAGCCCCAAGATGAGCAACATCATGCAGAGCATCGCCAACTCCCTGCCGCCCCACCTGTCCCCGGTGAAGATCACCTTCACCAAGCCGACCATCCAGACCACCAGCACCACCACGCAGAAGGTGACTCATCCCTCTTCCCGCTCTTCCTTCCTCCACACTTCCATCTTTCTTTGTTAAAGCTCCTCCTCTTTGTTCAGGTGATCATCGTGACAACTTCTCCCAGCTCCAACTTCGTGCCCAACATCCTGTCCAAGTCTCACGCTCACAACAACGCCGCCATGTCCAAGCTGGGCTCCTCCTCCGTGCTGACCACGCCCACCCAGAAACAGACGGTGGTTTTCCCCGCCAGCTCGAGCCCATCCAACACCATCGCGGTGACCACGGTGGTCTCCTCCACGCCGTCAGTGGTCATGTCGACTGTCGCTACATGTAGGTCCTTTTGTTTTTAACGTATGAGCTTCAAAACATCCAGCAGATCTCAGAAGTAGCCTCACAAGGTTTAAGTTCTCACTGCTGACCTTCGTCGTTGTAGGTGCCGCTTCGGCCGGAGTGAAGGTGGCCTCGGCTCGACTCCCCTCGCCGAAGACCCTGGTGGGGACGCCGGCTCAGATCCTGGCCCAGTTCCCCAAACAGCAGTCGCCCAAACAGCTGCAGCAGAGCTCCTGTTTGGGAGCTTCGAGCGTCAGTCAGACTCAAACTACCAGCAGCTCGCCGGGCTCGAAGCCGACCATCCAGATCAAACAAGAGTCCGGTAAACCAATCATCTATCTGTCTGTCTGTCTTTAGCTCTTTCGTTCTTTGTTTTTTCTTCCTTTCTCTGTTTGTGTCTTCCTTTTATGTTTCTTGTTTTCTTTTTTCAGCTTAGTATTTCCTTTATCTTTTTTCTGGCTTTCTTATTGTCTGTCTGTCCACATTTCTAACTCTTTTTCTTTGTTTTCTTGCTCACTCTTTTTTAAATATTTCCTTATCTCTTTCTGTTTTCTTTCGTTAGTTATTCTCTTAAGTTTTATGGCTTATTCTGCATTTTATTTCCAGTAAAAAAAACATCATTTCCAAGTTCATTGTTTATTTCTACCACCACAGCCCCTTTTAAGATTAAAAGTTAAAGATTAAATGTTTTTCCTCCACAGGCGTGAAAATAATCACTCAGCAGGTTCAGCCCAGCAAAATCCTTCCCAAACCGTCTTCGGTGGCTTTGTCCAGCAGCAGCTCGTCCCCCATCATGGTCGTCAGTAGCAACGGAGCCATCATGACGACCAAACTGGTCACTCAGCCGACAGGTGAGCCGTCAGAAACTCGCAGCACACTCAGGTTCTGGTTGTTGGATAGTAACCGTGTATTTTCATGTGCAGCTACGCAGGCGACGTACACGCGACCCACCGTGAGCCCCGGCCTCGGCGCCAGGATATCCGCCTCCAGCGGGGGGACCACTTACGTCAAGACCACCAGCGGCAGCATCATCACGGTGGTGCCCAAATCTCTGGCCACTCTGGGCGGGAAGATCATCAGCAGCAGCATCGTCTCCGGTAACTCAAACTCACAAGACTGCTGTGATTTAGACTTTTTATGTTGTTTTTTTTTTCCCAATCATGGTTTCATAAAATGTTTTCTCCTCTCTGCTGCAGGCACGACGACGAAGATCACCACCATCCCCATGACCTCCAAGCCGAACGTCATTGTGGTGCAGAAAACGACGGGGAAGGGAGCGACCATCCAGGGCCTGCCGGGGAAGAACGTGGTCACCACGCTTTTAAACGCCGGGGTCAGTCAGACATCACACTGCGGACGAGATGAGCCAGTAAACCCTCAAAAACAACCACAACATCAGACCGGAGGGTTTAGATGTGTTGTTTTTTATGAGAGAGGATATTTATGAGAAATACAAATTGTAAAACTTTTGGCTATCAATTAATATTTATGGAATATATCAAGCAAAAACAGCACTCATTCACTTTTCCGGCTTCTAAAATGTGAATATTTTTTACTTTTCTCACTTCTCTATGATATCAAATTAAATATTTTTGTGTTTTTGACATCGGCTCAGTGGGCTGTGGGAACGTTACGGACAAAATCATTTTTTTTAAAGCTAAAATAACCTTGAGTATATCAGATGATTAGACATGCAACACTCTTTTTTTAGGTCCTTTTTAACATGTCATTATATTAAATGAATTCAAAGCTTGAAAATTGTTGTTGATGTTTGTTAAAAGGTTGTTTAATTTGTTAAATATGAAGCTACTAGCAGAAAGAGTGGAAAAACAGCTCGTTTTGCCCTGTCAAAATGTAAAAATTTTGCTTTAAATTTGTTTTCTTTTGTCTTAAAATGATCTATAAATCTTTTTAAAGCAGTTCAGCATCTAAAGAGAAATCGTGTTTGATGCAAAGACGCACAGGTTTTATTTCTTTGACTTGCTCTAGCATTGAAATCGTGTTTTAAAATGAATATAAATCGTGTTTGCTGTTTGCTTCAGGGTGAAAAGGGTCTTCAGGCTGTTCAGGGGACCAAACCGGCGATCATCACCGCCTCCAGGCCGATCACAAAGATGATCGTCACGCAGCCCAAAGGCATGAGCTCCGGCTCCCAGTCCACCGCCACCAAGATCATCCCAACCAAGATCGTCTACGGCCAGCAGGGCAAAACACAGGTGAGGCCGCCAAGTTATCAAACATTTTTCTTTCTTCAACAGCCCCCATCAACCTTTTGGTTTCACATCCACAGCTGTGAAGTGATGAATCTGCCACCAGGGGGCGTCAGAGTCGAGTCTTTTTCACTCATAGTGGCATCAAGTCTTCAAATTAAAATGTCACTGGATCCTGGTTAACCACGGGCCAACAAGGATATCATATGAGTTTACTGAGGCATCGAGTGGATGTTCATATGACTGACATCAAGTGCAGACAGGGTTTCCCTCAGAGCAGCTGTGAAACCTTAAAGTTTCTGTGACGGACAAAATCACCAAATTGAAAACAAATTCCATTAAAGCTGTAAGATGACTGTGCATTTGAAAATATGACGGAGCAACGTGCTGTTAAAAATTAGTCATTTATTCGTCATACAGTTTAAATAAAAAGTCTGACAAAAGAGCTGATGATCTACGCTGTGTTGAATAGAAATGAAATTCATATTATAAAAGTTTTTGCACTATAAAAAAATGTTAAATGATCACTTTAAGGAAGAAATTGGTACTTATTGGTACTTAGTTATATTGAATTTACTTGTTGTGTCCTCTCCTTTAAGAGCACCGGACTGGAAAAAAAAAGACGGTTAAAAGGTTATTTTAAAACAAGCAAAGCAGTGTTGCTTTAAACTGTTTAACCTTTTTTTAGGGGGGATTTTACCTTCCCGCCTCTACATTATCACTAAATATCACAAAGGAAGTATCTGTGTTACCAACGTTTAGAAGGTCAAATGTCAAACGCCACTCTGTGAACAATGAGAGTAAAGGAAACTTTCAAAGAGCTGATGTCCAACCATTACATCTGTTTCCGTCCAACACATCTTAAAAACACATTAAAAGAGAAGTCCCGGATGT
>JBAJHX010000067.1:21493968-21507470 GCA_037176925.1 Amniataba percoides | reverse complement strand
AGAGCTGATGTCCAACCATTACATCTGTTTCCGTCCAACACATCTTAAAAACACATTAAAAGAGAAGTCCCGGATGTGTGGGTTCAACCGGGGGTCAACTTATTTTTAAATTGAGGAAAAGCGCCAAAAAAGAGAGAACTTTCTTTAAAAAGGAGAACAAATTGCCCGTTTTGGTCTTCTGAAGAAGACGAGCTGTTCTTCCCTCTGAGTTCGTCACTAATCTGATGACAGCTGAGCCGAATTTTTCCAGGAGAAGTAAGATATATTCATTTTTCTGGGGCTTTAACGCTGACTTTTCCCCGTCCTGCATCTACTTCCTCCAGTTACTTCTGCCTATTCAGGGGGCGAAATTCATCTTAAATGTTGTCATCGAGCCGCCTGCTGCTCTCTCACGTCAAACAGCTGCTCCGGATCGTGTTTCCGATCTGTGATATTAAACCCGCGTTCATCGTTTGTTTATTTTTTTTATCACTTGTGCGCAGAGAGGAAGCTGTAAACATCACACCGACACACGATCACCTTTATACAGTTACTGAAGTGAAAGTGCGAGCAAACAATCGCCTGTTTAATCATCCAGCAGACGCAGAACAACGTTAGCGTCCAAAGAAGTTCGAGAAAATTTTATTTATGTTGCCCAGAACGACACCTTTTTGTATTAGGATTAAAAAAACACAAGACTTCATCAGGACAAACAGCTCGGCGTTAGATGTACAGAATAAACAACAACAAAAATACAGATATATGTAGATTTATTTAAGCTAGTTTTTGCTCTGTTTTGGTCTCCACCAACTCCTGAGGGGCAAATATTTGGCTCTTTAGCTGCTAAATTCTCCTTTACAGCTTGTCTTTACCATAACGTGTTTGCTGTTTCATGTTGTGGGGAAGATGCTGTGCAGCTTAAAATAAACTTTGTAAGAGTGGTGAACCAAAACCAGAAAATAGAGAGCTGAAAGAGACAAAAAAAGTCCGCAGAGCCGAGGAGGAACTGCAGAGTCAGGTGATGCTTCTCCGTGGGATCGTCGCTAACCTCTCTGTGTTACCGGTCACGAGAAAGATCCTTAAAAATCCAATAAACCTCTGCATTTATTTTAATTTCACATTTTTCTTTCCATTTTAATAATTCCCTACAACCTGTAATCGGTGTCCGGCGCTGTCTGATGGCAGAAACTGGCCTTTATGGTGAAACCAGCAACCACCGTCGGTGCTTTTCAGTTCGTGGGGATTTTTTAAAATATCTGTTTTGATGAAAAATTTAACAAGTCATGATTGGTTCTGTAGAAGATCATAAATTTCTGAAAAAGATGAAGAATACCTCACACGGGATGTGAAAGTAGTGATTTTAAAAAAAAATTGCCCACAGAAAGGATAAAAGTGACAACTAGCCACCAGCGTTCCCCAATATTTCTTTCTGAATATTTCTGGGGGATTTTTATTTGAATGTTCAGGTGTCAGAATATATTCTGAGATGGTGATTTCCCTCATGATGTTTTCAAGGTGTTTTCTGCTGTTATAATGCACACTTGAGGCGCAAAGAAAAAAATCTATAGAAATATTAATAAGTGTTTGTTTTGTCAAACTTTAAGTATAAATCTATACATTTAATTTCTGCAAAAAGATTCTGCTGACTTCTTCTCATGCACTCGCTGATAGCACGTCATAGTTTCAATATCACATCACTCCGGTCTAAATATAACCTGAATTCAGTTTCTGTTTAAAGCCAGCCAGAGGAAACTGAGGTCAGTGAGTCATGCGTGTGAGTACGTACGATATTCACCACCCACAGGGACGATCATGCCACTCTGGTAACCACAAATAAAGCTACCAAAAAATACAAAACAGAAAATTACCGCCTTTTTTTTAGGTCAGTTTGGGCACCAGCGTTAATCTCTTTCCAGTGACAAACATGACGCGTGTTCATACAACCTGTTTTTCCAACAGTTTCATGAAAAGAGTGTAAAGTCAGAAAAACGTTTGACCTGTCTGACCTACATAGATATACGATATATTACTAATATCCTAAACAAAAATCATCTTACAAACTTTTCAGCTACTTTGCAGCAATGATTTCCAATCAGAGCCGCTTTAATTTTCATTCAGGGTGATTAAATTTGATTTAAGAGACACATTTATCCAGATATTTGTGATAGGGAGGAAATAATTTACAAATTGGCACGATGCTGATGTTTATCACATTTATTGTCTCAACAATAAATTGGCAGCTATGGCGAGCTGATTGCGCAAGAATCAGCTGTAACGCCGGCGGCTGTGAATGCGAAGGTGTGAAAACTTTTTAGAGCGAGTAGAGAAGTGAAATAAATCTGTAAAAGTGATGCATTAATGGTGCAAAGCCCTAAACATCAATATTTACAGGACTGCTGTGCCTTACTTTCTGTGACTTGTTGTGAATACTGATGTTGATTTTACTTTTCTTTTTCAGGACAACATAAATTGTTCGTTCTGACAATTATTTTTTCACTTTGACAAACTGATTTCTTGTTTTGGAACAAGATGGTGATGGTAGTTATAAAACGTTGGGAGCTGCAAAATGTTCCTCTTGTTTCCTTCCAGGTCCTCATCAAGCCGAAGCCGGTCTTCCAGGCGGCCGTGGTGAGCGAGCAGACGCGGCAGCTCGTCACCGAGACTCTGCAGCAGGTGACCCGCTCGGCCGACGTCGGGCAGGGTCACTCCTCCGGTCAGGACGGGGCCGCAAAGGACGAGTCCGGCAGCTCGTCCGGCGAGGCCCCGCACGGCAGCGCTCAAGGTACAATTCACTTTTACAGCGTAGAAACAAGAAGGCGATGAAGGAAATCTTGAAAACAGGCCTCTTTATTTTTAAGTTAAAAATCGTCCCCGTCCTTCCTCAGAGTCGCAGCCTGTGGTGCACGTGCTGTCCTCCAGAGACCAGGACTGGACGGAGCAGGAGGTCTCAGTGGAGTCCAGCCCCACTATTATCTACCAGGAGGTGTCTGCCGGGGAATCCCAGTCCGCCACATCCACAATCAAAGCCCTGCTGGAGCTGCAGCAGACAACAGGTGAGCCATTATGTCACGGAAAGCCCGGCGAGGGGGAGGAAGGGAAGTTTTTACCACCTGCAGGTCTGCAGACGGCAGCAAATACACAAGGTCAGACGACGACATCCGCCCTGCTGTAACAGCACATTTAAACCTTTATTTAAACCCTCACTGTCGCACAAAAGTTGACGAGTTGCTGATACTGAAAACAGATTTTTAAAAAAGCATGCGGCTCCGTGTAATTTAAAAGTGTTTTTTTTTCACCTCAGGCTTTGCTTTCACAATAAGCTGATTTATAAAACCTGTGGAACTGGGTTGATGAGTTTGATGAGAGATAAAAAATTCCCACAGAATTCTTGGGAAGAGTCGCACATAGGAAATGCATTCACCTTTGACTGTAAATCCCCAGAAGATGACTCTGTGTATGACTACAAAACAGTTCATCAGATCCATTTATTGATGAATGTATTGAGTTTGTACTCTTAAAAAAACAGCCTGTAGTTTTTACATTTAAAATGCACAGACCAGGCCTTTATTTGAGAAAGCTTGAGCTCATTTTTCCTGTTTTTTAAGTATATTTAATCACATTTTAATGACAAGAGCCACCATATTTTTGTTTTAAATCCTGATAAGTAACCATCAGTGAGACGTTTCCTGCACCAAACACCAAACAAAAGATTGGAAAATTAAAACTTTTTCAGACTTGTTTGTGAGTATACCTTATTAAAAAAAAGAGACTTTATGACTTATCTGAGTTGGTCTATCATTATTATTATTTTCCCTCCTCTTCTATGTCTGCAGTGAAGGAGAAAGGAGAGTCCAAACCCCGGCAGCACACCATCGACCTGAGTCAGATGGCCGTGCCCATCCAGCTGGCTCAGGAGAAGAAGCCCACGTCAGAGTCGCCGAGGCCGTCCACCTCCGAGGCCGAGCCCAGCGGCGAGTACACGGCAGCAGGTACGAATCAATAAGTAAAAGGAGCAACACCACAGTCTAGAAATACTCTGTTATAACTAAAAGTCCTGCATTTTAAAGTAAAATGCAAAAGGGTGAGCATCAAAATACTCTTAATGCATATATATAAAAGTGGAAGAAGGTAAAAAAATTACTTTCATTTATATTTGCAAGATGATGAAATATAAAAATCAGACCACCATCATCAAAACAACCAATCAGAACAGTGTCTCCAAATAACCAAACAGTGAGAAAACAACCTGAAAAATAATTAAAGAGAAGAAGAAGAATGAAGAAAAAAGCGTTAACAGACGGGAGGCAAGCTGGAGTATATATATATTTTCAGAATAAGAGCACTCTCAGTCAATAAACTCTAATCTGTAAGAAGACATCAAAATATATTTCATAGTGATCTGAATGTGCAGAGCATCCTACCATGTCTGGTAAATGTAATGAAGTAGAAGTGCAATGACTAATTTTCTGTGTAGACATGACTAATCAAGTCTGAGCACTTCCTGTTTTGGTTGCCAGAGTTTTAATTTCAGTGGAAAAAACTAATCTTCACATTAAAACCTCAAATTTTACACCCAAACCACAGTTCTCTTTTTAGTTCTTTCGAAGGAAACGAAGCTGTGGTGTGTGTGTGTGTTTATAAAATTCAAGATTTTTATTATTGTTTTTATTTGTATATATGTCAACAGCTTCGCACTGAGGGAGATTAAACTCTTTCAGTCACAGGGTAGCTGAAAAATATGTAGAGAAAATCACAAAAGTACAACACTTAGGATTAAAATATCGCTCTAGAAGAAGATACAAACTTGTAGCGTGTCTCTCATTTTCATATGCAGATCTGACTGTGCTTTCCCTGCCAGGTAAAGTCAGCAGAGTGGGCGTGTCCCCCGCAGACGACGCCGTCGTCATGTCCTCCAGTCAGCTGCCGGGGAAGCCCTACAAAAGCGGCAGTCAGGTTACCGTGGTAACCAAACCGCCCGCCGCTCCCTCTGCAGCCGCCGCAGCTTCACACGTCAGCCACATGGTGAGGACTGAAGTCTGATACTCTGCCGCACGCGGAGGGAGAGGAGGATGTTTTGCATGTTTTAATTATTTAAAAAGCACCAATGAGAAAATAAATGAGAGCAGCGGTTTGATGCTGAATGCTGATGCTGTTAGCTGAACTTCTTTAGCTGCGTTTTAATCCAAAGTACCTGGATTTTTTAGTCCCATAAATCTTTTTCAAGAACTAAAAAGCTTCCTGCAGCTCGTTGTTGTCTGCGTGGTCTAAAGACCCGTGAAGATCAGCTGACGTTTGAGAAAGCGACGGCTGTTTTTACGTCGTTTCTGCTGCTGGGTTTCCTGATCGGCCCGGACACGTCGCTCCGTCGGTCGTAGTTCTTCTGCTCCGTGTCCGACAGAAACAAACCGTAAATCCACTTTGTTTGAGGACGCAGACTTTTACAAGTGACGGCTGAAATAAAATGCTCGACCAATCAGAAACGTCCCCCCAAAGTTCCTGTACTTCTGAAAAGTACTCCCCCTCCTCGAGCAGGGACTTTTTGGGGTGTAAAATAATGTCCCTGAATTTGATTTAGACCCTGATCTGTTGTAGTTCCTCCAAAGGGGAAACTTCCTGTGGTCAAAACATGGCGACTGTTTTCATTTTTTGTTTATGTTGTTTTGAATATGTCAAATATTCTCAACAGGATTTATATCTTTATCTGATCAAAGCAATCTGACTATAATTCATTTCAGCGGTGTTGCAGGAGTCAACTTTCAGCCACGCTATAAAAACATTTTCTCACTTTTTACTGGTGTTTAACCGTCCGTAGCTTTTAGATTTATGTGTGCAGGTTTTGAGGTCTCCGCTTCCCTCCCGATACAAAGGGGAGGAATTTTGTTTGTGGCCTTGAAAAATGCATTTTAAAAATACTGTGAGTGCCACAAACCACGCTGGATAATCCACAGAGCAGTTCCTTCTTTCTATCAGAGCCTTAAAATGATCTGATAATGCTCTTTATATCAGCGTGTCGATGGTCGTGTCATCGTGGTAACACTAGTGACGCCTTCAGTATTTTGCCGAAGCATGTTTTTTTTAATTCAGGTCATTTTAAGTAATAAGATGTGGATCTAAATCTTAAACAGTAATAAAATCTGCAGCGTTTTTTCTTGAATTTGTAAAGTAATTCCAGAGTTGTTTAAGTTTATTATATTTTAGAGCAGAACTGCAGATAAATAACTAAAATAAATCATAAGTTAAAGGTTCATTCTGGAAATATTTCAAACTCAGAAGCCATATTTTGTCCTGAAATCTTAAAACGTTTGATAATTTTAGCAGCTTTTCTTTCAGTTTAAGGTCACGTATGTGTTGATCGTCCCTCATTTGTCCTCTTTGTGTTTCAGCCCTCCGACAGTCACGGAAAAACAGAGTCCGTGTTGGAGGTGGGCGAGATGGAGGGCGACACCTTGGACCCTCAGACCGGTTTGTTTTACCGCTCCAGCCAATCAGCCGCGGACCCCGCGAAGCAAACCGCCGCCGCTCAGCCGCCCCCGTCGAGTCAGGCGGAGGCCGAGCAGAGCCGGCAAAGCTCCGCCTCCATCCAGCCGCCGCCGCCACAACTGCAGAGCAAACCTCAGATCAGCCAGCCTTCCTCCTCCTCCTCTTCATCCTCCTCCACCCCTCCTCTCACCAAGAAGCTCCCCAAACTCCGCGAGCAAAGCCAGCCCAAACCCCAGATCTTAACCCAGGCCCCCAAAGACACCAGACCCCCGCCCGCACCTGCGCAAGCCGGGTCGAAGGTCACGAGTCCGGGCGCGGCGGGCAAACCTCCGCTGACGCCGCAGCTCCCGAAGCTCCAGCAGGCGCCGACGTCCCTCCACAGGCCGCTGCACACGTCCATGTCCCACCCGCCCCCGCTGCAGGCCCACCACCCCGTCAGCACAGAAAAGACCGCCTCCAGCCAGGTGAGCGCTGCGAGGAGCAGGAAACGCACCCTGCAGCGCCGGCTCCTTTGATTTCAGCACAGAATAGCAACGTATTAAAGACACGCCTGGTTGGGTTTGGAAAAAAATGCCCTCAGGTCGTCAAGTCTTGGATCTCACACCGACTTTTGTCACGAGCTCGTTCTCGAGCCGTCTGACAAAACCTGCTGGGGGTTTTCCAGATTCCCCGTAAGCCAGTAAAACATTGTTTACTGTGAGCAGGCCGCTGAAAGCAGCTGCTGCTTTATTGTTTTGTGTTGCTGTGATTGAATGATCAGAAAAATAACAAAACACTTATCATCACTCAAATTATAATTAAACATTGTCATTTTCTGTTTCAGTCTTAAAATTTAGATTTTGATGGAGTCGTCTTTAATTTCTCTTTTATCTTCTTTGAATATCTCCACTGCAGCAGCCGATCATCACACAGAGCGCCACCGTCACCAAGATCACCTTCGGCAGCTCCCACCATTCGTCACCGGTCTTCAGCAGCGGCGAGGCCGCCGCCAAACTGATCCCCGAGTCGAGCTCCGGGCCGGCGGGGAACAAGCCCTCGGTGTCGGACATCCTGAAGATCTCCATGATGGAGGCGGAGATCGACCCCAGCACCGAGCCCATGGTGGTGGACTCCTCCAGCGACTGCGGCCCTCTGGGGAAAGCTTTGGAGGTCCAGGCCGTGTCAGGCACGCTGGACTCGGGCCAGTTCATCAGCAGCTCGGGGGGGCATCATTCCCACGCGAAGCCCCAACAGTTCAGCTGCATGTCGGGTCTCTCGGCTCAGAGGAGCAAAGAAGACCTGGAGGTCATCGAGGTAAAATGTGTTTGTAATAAATCAGAGCTGCTTTCACATGTTTATCTCTTTGTTGAAACATATTTAGAACTTGGCAGCTTGAAGATTCATCGGATGCGCTTAAAATGCAGAGAAATAAATGTTAGGTTTTCAAAATAAAAGCATGAAACTCAATTTTTTTTAATTCTGTTTACAAACTTAATCAACCAGCACACAGCTGAAAAAGCATTTTAACAAACTTAAATGTGGTCAGTCTCACACTGTGTAAAAGCATAAAACATACTTCATGCTTTAATAGGATATTTTGGTATAAAAGTATATTTTCAGTGAACTTCACAGACACCCGTCTGAAAATCTTAAATGGATGCTGTCAGAATGTACTTTTATTTGTTTGAGGATAATTTATTTGCTAATAGTCAGCAAATGAAGTATTTATGGTGTCACAAAATATAAATTAATAGGTACTTTATTGCAGATTCAACATAATTTGAGGCAGTGAGGCTGAAAAATATAAACTACAGACAAACATTATTAGTAAGAAAATTAGATGCAGTGTTAAAAATACATAACAAAGTTTTCTAATACAGTATAAAAAATACAAAATTTTGGTGATGCAGGGTTAATTCCCAAAATGTTGAGCTGTTTCTTTAAATCACTGACAACAACAAAGACAAAAACACTCTCACACCAGCAATTAGACCGATGAGGAAGGGAAAGAAATAAGAGATTTTAACCACGAGGGCGTCTTTAAAATGAGGAGAAACATCGGCTCTATTTAAACAGTGATTTCCTGACTGTCACGCAAACATGACGGCGATGATAAATGATGTAATTTTGCTGCACTGAACCTAAACGTGTGTTCGACCTGCAGGTGATCCCTCAGTACTCCATCCTGCCGGACTCCAGCCAGTCCAACGTGGTGGTGGAGCCCAGCGGCTTCCTGGAGATCACCAACTACACGAGCCAGCAGCTGGAGGAGGACAGCCCGATGGAGCAGGAGGTGGACAGCAGCAACGACGAGGCCACGGCCGCCAGCCCCCCCGACCAACCCTAACACCCCCCTCCCCCCGCCACGGAGGCACTAACGGGGGCAGACTAATCATTCGTTTGTGGCCTCACATGCAGCAGACAAACACTTTCTGGCTTTCTGTAAATATTAGTTTGTTCACAAGAAGCGCTTTCCTCCTCCCCCCACAGCGAATGGCACATATGGTTTTTATTGCCGGTCATGTAAAACGTGGGAGCGAGGTGAAAGGATTAGTTTTAGTGCAGCCGCAGACATTTGGACAGCCGCCTCTCCAAACAAACAGGACTTCATTGTTCCAGCACGTCAACGCTGATATTTGCAGGACTTTTGCGAGGATGTTTGACATTCGTGAAATTGATTATTTGGACCGCTTGGCACCGCGTCTCGTGCCACTGTTTCAGAAACACACGGCTGAAATACAAACCACTGCAGGGCTGCCTTTATTATTGTTGTCCAGAGTTTCAAATACGTGCTTTTTGTACAAAATGACTGTTGATGGATCTACTCTTTTGATGAACGTTTTACCACCAGAAGAACAGTATTTTTTTTGACTGAAGTGCAAGTTTGTAAAAGTAAAAATCTCTTAAAACACTTGGGGGATTTAGTTTTTTGGAAGAGAGAACAAAGCTGGAACAGATTGAACATAAAGCAGAACCAGGAAAGAGTCCAACATATGTGTTACTGTTCATTGTAACTGATGTAATGTAAGAAAAAAACTAAACGATGTACTTTTTTTTTTTTTTTCTTCGAGTCCTGAAAGTTGCTGTGAGAATTTCACTAAGTATGCATTTGCTTTTGCATAGTGTGTTTTAAACTATGCATTTCTTTTATACCTTTTCAAACTAGATGACGAGTTGAAAAAAAATCATTTAATCTGCACAATAAATAAGGTGAAGTAGAAGCCGTCAGTTTTTTTATCGTTTTTTAGTTTTTGCATGTGAAAAACAAAACAAGAGGGTGAAATGGTGCAATGGACCTTTAAGAAAAACAGACATTAACTTCAGTTTTCATGTTTCAAGAGCACCTCCAGACATTTTAAGACATAAAATTACTTTAATGATTTGTGTCTGATTCGCAGTTAACGTCGTCGTTTTGTCATATATTTACAGTTTTTCAGCCCCCACATTCGAGTGCCGACAAAAACTGATTTCTTGCTCAGTAATTCATCAGCGTCCGTGTAAATATTTCTCCAACCTGCAGTAATCCACACTGTGTGAACCCAGCTAAAGAAGGAAGTTAAAGTAAAAACAAATTTCTTCTGAAATTCATGTTAAGAGGGACTTCCTACAGCGCAGAGCAGCACTTTCACACTGAACATTCGACGGAGAGTCGGCAGTCGGACACAGTTTTGTGTTTGAAACCAGAAGAAAAAGTATTCAGGAAGATTTTATGCAGCAGTGAAATGTAGAAATATTTTGTTCCAAGTAAAAATGCTGCCTTCAAGATCCAAGTTAAGTAAAATTACAAAAGTTTTAGCATCAAAACACACTTAAAGTACTGAAGGTTGAGCAGAATACAAATTATAAGCATTAAAATGTTCATCACTTTATATGTTGCAGCTACCAAATCCTTATATATCTTAATATATAACAATATCAGTTTCTTTGTTGATGATACTTCATTTTATATATCTGAGTCTATAAAGTGAGTCCACGTATAAAGTTGCCAAAAATGGAAATATGTTTTTTTTTACAGTAATTGAATAGATTGAAGGTTCATGAAAAGATGTTTTTTCTTCTTTCTGCCTGTAGCACATTACCTGGATGAACTCCAGGTGATAGTCATGGTCGGAGGCTTTCTGTTTTTGAGTGATTGATTCTCGTGAAAATGATATCTCAAAAAGATTTCGGGGGATTTTCTTCAGATTTGTCATATTTGACAAGATTTTGGTGGTCAAAGTTCACAGTGGGATAAAATGATGGTGTGATGACATTTTCAACCCACACAGTCAACGTTCAGCTTTACTGTGACATAATAATATCTTTAAAAAAAACACTTTACACCTCTGTACTCTTTAAAAATAATCTCTAAGAGAAGACGTCTTGTCGCTGACTGAAATCAAACATGTCAGCAAAGTGAAAACCTCCATTTCACCCAAAAACAAACTTAATACCTTTTATTAAATTCCTCCAAATACTTGTTCAAACTTGCATCATAAAAGTCAAGATTTCACTCAGATTCATCACTTTAACCTCAGTCAGTAATTCCTTAAACAGAAAAATTAGGACAGATTGATTTAATTGTTATAATTCTCGATTAGTTTTAATAGTTTATATTAAACAAAATGAGTATTTAAGTTCAGTGGGAGTTTTTCTTATGTTGCTGGAATCAAACTTGTGATTATTTTCACGTTACAGGTCACAACTCTTGAACTACAACATACTCTGACTTTTTAAAAACACACATATCAAGTTTTATGGAGCGTTTTGAGCCATTTTCAACAAACATTGTGCACATATATGTACTCACACTTGGCCTCAAATCGACTCGGGCAGGCCAAAAAGTGAAATTTATGGTGGCTCCTACTGGCAAATATAAAAACATGTTCACTGCGTTATAAAGAACATTTCAGCCAAAGTTTTGTGTTTTTTGGACGCAGCATCGTGGCGTTTGAGGGTTTTTTTCTGCACACTTGTAAAAATCTTAATGCACCACCATGGCGTTTTTTCCCCCTCGTGTTGAAAGTGATCCAACGGGCTCCTGGGGGCTCACATCCAGCCTGCACGGCCCTCATTGGCTGGTCCGGACCTGAAGACATGTGGCTCTGTTTAGGAGCATGCTGGCTTTCCGCCCCCCCTTCACATCCACCCCTGCTGGGATAATGTTGCCCGACTCCTGCAGGACAGCAGTTTACTCCTCATGCTGACTCACCTGACTGACAAACAAGAGGATCCTGTGTCACCCCTGTTTCTGAAGCAGGAAAAAAACACTTTCACTCCTTGTTTGTGGAGTCAAATATCCCAAAATATGTAAAAAATCCAAATAAACAAAATGCCACCAAACACAGATCAACATTTCCACCAGAAGGGGTGAAGCTGTGTACAAATACGAGCGCATGGTAACACAACACGTAACGCTAAAGGTGTCAGTAAGTGCTCGTCGAATCATCAAACAGCATCTGAAAATATCCACCAGATGTCTGAATCTTTTAGACGCTGCGTCCAACAACGTTTGGAAAACCCAGAAAACCAAAACTTCGTCAGTTTCACGCAACTTTTGGATGATTGCGTGGAAGAGACGGGGCGTGCAATGTTTGAATTTTCTTTTTAGCTCACTTTTTTTCATTCTTCAGTCAAATAATTTTTCATGCGATACCTTTTAAAGAGAGATTTTTTGCAAGTATACTCATTTTTACGCTTGTAAAGTGTCATTTTTAGGAGATGACGTTTACTTTATGATGCAGAGCTCTCAGTTTTTCTGTTTTTTAGGATCTTGTTTAAATCCTGTAAATTATTGTGTTGAGTTTTGTCTCTGTTGGCTTGTTTTCTTCTTGTATTCACGTTTTCCTTTACAAAAATATCTGGATATCAGATCATATTTCTACATGAGATGAGAGACGGCGTCTTTTGTGTTTCGTCTGAGAGGCCTCATCGGTCCTTCGTTAGTTCACAACTGATGAAAACTTTTGGAGAAGTGATGAAACAACAGCAGACATTCAACAGAAGACTCCTCATTCAAACACACCAACGTTCAGTGTGTCTGTTGGGTTTTTTTTTGCGTCGTTGTTAAAAATTAAAGTCAGCTGAAGCCTTCAGGAAAGATTCTGGGTGTAACAGGACGGGTAGGAGTTTCCTCCAACATGTCTGTCATTCATCATGGAGGCCAGAGCAGCATTCCTCCAGCTTGAGTTGACTTTATTTCTTCTTTTTTTTTTACCCGTTAGTCAGGCTGAGTCCTTCAGTCTTTCTCGGGGAAAAACTTTCAGCTTTGTCTGCAGAGAAAAAGTCTGCAAACCCGACAAAACAACAGTTTGTTGAAAGAAAAACTTTGGGAAATGCTTCTCCACAGGAGGGTAATTATACCTCCACCACATTCTCCACAGTGATGTTTCTCTGGGCTTTTAAGAGCCACGTTGCCTCTTTTATTGTAATTGATCACTTTGTAAGAAATCAGAGAGTCATTGTGGTTTGGAGTCGACTTAAATTTATCAGTTGTTGGACCTGAGCGACTTCATTTTAGTCAGCGGTCATTTGATATAAATGAACATTGTTAGAGATCAGTACGGGATATTTTCACAGTTTAAACTGCAATAAAAAGAAGAAAAACAGTCGCGTTTAATAAAGTTTAAACTGTTCAAATCCGTCCAGCCGCTGTCGAGATAACAACATCTAAACGGGGCCACTAGGGGGCAGCGTGGAGAGATGAAATATTTTCACCTTATAAAGTTTATTAGCAAACATCCGAAACATCCAGCAGACCCAAATTAATCTCCTCTGATGGAGCTGAAGGATCAACAGAACGATTCGTCCTCTGGGAACCACGAACGTCCGAACAAAAGTTCACGACAATCCATCAAATAGTTCAGATTTTTGAGTTTGGAAACAAAATGGCGGCTCAACCAACCGAGTGCCTAAAAGAGGAAAAATATTCAGCTTTTGTTTTCATTTGATTATTTGTTTTGGTGTCCAGTCAAACATTTTTTAGAGGTGGGAGGTGGAAAAGTTGAACAACCACAGAAAATCTCGAGAAAAACCAAAAGTATTCTGCTTCATTCAACCACAGATCAGCCAGAAAATCTGTTTTT
>JBAJHX010000067.1:21476238-21487670 GCA_037176925.1 Amniataba percoides | reverse complement strand
TATATATATAGGTAAAACAAAAGAGACAAATATTAGAAAATTACATTCAGTTTAATTTCATATCATTAAGTGCTGTTTACTTTAAAACTTCCTTCAGTTTTTCGTGTGTGTGTTTCTGTCATCACGCACTCACTGTTTGCTTAAAGATGCTTTTCAGTGTGATGGAAAATCACAATTAATTGCTTAATTGCGAAAGTCAGACAAGCTGATGGAAACCACTTTTGTGATCTGTAATCTTATTGTGAAGCTTCAGCCAGAACACAGTTAGCTTAGCTTAGCATAAAGACTGGAAACAAAGGAAAAAGCTAGCATACTTCTTTTTAATGGTCACAAAATCACTTCTAAGGTTCTCAGATTAATATGTTATATGCAGGTTTATTTACTTTTATTTACCAGGCTAGCTGTTTCCACCTGCTTCCAGCCTTTATGCTAAGCTAAGCTAACTGAATGCTAACTAACAAAAACATGCAAGTTTGGTATCTATCTTCTCGTTTAACTCTCTACAAGAAAGCTGCGTGCATCGAGTTAAGTAAAAGTGTGTGTAACTTCAGAAAACCAACAAAACCCTAAATAAAACTCCAAACATTATAAATATACACAGTGAAATGTCTTTTTAAGATCATTGCTGAATAATGAAGATGACAAAAAATGGACGGGTGTGAATATTGTGTTCAGAGGTTTACATGTTTTGCTACACAAATAACATCACACACAGTGTTTAAAGTGTAGAAAATTCTTTTGGTAAAAAATGTTGCTTACATTATATTGCAAAATAAAAAATTACAAATCAATTTGACTTGTAAATGATACACATTATATTATCATAATAATAATTTTAGGATATAACATCACATTAAAATCATATGCAAGTGGATCCCAGTGTCGGCCACTACGATACAGCGCTGGATTTCATATTAATTTATGCATTTTTAAAAATACAGTATGTTAATTGTACTTTTAAATCACAGTTATAAATTTCAGTGCTTAGTCCAGCTTTCAGCTTCCTCCCTAAAGGGTACTGAAACGTTTTCATATCTATTTCATTAATAGATACCGTGTCCAGGGGCAGCACCGCGACATGGGATCCATACAGAAACTGTTTTAAATGTCCAGCTTAAGTTTTTATAATCAAAACAATTACTCATTTCTTAGTGTCAACAGCCACAGAACAAGATACAATCACACAAACAACAGGAAGTTTAAAGTGCATACTAAAAGGACGGCTTTGTAGAAACTATTTGACACTCAGCCTACTTATACTTCATTGTCTGTCAATAGAGCGTTTTGTTTTATGACCTTTTGTAGTGTTGTGTTATTTCTATTATTATTTTTAGCTTGAAGGAAAATTCCACTCTCAGATAATCTTACACTGAACGTCACAAGACATCTGACTAAATCTCTCTCAGCCCTCAAGGGAACACTTCAACATTTTGGAAAATAAACTTCTTTGCCAACTGAAATATGTGAAATGGCGATGTCCTGTTAACATCACATCACATGTTGGTGTCCTGCAACATGTCAAAATTATGTGACACATAATGCGACGTTAAAAGTGTAATTTTGGTCATTTTATGTATTTCTCTTAGATCGGCCTGTGTTTGCTTTCTTGCAGAAAGCTAGATGAAAAGTTTGATACCACTCTTGTGTCTGTATGATAAATATAAAGCCACCACTAGCTTAGCTTATCTTAGTATAGCATAAAGACTAGAAGCAAGGGGAAACAGCTAGCCTGGCTCTCCAGAAGTAAATCAAATCACCAGTCTCAGATATTTAGAGGTGTTTTTAACCTACAGACAGAACCAGGCTAGCTATTTCCCCCTGTTTTCTGTCTTTATGCTAAGCTAGGCTAACTGTCTTGTGGCCATAGCTTCATATTTAATGGAGAGACATGAGAATGGTGTCATTAATCTCATCTAACTCTAACCAAGAAAGCAAATATTTACTATAAAATACAAACTATTCTTTTAAGCCCACTGCAAGTGCATTTTAATTACTTACCGCTCTCATTTAGCGAAACATGAAGCTACAGCCAGCAGCTAGCTTAGCTCTGTCCAAAAGTCCACTAAATGCACCTACAAGTACCACTAAAACTCACTAATTAAAATGTTATATCTTATTCTCTAACCATTTTGGTTTTTCAGAGTTAACGCATTGCTTCAAACAAGATAAAGCAAACTAGTTTCCTTCAGTTGTCAGTCTTTATGCTAAGCTAAGATAACCGTCTCCTGGCTTTAGCTTCACATATATGGCTACAGACATGAGAGCGGTGTTAATCTTATCATCTAGATCTCAGCAAAAAAAAAGTCCAAAAAGTCTAAATCAGCTCTAATCTTTTTATCGCTAAATTTCAGTCTAAATGAAATGGTTGAGAGTAGAAATATTTTAGTGTGGATTTTCCCTTTCACATTCAATGAGCTGACGATTAGCATGCGGCAGTCATGTTTTAACCAAACAGGTCTAAAATTGCAGGTCCTGAAACGCCCACTGATGTTGACATCAATTAAAAAAAAACATTGAATATTTTCCAGAAGAAGTGCAGGTCTCACAGTTCGTCTGTCGTACTTCTTCTTTAAAATTATTTCTTCATTTAGGAGACGTTAGCTGTTTTCTTGAGTCCCATCTAGCCAGGTCGGTAGTGGTAAACCCAAACAAAGGTTTTACAGAGTTCCTACATTTGTGTTTTTCAACAAAAATAGTCTCAAATAAAAGTCTCTTTATGTCCTCTGATGCTACGCGCTAAAGCTTCGGTTGTGCTTTCGCTTCCTGGAGTGGCAGCACTTCACCAGCAGCCCCAGCGCGATCAACACGATTAACGCCGCCAGCACGACACCGATTATTGAGTTCTGGATGCCCGGCCTGTGACACATTTCCTGGGTCACCTTCTTGATGTTGACCGGCTCCGAGTGCTCCTCGTGAACGCAGGTCACGGCCTCAATGTCGGGGATGACCACGCTCGAGTGCTCCACCATGTGGAGGAAGTCGAGACTGCTGCAGCAGCTCAGCGGGTTGGAGCCCATGTAGAGCGTCTTCAGCGAGTGCTCCAGAGCCAGCATGGTGTTGGCGTCCAGCGTGACCAGGTTGTTGTTTTGCAGGTTCAGCGACTCGATGGAGGACTCTTTGTTCCACGTGGGCAAGGCGGTCAGCTGGTTGGTGGACAGGTCGATGTGTTTGAGGCTCCTCAGCGCCGACAGGTCTATGTTTAGGCTGGAAATGTTGTTTTCCCTCAGGAGGAGGTGGACCAGCGAATGCTCCAGACCGGAGAGCGAGTCCTTGTTCAAGTCTAAGCCCAAGTTCAGGGACAAATCCAGCAACTTCAGAGGAGTACTGGAGAACGAGTTTGCCGGCAGAGTCCTCAGGTTGTTTTCAGACAGATACAGGAACTCCAGGGTTGGTATGGAAGAAAAGTCGACGCAGTCTGCAGGATCCTGCTGGTTTCGGTCCGACGCGCAGACTTTCAGGTTGTTCTGGTGGAGCTGCAGGAGTCTGATACTTGGAAGTCTTTGAAATATCTGCTGGTCCAGGATGGTGAGGTCGTTCCCTTGTAAGAAGAGCTTCTCCAGCAACGGCAGAGAGTTTTCCTCAAGCGTTAGAGTCTGCAGTGAATTGTAGCTGAGGTCGATGACCCTCACCGTCTGTAGAGGGCAGTTTTCAGTGATCACAAACGAGCTAATACAGTTATTACTCACATTCAAGACCTCGAGCGATGACATAGAGTAAAAAAATGACTGTGGTATGCTTCTAAGTTGGTTGTAACTCATGTCCAAGTATTTCAGGCAAAAAAAAGAAACCTTGCTTTCAGGGTTTCCTGTGACGTTGATGCTCTGAAGGTGGTTTCGTGAAACGTCCAGATATTCAAGGATGTTGTATTCGGGGAGAAGAGGAAAGTAAGACATTTTGTTTTCGCTCAGATCCAAATAGAGAAGTTTATATTTTATATTATCTCTTTTGCTTTGGAAAAGCTCGATGCTGTTCTTGCTGAGATTGAGTTTTTCTAAGTTAGAGAGGTCAAAGTCTGTGATGCACGTTATTGAGTTCTTGGACAAATCGAGTTCAGTCAGATGATTCAACGAGGTAAAAGCTCCGTCTTCAATCTCCAAGATGACGTTATTGTGGAGGCTGATTTTTCTCAGGGACGAAGCCCCGCTGAAAGTATTTTGTGCTATTTTGGTGATGCTGTTGCTGTTCAGGGAAAGGTTTCCCAGCGATGGAGAATCAGCCAGGAAGTAGTCAGACATTCCCGTGTACAGCCCGTTGCTTGAAAGATCGAGCGACTCTACTGCTGTAAGAGGCCCAATGTTGATTTTGGAGAGCGCGAAAACATTCAGATGATTCCTGGACAGATCCAGGACTTTGAGATCAGTCATGTCTTTGAAGAGCCCCGGCTGGATGAAGTGGATCTTGTTGGAGTGGAGGTTCAGTCGATGGAAACCGGTGTGGTACGCTAGAGTTTCCTCCGTGAGGTTTTGCACCTGGTTGCGAGAGAGGTCCAGCATGTGGACGCCATGAGGAAGGTTGACTGGGGCACTTCTGAGGCTCAGATCGCTGCAAAACACATCCATCTGGACCTGCGAACAAAGACAAACACAAAGTCTGATTATGTCGGCGCGCTGCCAGATTGCCTGACCGTGACACAGTGCAGACCAAATGTTTAAAGCGTAGTGGAGGGTCGATTTATGAGTCAGTGTATCTACGGCATGTTTCTTGGCAGCAGCACGGCCCTCTGGGATCTATGACAGCGAGTTTTTCTACCGCTGAAAAGTTTAACAGTGTCTATTTCTTTTTGAATTTACCCAAAAGGCTAAGTGCTATTTATAATTACAAATGACTCAACTCTCATTCCCAAGGTCTTTAACAAAGATAATAGATTTGAAAGACAGATTTTTTTCAGTTTAAAGACCGTATACCTTTATTGCTAGACCACAATTTTCGTCATCTCCTCTCCCTTTTCCCTTAATAGATTCAAATATTTAAGTTATTAAGTGTAGTTTATAATTGGAGCCATATGTCCAGAGACCCCCGTGTCCAAAAACAGCTCATAAAACTGCCCCGTACTCTTGTTTTCTTTCTCTCTCAGAGCACTTCTTGGCATATTTGTGGTATCCTGAAAGTGGCATTCCTGGCCGCTTACGAGTCGGCCTGTAAACAAACAGATTGATTCATTCAAGAACTACTGGAGGGCAAAACATCTCGTCTCTATTGTCAGGCACTGAGGAACAAATGTTCTTTAAAGAAAGTACGATCATTAAAAACACACATCAGTATATACACCGCTCATGTAAAATGCTTGAATTCCTAAAAACCTTTGTGTGCGTAACATATGATATATGTGAGGGGGGGTTTATGGCACATTTAGTCATAGTAATACTATAACAAACGGCTTCAAGTGAAACACATGGGAACCAAAACTCTCATCTGAAGGTTAAAGCGATGTACAGGAAGCCTCGTGTACATCGACACTGTTGTTGAAAGCATTTTTCTTCTCCATGCTGGACCTGAAGCGATCCCTTCCTAGCATGACTCCAATGTGCGAAATGAAGGGGGGGTAAAAGGCACATATAAATCCCTGTTTTGTCCAAAAACGCTCTCTTAAGTTCAGCCTGATGGTAACACGAGTCTCCAGCAGTCTGAGTAAAACTAATTTAGTTTCTCTCAGCAGACGGGAGTTTTTCTTCTGAGGAAAAGTAACACAAAGAGGGAAGTTTATACTGAAAACACAGAAACTGTCTGGCTTTATCTTTCATGGCAGAATCAGTCCATCGCTTGTTCTGACAGCTGTCCACATGGAAACCACCTGTGTGGCAGAAAGTCTGTTGCATTGCGATGATAGACTGCCAACCGATGAGCTGTCGTCAAAAGTCACAGATGGATCAATAGATAAACACAAGTCCTAACACGAAGATAAAAAAATGCAACCTTACATTCATGCAAGTGTGCAAACTGCAGCGAGCTGACCCAAATTAAAGTGATTATGAGAAAAAAAGATGTGCTGTTCTGTGTAAAAAGTGACAGAAAATCTAATTATAGTCCTGTTTAAATAGTTAAATGTCCACCCGCTGCTGCTTTTAACTGCACATTTAACTGGGATGTTTCTTACTTTGGTTGCATATTTCTTAAATTTTGAAAAACAGACGAAATAAGCATTAAAATATACTTTTAAAATTGAAATAATCCTCACCAGTAGCCTCGGGTTTAGAGGTGCCAACCGCAGCCTCGCTGGTTCAAACCCAGTTGACCCTCTTTATTTTTTGGTTTCTTGTCATTATTTCTTTTTATTGTTTTAGTTTTTACGAGACGGCCACAGCAACACGAGGGAGGAAAAAAGATGGATGGCTCGCTGCCCGGTTACACACCACAGCATGACCACATCTGAGCGTGTGATCACTCTTCTGGTTTTCTATCACTCACACAGAGCGGTGATTCAACCTGTGAGCCACTTCATTAAACTCATTCCTGGGAAAACAAAGTCCTCCCAAAACTGAGGAAGTGATGTTACATCTCCGCTGTTTTTTAAGCAGAAATTTAAAAAGTTATGCAAATTTTTTTTGCATGAGAAGCCAAATTGATTGATTCACCAGAAATATCCATGAAGACGTTACTGTCTGTCTGACATGCTAGATTGACGAGTGCAGCGAAACACTTCCAGTTTTTCTTTCTGACAAGCTGAAGAAGGTCTGACGGCAGCAGAGTTCAAGAGCTAAAACTAATAAACCAGATCTGCACAGGTCGAAAGCTTTCAAATAAACCATCTGCCTGTAGATAATCTGAACATACCTCCAAGATCTGGATGGATTTAGGTGCCTCATCTCGGTTGCCGTGGGCAACCGGTGAAAATAAACCAACAACAGATGAAAAAACGCAAAAAATATATTCATTATTTATTTGACTGGAAATGTGAGGAATGTGTGTAACAGATTTAAAAGTGTCACTGCTGAAGCACAAATATACTGACGTGTGAGTGTGTGTGTGTGTGTGTGTTATTTGGATCTACTTACAACTTGGCATGGAGGGAGGTGGCGGGGAGGACGCACGGATGCCGCCACGCAACCAACCATCAGCGGGAAGAGCAGCTGGAAGGCGGCCATCGTTCTGCAGCGCACAGAGAGTCCAGATCACACGAGTCACAAACACATGAATGCAGGAAGCATGCTGAAGGTGATATGAATCGAAAAGGGAAGGAAGAGGGAAGTGGCCCTACCTACTGTGACATGTGGAGCTGTGACAGTGCTATTTATGCCCTGAGATACAAAAGGGGTTTTCTTACTTGCATGCAGTGACATTTATCTTTTAAACTGCACTAGACGCTGTTATTTAGCTGCAGAACTGGTACCAATGACTAAGCAAATGCAGCCAAACCGTTTCCGCCACTTCTGAGTAAATGTGATATTGTCTGTTCTGTACGTTATTGTTTGGAAACAGGAAAAAAAAAAGAGGCATAGATTGTTTTGTCGGGCCCCTGTGAGTCATCTTTTTACGAGACACTGGTTCTGTGCGTCGTTATGTTATGGAAACTTGCTGAAATATTTCCTGATAGGTTCCCCTGAACAAAACAAAACAACATGCAGGCTTGCAGGCCAGACGATGTGGGAGTAATTAGCAGCTGTGGTAAGTACCCGAGGAGATGATAAGGACGTGGAAATTTAGGTAAAACAAAGAGCTACCACAGAGTTTTTTGCACAAACTGAAGCTCGTCTGGCGCTACTGTGCTCGGATTTGTTTGCAATTAACAAATAATTTGTAAAGATTAATCAGCCACCTCACCTCAGTTAATATTTTACTTCACTCGACACTGAAAGTGAAAGACAGATCTGATAAAGTTTGTGGTCGTCAATCAGCAGCCAGAACGATCAACACGTTTTTTTTTTAGTTCAAGAAACTGACTTCAAAGAAAAGCAGTCGACTTCAGCATAAATTTTGAGGCACATGAAATTGAGTATTTCCATTTTACGCCACCTTGTTCTGTGACTTCACCTCATTTTGGAGGGAAATATTGTTTCTGAGACGTTTTCCCTTTTAAACTTAACCTGATTTCTTTTAAATAAAAGTACAAGGAGATAAAATGATTTTAAAAAATCACCAAAAATCAAACATTAGCCTCAGAAATGAACCCAAACTTGTGGAGCAGAACTTCATCATCTCACGCCCCTTCAGGTTTATCTCGTGACCCTCTGCAGGGCCCGACCCACAGGTTGAGAACCACTGTGCTGAAATACTAAAGTGTGTATAAAATTCAACGCTGATGCTTCTCTCGCATGAATGCATCAGCATTAATAATCCTTTATGTTAAATATAATTATAAAACAGGCACAGATGATCATCTTCTGCAGGGTGAATGCTTCTTTTAATACTTAATTTAGCTGTAAATTTGAAGCAGGACGACCAAATATACTGTGAATTTTTGAAGTAAAAAAGACAAACTGCAGACTATTTATGAAGATTAGACTAAACAAAGTAAAATACCTGAAATAAATAACCAGAAATCTTACACACATCTTATACTTGAACACTGAGCTTAAAGTTTGCTGATTTCCATCTTGTTTAATTATTTTCAAATTCCTTTTTCAGGCCTGTTAATGTACAAATGTGTTTGCAGGAAGCATTTAGATCATTTACTTCAGCAGAAAGCACAGTTTTCATCTGAAATATAAACTTACATCACCTCTTTTAATGTGAAATCTTCTCTGCAAACTCTTACCTGACAAGAACTTTTACTTTGAAAGGAAGGCTTTTAGATTAGGTTTAAGAGATCTTCTTCCACCACATGCTCCTCACACACTTTTTTTTTTCTCCTCCAACAAGCTCCCACAGTCCAGTGCAACAAAAAAACAGAGACAGGATGCTTTCAGATAGCTTTACCTCACTTTCAGATGATGACTAAACGTCGCAGTGCCTCCTGACCATGTTGATCTCACATCCTCACACCCACCCACTCACGGATCGATAGTAACCGAGCCAACGCCGCAAACCGAGCAGCTCCTCTCAGCTGACTCTTCCCCCTCCACGTCCAGCCATCAACATCCTGTGAGAATATCCTGCAACGCTCGGCCCTCTTCCCCCCTCCCACTGTTCTCCTCTTCTCGGGGAAATGCCTTATAAGGGGGTTGGGAAGTCCACTTTAATGCTCCGCTGCTGCACACAAACCCCCCCCTCAAACTTCAAAAAGCCTTAAAAGAGCATTAATCCTCAAGTTGGGTTTCTTTAGAAAGACTTTGGAAGTTCTCACAGGCCGATCTTTTCCTTCCCCTTTTGGAATTTGGAGCATTTTAATGTGTTTGACCACAACAGCATACTTCTTCATTTGTTTATTATGTAATTTTTTTTTACTGTTAAAGCAACCTTTTATGGATAAATGTTTGAAAATCTCCACCCAGAGAGAGCGAAACGTCAGCAGCAGTTATGGATGGATTTATATAGATTAAAAAATAAGGATGTGTGGGTGGGATGAAAAATCACACATCCTTTTCACGACTGTGGGAGCGAGTGTGAGGTGTCATGTGCTGCTATAAACAAACTGCACTGTCGTCGTAATGAGTAACATCACTTCACACATAAAGACAATTAACTCCACGTGATCGCAGCCACAAACGTTCGACTTTCTCCTCCGAAATCTGCAAAAAGTGCCCTCGAGCAAGGCACCAAACTACTGCTGCTTCACTTTTGAATCAGACTGTGTAAATGAGAAGCAACAGGAGCATTTAATTTGGATGTTTAACCTGTTTTTAAAGATTTAACTTAAAGTCAATACATCTTAAATAAAACAATAAACTAAAAGATGGTGAACATATTTGACTTTTACTTCATATAAAACATTGATTAATGCAGATTTAAAGCATCAAAAGTAAAGAATCTTTCTATGCAGATGAATTGCTCGTATTCCTATTAATGCATTAGCAGCATTTTAGTCTCACAGCTGGTCAGGTTGCACCTAATTTATCAATAAAATAAAAAAATATTACTTTATGTACTTATATATGCTGATGACGACTGATTATTTTTTGTTAAACTACAGTTTCTGCAGTTATTTTGGTTCTACTACTTTGCTTTTGCAGCTACAGCTAAATGTTAAACTACTGTTATCCTGTTAATAAATACGATAATGGTATATTTATATAAAAATAAGAAATACATATTACAATCTTAAAAAGATTACTGTCAAAGAAATGTAGTAAAAGGTAAAATATTCCAATAGTATATGCAATAGTATAATGTACACTTCCCATAACTGATGTGTAGGAGAGGATAAATTAGATCAACTTTATTGATCAGTGGAGGGAAAGTAGGTTGTTGTAGCAGCAAGTGCATTAAAATAAAATAGAATAAAATAAAGAAAAATGAAATACTGAGTAGTATAAGGTAGTTTAAGTGCAGTGCACACCCAAACATGTTTAAAAACGTTAAAAGTATTTATACTACAGCGCAAAATTTAAGTTTAACATCTTGTTAAACTATAAATTTATCATGTTAGGTCTCTTGCAGTTTAAAATCAACTTTAAGTATTAAAAGAAGAAGAAGATAAAGAAAATAATCTGATGACGACACGTCCTTTAAACACTTTGGATGAAAACACAAAGATCCGTCACCATGACAACCGAGCAACTTTCATCAGCCAATGAAAACAGAGAGATGTTGTTGAAAGGTAAAACGTAAGTATAAAATTATACTAGAATAAATAAGAATAGAAAAGTGCATTTCCCTCCAAAATTAAGTGTAGAAAGAATTAAGTAGAGTAATTGAGTACATTTACTTTCCAACACAGCTGACATGAAGATAAAAACAGGTGAAAAAAATCGAAACATACCTAAAAATGATGACAGAATTAATAAAATAAAGGTAGAAGCAGCCTTACCTGGTCTCTTCCTCTGCTGTGTCTCGTACATGTGTGGCAGGTTTGGTTTCACATCTTTTCAGTCTTTCATTTATCACACACACACACACACTTCACCGCATCATATTTCAAATAATAAAACACGCCACATGATGCAAAGCCTCCGTGGGGAATTGTCCCCTTTTATTAACCGGGATTCCCAGACTTTTTGTTTCCCTTTCCACTCAGCGCTGATAGGTGTGTGGAGGGTTTTTTTTTTCCTTTATCTCTCCAGATATTTCTTTCCTGGAGGGACACAGTGAGATCAGTGAGATGACACTCAAAAACATTCATCAGTAATTCAATGAGAGTTCAGTGAGAAATTAAATGATATGAAGTTTTTACTTTATTGGATGTTTGGTTGGATCAACGCTGCCCTCTGCTGTTCGGAGTCTGAAGGTACAGCATGCTCTTCTACATACTGCACTATATTTTAATAATAAAAATATATATTTAGATAGCTGTTATATATATATATATATATATATATATATATATATATATATATATATATATATATATATAGATGTGTTTTTCTTTTCTTTTTCATATACAAAATCACCCAAAAAAC
>JBAJHX010000067.1:21430935-21451879 GCA_037176925.1 Amniataba percoides | reverse complement strand
AGCATAAGAAAACACAAATTAAAACATGTTTCTGTTCACTAAAGTTACGCGATTTGTCGACATTAACAGTAGGTGGCGACACTTCTCTAGCTGAGTGTCGTTAAACCACCATAGAAGAAGAAGATGCGATAAAATAACGCGATTCAAAGTACGTCATCCAAACTTCAAAAGATACGAGATAAATATGCAATTCTGACTTTTTTCATCTCTTCATCAGCTTCATAATTTATTGAATCCGTTTCTATTTCTTTTTTTTCCTGAATTTTCTAACCTTTATATTCAGGATTTTTCTGCACAAATTTAAAATGTAATGAGACGTAATAAAAGTTTAAATGTGGAGATAACAGCGTTCATCTTAAGAAAGTCTCTCCTGTAAAGCGTTCATGTTGTTTAAGGTTTCTGAAGCGACCTTCAACCATCTGACGAGCATTTTAATCGAATCTTTTTAGTGACTCAGGTACCCATGATGCACTCCTGCAAAGTCAAATTTCGTTCCTGTTTTTTCACTTAATGTTTCACCACCACACACCAAACACAAATCACTCTGACATCCTTAAATTAAATCCTTTAGTAGCCTCAGAACATCTTTGACACACTGTGGATATTAAAACGCTTCGTTGGGATTTTAACAAACCAGACGGGAAGAAAACTCGTCACCTCATTAGCTGGAGGTTAATTTTTCTCTCATTATCCAATAAGACGCCGCCTCCCACATCTTGTGCCATTATTGTGTACTGTGCTCTTTTATTATACATCAATTAAAAGCCGCCCACTCTAATCTAAGAGCTCCAGAATGACATTAAGAAAGACGATTGAAAAAAAGACTGTAAAATGAGCAGAGTGCATTTTCTGTTTTCTGCTCTTTTACCTGCCGAGATCTGGGTCGACTAGTGTTTCCTTCACAATCAAGAAACAAGCTGAAGAATAAAACTTCTGGACGTGACTGAAAGTTTCTTCACTGTATTTCTGCAGCTTTTAAAAAGAAAACAGACGTTAAGAACAAGAACGATGCGAAGGTGCAGTTTCAGAAATGGAGGATATTGCTCAAATTGTGTTATGTTCCTTTCTTTTCTTGTGTTTTTTTTTTAAAGTTATGTGCATGAACTTCCTTCATCGTGTCTTTGTCATGAGCAGGACGAGGTGGAAAATGTCAGAAAAAATAGCCAGAAAGCAACACAGGGGAAGAAGAAGCGAGTGGAACGAGGAAGAAGCGATTATCAACCGCTTTGAGACGAAGGAGGAAAAAAAAAAAGAAGTTATGCATCCAAATTATTTTCTATTTACCTGGAAAGAGACGCTTGCAGATGAAAAGTGCTTTTTAGAGGACGACAAACCTTTTTTTTGTTTGTTTTTTTTCTTTTGGTTGAGCTAATTAATACAGACAGTCATATCTACAGTAGAAACGAGACACAGACAGACTCCCTCCGTCCACACGTTTAGTTATTTACATTTCTTAAGTAGTGTTCTTCTTCATTATTCTATCCGAGACTCTTAAATGTACAGAAAAAAAGGCTCCTCATTGCCGTCCTCGTCCCTCCAGACTTTCACTCCTCGGCGGTTATGGGGGAGGAAGAAGAGGAGGAGGAGGAAGGGTCGGGTGTCGATGATGTTATTGGGGATCAGAGAGAGAAAGAGGGGAATGAAAGTGAAGGCAGTCTTCTCGTCGCCGGGCGGTATCATGTCTCTGGAAGCTGGTTGATGTCAGTCAAGTTGGTGTCGTTGAGGATGACTTTGATTCGATCCAACGAGTCCGCCTGTCGTATTCGCTCCAACTGTACCTGCAGACACCGACCAACAAGTGTTAATTCACTGACTGATTAAAATTAATTTGAACTTTTACTAACTTTTAAAAACATAAAAACACAAAAAACACTACAAGTCAAGTAATAAACCTTTAAAAATATGTAATAAATACACAGTTTTAAAGGCTCACTTATGTCTTAAACCAGCCAGTCACTGTAGTTTCTAACAAATCTTAGTCAAACAGGAGTAAATAGTGAGTTTGTTTGGGACTATTTTCTACAGCGGATTGATAAACACTTGGTGCTGCAGTGGGTGGTTTTGGCAGGATGTGTGTGTGGGACGGTCAAAATTAACTACAGTGTGTTTTCCTTGTAAAACGTCACCCTGCGTAACCGTGCGTTGGTGTGTTTTGAGTAAATCTGAACAATAATAAAATAAATAATGCAACAAAGACAGAACAAAGACAGAAAAATAAAGATAATACAAGCCTATATTTCAAAATTCACACATAATTCTGTTAATTTGGTTCTGAATTGGTGATTTCTTCTTACTTGAAGAGTCTGAGAAAGTTTGACGAAGTCTTTCTGAACCTGCTCGCTGACGTCCAGCTCAGTTTGCAGCCGCTGAGCTTTGTCTTTCTCCTCAAAGACCTGCGTCTCCAGTGCACTCTGACGTGAAAACACACACAGATGAAATTCAATTAAAAAGGCCAAACGAAGCCAATAAACTGCAACAGAAAGTTTTACAAATGACTGTGGACTTTTCTAAAATGCTGTAAAATATTTACAATTATTCAGGAAGAACATCACGCTCAACTTCATCTGACATACCACCTCTTTAATTTTAAATAAGAAAGAATTACACACTGTACTGCTCATGATACTCATAAAAGCTCTTGTTTAATAGATGACAAAGAAGATTCAGGTGAGATTAAGATGAGCTGCCTTGTGGATTAGATTTTTATATTATGACAGCAAAGTGTTATAATATCCGGGCTATTATTGATGAAGTATCCGACGCTCTGATTATTGATCACGTTAGAAAAGTGTTTTGTTTCTGGACGCTGACCTTTGCGGTGGAAAGCTCTTTAAGCTGCTGTTCCAGGCTGATCTTCAGGCCCTCGATGTTCTCCAGTGTCTCCGTTTTCTCCGTTAAACTGCTCTGCAACTACACAAACAACACAGTGAAAAACATAAAAAACATGCAAAAGGTACTACAAATAATAAAAACTACAGCTTAAGGAAGAAAAGGAGGGAAGTGCTGCTGTAGTCAGAGATTTTTCAAAGCTTATATGTGCAGGATTTTAACATTTATTGAAAAGACTCTATTGGAGATTTAAAATACTAATTTTGCCAATTTGGAGGCGAAAGAACAAGCTGAAAACACAACATTGCACTTATTTATGTATCATATTATAAAGCTGTTTTGTTGAACGTATTTGCAAACAGTTAAACGTCACATTTCCACATCATTTGCTGATATTTTTTGGTCTCTTCACTGGACGTTGCTTCATGTTTTGTTTTGTTTTTCTAGATAACCCAACTTTTCTACCTTAGCTAAACGTAAAAAACATTTCTAAATTTCTATTTTTAAGCCTTTTTTTTAGGTTTTCTGTGTTTCTGCTCAATAAAACCAAGACAAAAGGTTAGAAGAAGCAAAGATTATTCATAGAGCTAAAGGGGAATTGTGGAGTTGGTTGATTATTTTCTATGATTTCTCCACAAAAATGACCCCTTTCATACTTAAAATATTGATTAGAGCAGCCTTAAAAATGCATAGAAAGGAAAAATTGATTGAAACCTCTCTTACGATCAAAAAGAAACTTTCAGTGATCACAGAAGCTCCTCTGACAGCATTTTGACAAGATAATCAGCACACACTTTGGAGAAATCTCTGAAAACGCCTCCTCTTTGAGGCGTGATGCTGTGTGACATGAACAGACGACGTATTTTAGAGATACCTGTTCTTTTTCCGCCTTTATTCGCTCCAACTCCGTCTTCAAACTTGAGAAAGACGCTGTGAGAAGGAGACATGATTAAAGGAACATCCTGTACAGAGCTCGTCTGAATCTCAAAGTCCTGATGTTTTCTCTGAATCATTACGCGTCCTCTTTAAAATGCATTTGGCAGCTGCTGAATAATTCAACAAAGCTGCAGAGCGGTAAGAGATCTACACGACAAACGCTAAAAGCTAATAGACTGACTGATGCTTCAAGACGAAATAAAACACAAACATTGACAAACACAAACACAAACACTCCGACGTTTAATGGCTTCATCGATTCACCCGTCACTTTAAAAGATGAGAGAAGTGGAACCAAAGTGTGAAAGTTCATGTTTCAACATCTAAAACGAGGAGGAACATTGGACATTTTTTGTTGTTTGTAAGTTAAAAAAAGCTTTAGAAATGTTTAGCAAAGGATCCAAAACAATTTAGGAATGTTTAGGAAAGATATAATGATATATTAAGACTTTTTATGACATTTTAATACCACTTAGTTTCATGGTCACTGCCTCAAATATGGTTCAAAACCAGAAAAGAGTGTATGGCCTTGAATAATTTATTATCATATTATAATTGTTTCAGTACCTACAAGCGATATTTCATAATGAAAAAAGTATTAATTTAAGTTCATTTAAGTTTCTACTAAAAATTGTGAGACAAAGTGCCTCCTCACAATTGTAGTTTAGACTTTTCAAAACCTCTGGAGACCTTTTTTTCAGTGATTTCAGGCTTTTAAAAAGACATGCAGACACCCTGGAAAATGTCATGTTGGGCTCTGAGAACTTTTATTGGAAATTTCATGGGCTAAACAATAAATTGATTAAAACAAATTAAAAAATTAATTGACCGCTTGAGCAATAATTACAATATTTATTAAACGCAACCCCAGTGTAAACATCATGTTAAAGTTACACCAAAAACAGACAATTTGGTGACCAAAAAGCTCAAACAAGTGAGTGTAGTCCTTTCAGTAAACACCAGCACGTTTCTTTAAGCTGTGAGTGCACACACTATTTTAATAAACTGGCCAACTGTGTTAACAGGATACAGAGTGCAAACAGCCTTAATATAACATCTGAATTTAACGTGGAAACACCTAACAGCTGATCTGTGGGGCAGGACAACATACAGGTGAATTATCTTAATAATGCACATTTTAGTCGTTTGAAGACAGTTAAAAACATGTGAGGGAAAGCATGATGCTGCAGGATCACTACAGTTATTAGTCCGACAGCTACACCATTAACACACACATACAAGCAGTTAAAGTGAGCTGGTTCAAAGCGTTTGTCATACCTTCCAAGATGTCTGAATGAAAGTGATCGATGGAGAAGAAACAAAAGCAGAAACAGAAGAAAATGTAAAAAAATGTCCAGAAAAAGAAAAACATGGACACTGAAGACAACCCCAGAGAAATTAAGAGTTTGTTTGTTGAAGTTGTACTAAAAATGAGGTTAGTTCTTTACGCTACAGCTGATCAATGGTTAATCAATTACCTAACGACACTCACCTATCTCCTCCTTACATCCCTCGATCTCCAGTTGTAGAGTTTCCTCCAGGTTTTCTTTCAAACACTGCTCCGCCTGATTCTGCTCCTTCAAAAACAAAATCTCGGCTTTCAGTTTCTCCTCCATGTGATCAGCAGACGTCCGCAACGCCACCAGGTCCTCACGTAACCGTACCACCAAGGTGTGTAGCTCCTGAAAAAGAAGAAAATACATCACAGGCATCAGCGTGGGGAATCATCATTATTACCGTACCAATTTGGTAAAATAAAACACAAAGAAAAAGAAAGGGACTGTGAATTTCTTCCTTTAAATGTAAAGTTATATGCAGATGATGTGCACCTTTATTTCTATGTGATGAAAATATACTAAGATGTACACAAGGTTTTAAACCCTGTATCATCGCTTTGTAAATCTTGAGATTTACAGTCTCCTCAGACCTCCGCTGGATTATATTTCATGTCTCACCAGTACCTGAAACAACAGCACCCCTTTACCAAAACAGCCTCCTAAGTTCATCTCTGTTTTTGGTGTAAGCGCCCTCGAACACATCACTACATTAAAATGGGCTGCAACAGATTATACTGTTTACATAGAGATTAGAGATCAACTTTTAAATGTTTGGTGAAAAAGTAGTTTGTAAATGTGAAGCCGTATGCTGATGATACACACCTCTATATCTATAAGGTGAAAACATTTAAACTAAACTAAAATCTATTAAGACATTAAATGTGTCCACATTTGCACAAAACGGTAACCTCAGTACGTTTCTCACAAGGAGTAAACATAGTTTTTATTACTGTTGTGCTAAATTTAAAATAAGGCCACACTCAAACCAACTTCAGGTTTGGTGAAAGAAATAACATAAAATAAGAATAACTGTAATATAAAATGTTAAATGATTTTTCTATTTACAAAATGTTATTCCAATAACTACATGCAACAAAAGACCAAACAGGGTTGAGTAAGTTGTATAATCAGATGTAAAATACAAATAAATCTACACATATTTCTCCATGTACGCATTAATAAATAAAACAGACTCTGGATTTTTTATATAGCACTTGGGTCTTTAAACTATTTACATACATTATCTTGCAGCTGTGGATGCTGTTGTGACTTTATGTTTGCACCGTTGCCCTTCCTAAGATTTGAATTAGCAATCACTGCATTTTAATGATGCAGGCCAACTTTTAGAAATCACTACTCTGAAATTAACTAGTATCAAAGAAAACATTAAGAGGGATTAAGCACACAAATGTGGTCATTAAGAATATCTTGCTCAAATTCTAGTAGGCAACCATGTTCATAACATCTCTATATATTCATAATATCTTGATGAAATATGCTTGGAAGTACATTAAAAAAAACTGCATTGGTTCTCCCTCGTTTTACTATGATTTTTAGTATCTTGACACAGTAAACGCAGATTTAAATGTTATGTGAGCAGCTTCTTTAACCGTCAACAAGCTGAAAATGTCACTGGATCATGAGCAGCTGCTCCTCCTCCACTCTGCCAGAGCATAATTCATCAAGAGGCCCCGATAACAGTGTGGGAGGAGATATGTTTGTATTTGAGGGAGGAGGGAAAAGAAACGATAGTAATCTCAGTTTGTCAGAAAGCTCAAAATGAGACGCGGTGCCATTAATCACTGAAAATGAGCCCGTGGAGGCACAAAGGCATTAACGCTGAAGCAATTAGCTTCTGGCCGCGACACTGCAGGGATTATTTTTCTATAATTCGGTGTCAGTTCTCTCCACTCGTAATGTGACGGGCGTCGGACAGCGCCGCTCATGTTGTGACAGTTTTTAAAATCGCCCCCCATGAAGAGCAGCAGGGTGTTAAGTGACGAACAAGGCTTTTCCTCTTTTTAACCCAAATTATCTGAATGTAATTTCGAGCACGGGGGTCCGTTCTTGACCTTGGGATCAGCACGTCTGATGAACAATCTTAATTTGAGCTCCAATTAGTGACTTTTCTGGTCCCATCAAATGCTTCTTTTCAACACGGCTTTATAAAACTTTGAATTCAGATTATTTAGTCACATTAACTTCAATCACCCACGTTTTTTGGCTAGACAATTTTTAGGTATTTGTACTTCAGTTGTGTATCATTATATGCAAATTTATACTAACTAATACTACTAATACCATGAAAAACATTTTTTTCACAGCTTCAGTTATTAGTTACTTTATTTAAGATTAGATATTGATTATAAAATGATTTTTTTAGATTTTTTAGATAAGACTGTTTATTTACTAGTTTACTATTTATTCTTACATTACTTTGACTTATATCACATATTTAAGTACTAATTTCTTCACATATTTTAAATGCAGACAGGATATGATTGTATGGCAAATGATCCAATTTGAATTTGGATAAATATCCACTTCAATGTTTTTGCCTTTTTAATACTATCTAATTAACTTTCAGCCCATTGTTCACACTCTAAAAGTGCACTTCTTGTGCCAAAACTATATACTTTTTCAATGCACAACTTCAATAATTTAAGCTTTACAAGAGCTCTACGAAAATAAAATACAGTCTACAGTCAGTTTGATTTAAATCTGGAACTACTGAATCAAAGAAAACAAGATTTGCTGTTAAGTAAAATCTCTTGTACTTTTTGTATCTCTTGTATCTCTTGTACAGTTTCAGACACATTTTGGTGAGTTTTGAGGTTCAGTACTCAGTCCTGCTACTGAAGCTAAAGCTGAAATTGAAAGCTGTGATTCAGATGTTGCGTACTTGAACTGTATTGGGCATCTGGAAATCCTCTTGTTGCTGAAGCTCCAAATGCAGCCTGTGTTTTCCCTGCAGGCTCTCGTTGTCTCTCTGCAGTCGGCTTAATTCGTCCGCCACCTGCTCCCTCGACTTCACCAGCACCACCTGAAACAGACAAACAAACAAACAAACAAATAAAACACATCACTTCATCTCATCGTGTGCCTCTTTGTCCGTCATATAGAAACAGCACATCTTCAACACATCGTGAGGAGCGACTCTGCAGCCAGACTCCATCTGACTCTCCATCATTTTTAAGGTGCAACACTACGGCTGAATTAATGACAGTATTAGTGCCCGAATTTCTTCAGATCAAAGCCACAAAAGCTGCAGAGGGAAAGTCTGTTTTTCTGGCTGGCGTCTGTCTTCAAAGACTTTACGAGCTTTGAAGTGTGCGGTATGATACAACGTGTTTGTCACTCTCAGTTTCAGTGGATGAGAATCGTTTGGACATATTTAACTTCATTTTTACACGTAAACATCCTGCAGACGACAGCTACGTCATATCAGATAATATTTGTTTATATAGTGACAGTTTCAATTCATTTCCAAGTTTAAAATAAACCTGAATCACCATGAATTGATTAGAGGACTGACTGTAAATTAACACAACCTGGATAATTTATTATGCTTCTAAAGTGTTTCTCTCGGTTTTATATTATTCTAATTCAATTATCTTTGTCGGCTGGACTGAAAAAGACATCCAAAGATGTCAGGATGAAGTGTGTTTTATTTTTAAAAGACTATAACTCAAATCACACATTCGCCTTGAGGGGCTTTACAATCTCTACAGAATACGACACCATCTGTCCTTAAAAAAGGAAAAACTCCCCAGAAAACCTTTAACAATGAAAAAAAAAGAAAAGAAAAGAAGAAGAAGAAACCTCATGGTACCAACATAGTAAAATTACAGTATGGACAACCATGAGGACAAAATTATAGAGGGGTTGTAAACATATATGTCATGATGGGTTCTTAAAACTTTTTCACTTGCTTATGTTCTTCACTTAACACTCATTTTACTTATTTTAACAATAAATTTGCAGTGTACGTGTAAAAATCTGAGCATTCCTGCTGTGGTGGATGAGCAACCTTTGGACAGAGTTAACGTTGAAGCTCCGTCGTGTCAGCAAATATTTGTGGTGGAGGAGAAAGACGGCAGAGAGAGAGAGAGAGAAGTGAATCCAAAACACTAAACTGAACCATTCAGTTTGGCTGCGTGTCCGATCGCAGCGAAGGGCGCAAGCTTTGCCAGCAGACTCTGAGATTAGAAGGAACTCGAGATCCAAACGCAGCTGGCGAGAACGAGCGACGCAACAACGGCTAACGGGGAGAGTCTGCCGCTCACCATCTGTTCCTGCGTGTTCCTCTTCGCCTCGCTGAAGGCCTGTTGTAGTGTGCTGAGCAGAGTTTCAGACTCCTGGACTCTCTGCAGGAGGGCCGACACCTACAACAGGTAGAAAAAAAAAGGAAAAAACTTATTTATTATTATTTAAAATGCTTTATGCATTCAATACAATTAAAATGTTCACCAATTGTTCGCCTTGTTCACAAAAATAGCTGCAGATTTTGACTTTTATTGCAAAGTAAAGTGTGTAAAAAGGCATCAAGTGATTTAGTGATGGTTTGTTTGATTGGGAATAAAAAAGCAACAGAAGCTAATCTCTCTTTTTATCCATTTTGTTGGCACAATATCTGAATTTGAGAGCGTTTGTGATGTGATTAAGACAGAGTAGATGTCGATGCTAAAGCTCAGGAGCTCCTCCTGCAGCAGTTGCAGGAACAGCTGACCGTCCATTAAACTGTACCTCAGTGTTTGCCACAGTCGTGTCCGCTGCCACAGCTGCGACATCTGTCTGAATAAACCTCTGACAATATGAGCCCTCACACTTTTAAAAACCTCTGTGACTAAATGTAGTTTCAAATCATAAAAAAACAAACATTTTACTTCCTGAACTGCAGAATATAGACATTTAATACCTTATAAAGCACCATAATGATGCTGCAAGAACATATGAGGAAATGTTTTATAAGTGTGTTAAAGTAAAGTGATTTATTTTTATAGAGCAGCCGCCATCTGATAGATACCTTAAGAAAAGTAAAAAACACTTCCTCTGCAGTAACTGGACTGTATTTTCATGATTTAGAGTAAAGTTAACAGATAAATATATAGATAAACAGAATATGTGGCTCAATGACAACATGGCACAGTTATTTTATTATTTCTGGGTGTATTAGTGGTTTATTTCAACTGATCAAATCAGCTCCTCGGCTAAAGCAAGGAAACGCTTTTCCTCTTAATATCTTTTCTAAACTCACATTAATCCACTTTTTAAGTTATCAAATTGCATGTTCAGTCATTGTAATAGTTAGTGACATTAAAAAATAGGAACGAAATTCTCCATTTTTGAATGAATTATGGTGTCAAACGATTAAAACTAGCCAACATTTTTCTAAAAATCTAGTTGAATTTGTGAAGAGAGATACGTTAAGTCTGTTTCACCGTCCTAAACATATTAAATATCCAGCAGTTATTAAAATTTTACCATCAATAATACATAGTGAAAATAATTAAACTGGTTAAATGATTTATTATTTATTACTATCTAATTTATTGTCATGTACAAAAAGAGTATGTGGTAGTTCCATAAAATCAAGATTTTCAAACCAATGAGTTATTTTTTGTTGTCTTATGTGATATTAAAGACATTTAAAGATGTCACTTTGGGCTTTTTTCACGTATTTTTTTTATATTCCATAAACTAAATGATTAATCAAATCAAGAAAATAGGACTTCTGAATAGTGAAAATAAATGTAGGCTGTGTTTGAATGTCACACTAACGTCACGTCCACTCATAATAATCTGAATAGTCGACATCAGATCGATGCGGTGTGAAACGGAGGCTACACGATCGAACCAGCGTCCTCCTCACATCACACCCACAGGTCGACTGAATAAAACATCTGATGCTCGTCGTGTCAGACCTGCTGGAAAGAGGATGAGTCACGCTGCCGTTGCCGCGGTAACCTGCTGTTGTTGGATAAAGATGGACAGGGTGACGTGTGGAGGAGACACGCTTTTAAATCTGTGATATTTTTGAGTGAATGTTAATTATCTGTATATTGTTTTTACATGTGGATTTATTTATTTATTTTATTGCAGCAGGAGGGGAGAAATATAAATACAGCACACACAAACCGTCACTCTTAAGAGTCTGTTTCTGTACAAATTGTATGAAATGGTGAGAAATAAATGGCCAGTGTATTACCAAAATTAAAGACTAAAGGCTGTAAAAGTGAGGCAACTGGCTGAAACTGCAGCAGGTTCAAACAATTAAGTTAGTTGAAGGACGGAGATCAAATTCATTCATTAAAACAACACATTTTATGGAGAATTTCTGTTTTTTCAAGCAGAAATTATTTTTTTAGCTTCTCAAATGTGAAGATTCACTTGTGTTTTTGTCAGAAATAAGAGAAATTTTTGCATTTTGGACCACAAGACGGGCAAAAGATGCTAATTCTATGTTATATTTTCTGTCCTTTTAAACAAAAAATAACTGATTGATAATGAAGACAATGATTAGTTTCTGCCCTTCAACTGGAATAAAACTGTATTTATAGTGAAATGTTAGATTTAAAGTGTTAAAAAAGGTTTATAGATTATAGATGCATTGCTAACAATCCACCGTTGAGCCGGTCCAAGCAGGCCCGTGTTGTAATCTTGAATCTAACACTGCTTTTCTCTGCTCAATCACCAACTAAACTCCCTCCCACTGAGCTTCTCCTCCCACTGTGGTAACTTATCAAAAAGACCAAACCAGCGCAGAGGAGAGAAAAACATCAAAGTGCCCTTGTTGGTGCAAAGCTGCAGAGATGCACCTGCAAAAAGACAAGAGCCTGTCAACACTTTTAAAACTTCATTCTTCTTAAAATCCTGAATACTGCAGATGTGAGCTCCCTTCCACCGAAACGCTGCAACAGACAATTAGTGTGTTCAACTAACCCGCTCAACCTGTAGGCGGCAATACTTTCATCATCATTTCATGTCAAAACATGAGTCAGTTCATCTCTGAAGGGGGAGACGAGGAGGAGGTGGAGACAGAGAAGTAAGACAAATAGTTCAGGGTGTCTTATCATTAAGTTAAAATCTATGAATAAGAAATGTCCACGAGTAGCATGCAAACACACCCATAATTAATAAGAGAACAAATAATAATTAATTTGGATTATTTAAACAAAAATAGGTTAAAACAGGAGCTCGAATGTTACTTAATATACTGAATAAATGACAACAACATTATACTTCCTGTTTACATCTCCTAAAGCATTGTGGGAAGAGTTTATAATAATAAGTATATCATAATTATTTCATTTGATTAAATTTAAGATAAAAATTCAGCAGGCTGGAAATGTCTTGATATGCAAGTGATGTTTGTTGGTTTAAAGTCAAAGATTTAAAAGATTTTGTTGTTTTTTGCAGCACTGATGGTGAAAGCTGTAATTTCAGGAGTGTTTTTAGACGTCACTGTAGTTTTAGTTTAATCGTCTGTCGTCATCGATCTTTCCTTTGTTTGTTCGGCCGTAATAAGTGTGTGTCAGGTGAGCTGAAGAGTGAGTCTGTCGAGTTCAACGTCTTGTTAAAAGCTGAACTTTTGCGCTGTTTTTCCAGTTACAATAAAAACAATAAAGTAAATATGATTTAATCTGCCTGAAGTTATGAGTTCATTCACTGCGTTCAAACCTTAGCAGCAGTTTCCTCGTTGCCCGCTTTGACTGAATCCTCCAAGTTCTGTTTCTCAGTCATCGTCCGCTCCAGCTGATCGTTGGCCTGACGCAGCATCACCTGCAGTTTCTTCACCTGGAGGACATCGGTGAGCTCGACGTTAGCCAACAGTTTCAGTAATAAAAAAAAACAAAAAAGGTGATGAAGTGACAGGAAGAGACACACACCTGGTCTCGCGTCTCGGCTTCTTGTCCTTGGATGGCCTGAAGCTGCTTCTCGTAGTTGGAGCACATGTCGCAGCGCCGGCCGAGCTTCCTGCCGGCGTTTTTCACCTGGTGACCAAAAAAAAAACATGAAACGCTCAATAACTGCTTAAATAAATAAATAAACTACTTAATGTGACACACAACACTTAATAAAGGGATATTTTTGGTTTACGACTCTTCTCTAATGCTTCGAAAGACGTCTGAAAACAACATGTCCGTTAACAGTAAGCAGTAAAGTTTTATTCATTATTGACTTTTCTAACAGAAAACAATCTATAAAAGTACACGTGAACCATTTAGATGATTGAAAGTGTTAAAAGTAAAGTAAGTGTGAAGAAATCTTGCAAAATCCTGAATTTGTGGGGGCAACATTTTAGGATTTTTAGCATTTTGTGGTTGTAAACTAAAGAATAGTGTCACAGTCAAACCTTAAAGCATCAAGTTTACAGTTCAACTGTGATGCAAAATATTTTTTAGATGGGCTCAGTCAGTACAGACCTCTATCAAATCAAAGCATTAAGGCACATTTGAGGCTTAATCTAATGTTATAATCATTATATATCATTTATAAATCCCCAGGACACAGTAATTATTGCAAATAAAGACACAGCTGCTTGTACATAAAACTATTAAGACGATATGCTGAAAAACAGAAGGTCAAATGATTCATTGAGCCTTTTTTGTTGTTCTCTTTAAAATGTTTCTGCACTATAATAAAAGAATATAATCAGAAAAATGCTGTTAATCATCAGCAGTGCCTGGAAAAAGAGGTGTGATCCCAGGAAGTGTCATGTTAGTCACAGGAAATGATTCCACCTGACGTGTGTGAGTGCAAATTCCTGTCAAGACCGTTTGCATGATATTTAACCACAGCGGGTGTTAAATGCGATAAAAAGCCTCGCCTCTTGCTGCAGCAGGTTCCACTCGCTGTCGCTGACGAGTCTGTAGCCGGCAGGTGGCAGGTAGGCGGTGTCGGGCGCGTGCGAGATGCTGGACAGCAGCGACGCCGTCTCCTCCTGCTCGGGCGTCATGGCCTTGATGGCCTTCTCCTGGTCTTTCGTCAGCAGGAAGTGACTCGCCGTCAGCTTGATGGAGCTGATGGACGAAGTTTCGCCGAAGCTGCTGTCCGTCACGCCGCAGTCGGCCCCCACCAGGGGCCCGAAGTCCGACTCGTCCAGGTTGCTGGCCGACTTGGCTTTGTGATTTTGGCCGCCGAGGCCCTGCTGGACGGACAGCGAGGAGCCGAGGCTGTCTGTCGACTGAACCCTGCGCAGGTTGTCCTTGTAGGGGTCCGAGGAGCCGCCCGTCACAGTGTCGGTGTCCAGAGAGTGCATGGAGCCGTGAGCGCTGTGGTTGGCATGCGGCTGAAAGATGGAGAGAAAAACGTGTTTCTATGACACCAGAAGAAAAATACGAACTCATCACTGCTGTTTCATATTTCATTTATGCTGAAAATGAGATGAATGAAAAACAAATAAGAGTTTCTGTTTTGTGTCTTTCAAGCAGGACGACTGTCTGTGATTTTTATTAATTGTGGATTGTTAATTGTGTTAATATGAAATAGTAAAATCGACAAAAAGAGAGAGGCAGTTTTACTTTGTGCATTTCTAACATGCACTATAAAAAGAAATATATGAAGCCTCAGATGGATGGAGGACGCAGATATAAAAGTTCAGTTTTATTTCTATCAGAGACTTCGGTGTATTACGGAGGCCATAACATGTAAATCTTTCATTTTAAAACCAGCTCAGTTTAACAGATCTTTGGGAGAGAAACTAAACAATGAATTTTTAATAGCTCTCAAGGACCTCAATGTGTTTATAATTCAACAAATAACGGCTTTCTATGAAAACTAGGGCTGTTTTCAGTTTAGAAACACACACAAGGACAAAAGTGAAGGTGCCGTGTTGCCCGTGTGGAGATCAAATTACTCAAAGGGAATATGCAGCATGACGTAAGGCTGCTCTGTTTCCTCAGAGGGACTTATCGTGTTACAAGAAGCTCGTACCTCCTCAACGCTCAGCCCGAGGAATAAATCCTCCAGAGGCTCGGTGTTGTCTCCCGCATCCTCCTCGTGCAGCTCCTTCACTTGGCTCAGCCTCTCCTTTTCGTCCTCCTCCTTGAATAGAGAGAAAAAAAGGTTTTAAAGGGTTGTTCCACTTAAATAGATAAACCTGGAAAATCTAACTCCATAAATTCTTAAATTCTATAGCGATAATAATTGATCATCATATTTATTATAGGAGTTGTCATTTTCAACAAATTTTCCACCCAATTCCAAGTATGATTCAGTGTTTTATTGTTCACATTTATCAGCTTGTGTCCGATTAAATGGACAGCGCAGCGCCACAAACAGGAATTTAAATTAATCTCGAACACATTTGGAAAACAGTAATATAATTTATATTAAAGACGAATAAACTACGATCCAGTTTCTGTCCACATCATCACTCCACAAACTTTTTATTTTCATACTCCGAGTCAATATTCAAAACACTTTAAAGCTCCACAGTTTACAATATATAGCATTTTTTTAATAATAACTCTATGTAGGGCTCCTAATATTTCACAGTACTTGATTTCTTTCCTTTAACTTTGACCATTTTCCGTCATATGTGAAGACGCCCTTGTATAACGCCTCAGGAGCTGACAGGATCATCTGTCTCAGTGCTGTTTCTGCCCATCTATCCATCAGTCTCACTTCTGTTTGACCTTTTTTTCTCTTCCAGCCACACACAGGCCCATTTTATTACTGCTCAGAAGATTAAATGTCTCAGTTTGGAAACATGGAGCTAAATTTTCCGTCAAACCACCGAATCACTGAGGAAAAAATCATATTTTTCCATGAGCAGTTAAAGTCTCTGTTTTTCCAGAGTCATATCTCTCTAAACGCAGAGTGTTTATATGTGTGTGTGTGTGTGTACCTGGTCTTTCTTCTTCATCTCCTCCACCTGGCGGAGCTGTTCTGACGACAGCACGCTCTCTATCCTCTGCATGTCCCTCATCAGGAGCCGCTGGGACTCCAGAAACTGGTCGTTCGCTCTCTGCCAGGTGTGTTTGAGCTGGTTGTGCTGCTGACGCTCCAACTCCAGCTTGTGACACACTGAGGACGCCGAACAGGTGAAAAACAGACGAAACGAAGGTGAGCTTTTTGTTTACTCGTGGGAAGGTTGTGTGCCAGAAAATAATCTTAAAATGGGCCAAACTTTCACACAAACAGTAAACATAGTAAGCAGAAAAAAATAGGAAAATATGAGCAAAACAAACACTTAAGTCAGACGTATAAATGAAATACAGCAATGTGTTGTGTTGGTTGTGCAGGATTGTGCATAAAATGTTTATCATGGATGTGCAAATATCAACTTTGAAGAGTATTTGAAATGTGAACGATATAATATGTTCCTTTAATAATGTAAACAACGAGTGGTGGAGGAGGTATATAGATAATTTTCTTTAGTAAAAGTCCTCCAAAATATGGAAAAGGGTGTTAGTAATTCTAAAGTAGCTCAGTGAAGATCTGACAGTTCATATTGTGGATTTTCTTGAAAAATGAATGAAAAAACTTTGACATCCTACAGCTCTTGTACGAATACCTTTTTATTTAGGATTTTACACTTAACATTACATTTATTATGCATTTTTTCTATTTTTTTGTGGCTAAAGTGTGAGCAAGTATTCCAGTATCACAGTTTTTGCCGAACATTTCTTCTATTTAAAAAAATACTTTCATAAAAGAATAACTACGTACCATCGTGCAGCTCTTTCCGTAGTTTCTCTGCGTCTTCCTGCAGGACGGACTTCTGAGTGTTCAGCACGGCCACGTACATCTCCAGGTCCGTACGACACGACTTCTCAGCCTCGAGGACGTGATTCAACTCCTTCACCTGTAAAAAAAAAAAAAGAGAAAACAACTCTGATTCATTTCTATTTTATAATCTTTCTATCAGTGGTTTCGTCAGAAAAAGTTCTTACTCTGTGGCGAACAGCTTCCTGTTTGTTCACCGAGCAGACAAACAGCATGTTTTTGTCTTTTGTTAAAATCTTTCTCTGAAAACAGCTGTGACGAAAGAGCAGCAAGACAAACCGCAAAGATGTGCGATATAAAAACAAAACAACACGCTGAAATACACTAAAACGCTGTAAACCGCAGAGTCCAGTGAAAAATCTTTTATAACCACAAGTGATCCTTTCACATAATAACAAATAATCATATTTTATATTGTTAATAAAAGGATATTGATTAATTCAGCTTTAATACTCATCCGAATGAACACAAAATATAAATACAAAAAGGTTTCAACCACCTTTAATGGACTGCAGAGGTGGTAATAAAATGAAAATGTCAATAAAAATCTGTAGTTGATATAATAGCACAGCCACAACTACTTCTTTCTATGAAAACTGAAGCTCAAGCACACTTCAGGTTCAGGATAACTTTTTCTTTTTGTGCTTCCACCGAGCGTCACGAGTTTCACTTTATGGTCGTAATTATCTCGCACAGTTAAACCCACAAACAACACAAAGATCGAAGACTTTGACTTCAGGGGTTTCTGCTGAGTTCAAGTTAAACTTTAAAAGACTTCTTAAAGTATTTTTATCACCTCACAGGATTCAGAAGCGATAAAACATTGAATTATTCACTTCACAAGCACATGAATTTACCAGCATTTACAGAAAGCGTCTATTTTATTTTCTACTCTTATTTTAGATACCTTTAATCATTTATTTTTTAAGTTTTTATATCTGTACTTATTGTGACCATGTGCTGCTGTAACACCAAAATTTATCTTTATATGTATTTATGTCATTATTATCTTATCTTAACTTATAAATCAATCAACTGTACTGTATGTAAACTTTACTTAAGGTCAAACAATACCTCTAAAATGCCCCAACAGGTGTAAAAGTCTCTAAAAAACGTTGATTATTCAACAGTTTGGATTATTTTAAAGCATACTAAAGATGTTTGACCACCACAGCTTGATACGTGTACGTCACTGAGGATGTTAAATATAAAACGTCTTGTAAACGTCAAGTCAAGTTTTTCCATGTAATGACTTACTGTCCTTTACATTAATCACCGAGAAACGCCACATTCAAAAGTCTGAAGCATCTCCAGGGCTTTCCTCTTCCTCTAATATAACGAATTATTTCAAATTCAATCAACTCGAAAAGGGCAGCTGCCATCTGCGGTCAACAAGACGCCCGGCTGTCATCGTCTCAGCCGCGCGCCTCCCCTGCTGAATCATCGATCTGTAGGCGACTGACCTTCGAGGCCTCCAGCTCCTTCACTCTGTCCTCGGCCGAGCTCAGTTTGGCCTTCAGGGCTGCGATCTCCTGCTCCATGGGCATCACCACCGAGCGCAGCTTCTCTGCGTCCTCCTGCGCCTGGAGAAGGTTTTTAAACATTAAAGATGTAAAACTACTGCTGATTGTTAAGTCATGATTTCTGCCTCTTTTCTCTTCTGTAAAATATGTTTCAAATTTACAGGAGAAAAAACTCAGATGGAGCTTACTTTTTTCATCTCGTCCTCCAGGTTCTCCTCCTCCTGGCCTTCGGTGAGGCGGCGTCTCAGCTCGCCCAGTTCCCTCTCCACCTTCTCCCTGTACTGGCTCCACTGCGCCCGCTCCTGCTCCAGACGCTGGTGGAACTGCACCTCGTACTCGCACACTGTTTCTGCAAGCCGAGAGAGAGGAGGAAGAAACGGAGAACATTAAGAAGTCCGGGAAATAATCAAACCTACGATGCATCGCAAAGCTTTGCTGAATGAGTCTGAAGTCTTTAATAAATCATCGGATCAATTTTTTCATAATTTCTGGAGTTTGGTGCTGCTGCGTGCCGCCATGTTTATATTTTAACAGCTGCAAGAGACAAAAGAAATTATGATGAATCAATGAGAAATCTGAAAACTGAGGTGCATCAAAACTCATTTAATAATTTTATTCTGACCCTCTGAATCATAATGCAATAAAAACATCTTTTCTACTGCTAAATATTTGATTAATTTATAATCAGTGTCTGTTTGTGGTGCTTCTTCCAGTATTTTTTTATAACTGCGCTGCTGCCCTCTTTCTTCCCACGCTCAGCCACTTCTTCAGCCGCTCTCTTTGTTTCATTCATGTCAAATAAAATACAGAGTTAAGAAGCGTCTCTCTCTCTTTCTCGCCTCCTCGAGTCTCTGTTTTCACCCACGTACGGACCAGCTCCCCCCGTCCATCTGAATTTAACAGTGTGATGATAAAAATGCACTTTGAGAACTTCTTTTTTCTTGTTTCACACCAGTAAACGGTTCTTTCACACATTTCTGTTTAGATTAAATCAGTGTTGTCTGCCTCTCCGTCTGACAGATTATCAACCACTTCCTGAATAACCAGCGACAAAGAAAGTACTGAGGTCCTTTCAGTGAAGAAAAAATACAAATATCACTCTCTAAAAATGCTGTACGAGTAAAAGCGTAATCAGGAAATGCACTTAAAGTCCTCCCTGCAGTAAAGTGTCCCCTGTTTCTGTTGTCTGTTGTCTTATTAGATTATTCTTCCTCACCAATAATGTGAAAGCAGGATTTTACTGTTGGGCTCATATTGAACCATTTGTTTAAAATTGCACTGCAAATAATGATTATTTCCCTTCTGGATTAATCTGCAGATTATTTTCTACATTAATACACTGATTATTTAGTTAGTAAAAATCACAATGACCCCAAAGTGACACCTTCACAAAGTTTGTTGTGTCCAACCAACAGTGCAAAATTCAAAATCACTACAACTAATTAAAATTATTGAAAAGCTTCGAATTCTCACGTTTCTGAGAGGGAAACTGTGAAATGTTTCAACATGACTGAAGCAATTATCAAAACATTAGTTCAGCCGTTTTGTATGAACAGAAAACAACATATTTTTTGTATGTTTTGTGCAAAAAAGTCTTAATTTGTTAAGTAACCAAAGGTGTCAGGTGAATGAGACATAAAAAACATTTTGAAAGAAGAAAAACACTCAAGAAAGGAAAGAAAAACTTGAGTCAAGGTTCTTCATTTCATCCAACCACTATTAATACTTCTTCAGGTTCATTCTCAACTGGTTTATCTGGTTCATTTTGTCAAAAAGTGAAGAACTTAATCACATTTCTAACATTTGGTGTGCTGAACAGCTTGTGTTTCGTTAAACGACACCCTGTGATTTAGCAGCGAGGTTTTAGCGGCGCCTTTACCTTTCATGATGGCCTGCAGCGAGGCCACCTCCTCCTGCCACTGGCTGCGGACCTGGTCGATGGCTTCCTGCTTGGTGTTTTCCGACACGGTGGCCACGGCCTTGATGGTCTCGATCTCGGCCCGAGCCTGAGCCAGCTGAGTCTGGACGGAGCTCAGCTCGGCCTGGGCGCCCTCCAGCGCCGCCGTCTGCCTCTTCAGCTCCTCTGAGGGGGGGACGAGACGGAGCAAAGGTGAAGGAGAGCGAAGGAAAATGTGAAGAGGAAGCTACAGCATGCACGATTAAAAGATCCTCACCTTCCCTGGACAGGTAGAGGTCTTTGAATTTGGCTCGTTTCTGGTTGAACTCGGCCTCCAGCTGCTGCTTGAGTTTGATGAACTCGGCCCTCTCCTGCTCCAGAGCCGCCACTCGCTGCTGCAGCACCTCTGGACGGCGGCGAAAAGAAACATCAATTATCAAACCATCAGTACATACTAAAAACAGGCCATTCAAACTAAAGATAAAAGTATGTAATAGTATATAGTATAAATTCAGCTTTTATTCCCTGCATGACTTCAAGTAACCTCCCAAAAAGTCAAACTAAAGACAAATAAAAGTAAATGAATAAAGTTAAAAGATCATGTCATAGGAAATATTTTCAGGTGTTTGAATTTGTGACAGCATCAGACATCACCAAGTAAAATCCAATAAGCTGCTCAGCCCACATAC
>JBAJHX010000067.1:21394809-21405128 GCA_037176925.1 Amniataba percoides | reverse complement strand
CTAAATAAAGGCTAAACGGCGAGCGTCACTTTATGATCCAGGCCACGAGGATGGAGGACAGCGAGGACGGCAGCTGGCAGGTGTCGGGTCGCCGAGTTGGTTCGATTATACGAACACGGAGCGGTTTATTAAAGACTGACAGTCCACCGCAGAGACTCCGGGTCTGTTTGTCTCTCGCTCCGATCCTTCGCTTTTGAAAAGGCTTAATTCTCAAGCTCACAACACACAAACGCTCACAGGGTTTTCTTTGATTCAGAAACAGAAGATCTTCAAAAATGACCTACTTTAAAATGACACGCAGCCGTTGAGAAGGGAGACGTGCTGTCACTTTTTACTGACTGTTTCCTCATATTAGTGACAGAAACAGGCCGCTGCATTAGCAATAATATTAATAATGATAATAACAGGAGGGCAGGTGGGTGGGGAGATTTGTCGCGACGCCTTCGGGTGATTCTGTGTCCTTTCAGTCTCTATTTGTCAGGACAGTGAATGCATCGGCCTTTCAAATATACAGAAAACTTTCTCAGTTCAGCCCTGATCCCCCCCCCTCGTCCCTCCAACAGTTCTGCGTTGTGTTGTATTGGAAACGACCCTCTGGGATCTTCTTTCAATTTACTGCAGGGCACCGACATAACTTCGCTGCAGTTGTCAGAGAAACAAAGAATTCAGTCTTTTCGTGTATAAATGTGCCTCTATAACACCATGAATGCACCACAGACTCAGTAGTACATTGTGCCGTCGCGGCCCACATAACACACGACACAACAGACAAAACATAAAGAACAGCACATAAACTTTACACTCATTCAGAGCAGATTAAAGTCATGTACTGTGGATGGCAGAGCTGCAGCTGATTATTACTTTCATTATTGAAGCAAGGCAACGTCTTCGAATGTCTCTTTGTCTGACCAACAGTGAATTTACAGTAATATAAGAGAGAGAAAAGCAACAGATTCTCACATTTAAGAGGCTGTAATCACTGAAAAATGTGATGTTTTTTCTTATAAGTGACTTTAAAGATCTTACAGATTAACTTTCTATCAATCAGTACCATATCATAGCGAAAAGACAGAGCAAAGAAATGGGGGAAAAAAAGCAGAAAAAGAGGAAGCAAAGCTTACTACACGTACAATTTGTAAAATAAAACTCTCATTTACTCCCAGAAAGTTAGTTTAAAAACACTCAGAGGGGGTGAATAGTAGTGGAAATCAGATAACCTTCAAAATAAAAGTTCTTGGCATATCCACAAGTATTCAGCAGGGATTTATAATGTTCTGGACACCCTGTAAATGAGGGTAATAACAACACTGACTACCACACAGCTGCGCAGCGTGTCCGCCGGGCTAATCTGTCATTTCTGTTCAGTTTCAGGAGCTTCAAGTGGACAGAGAGATGCTGCTGACCACCAACCGGAGCCTGGCCGAGGACAGCCTCGCCCGGCGGCCTCGCCTCTGCAACGGCAAACTCCAGCTGGCGGACAAATACCGGGAACTGTCCAACCTGGCAACCACATGCTGGGAAAAACAGAGTCAGCTTGGTGAGTTTACCCCGCCGCAGAAAAGACAAAAAAAAGGGGGGAGATGGGGAGGTGAGGCGAGGTTCAAGGGGCGGTTTCTGAGTTCATTAAGGACGTAAGTGGACGCTCGTTGTTCAGACGTAAGTCAGGAGGAGCGTGGTCGCGATGGCGAGGTCGCCAGTTCAGATTTCAGGACTGGATGGGTAAAATATGCGAAGTGAAAGTGATGCTGCGGGAGCTCTTTTTTACGTGACCTTAAACAGCTGACTGTCGTCGCGCTTCTTATTTACTCAGACGGCCGCAGAGCTGCCAGAGTGAAAACAAACCAAAAAAAGACCTCGCAGAAAGAAAAGGTTGCGTCCTGACCACTTAAGGTTGAAGCTAATTATACGTGACGTCTCGCGGCGGCTCCTCGTCGCCTCACCTTGTAATTGCAGCGGGACGCGGCGCTTTGACAGAGCGTCGAAAGCTCGAACGAAAATGGCTCTTGACTCGCCGTGTCACCCTCGCTGGTGCAGAGAACGAGGGGTAAAAAAAAAAAAAAGCTCATCAGCAAGACGGTGCCGTCAACCGCTCAGCGAGGGGAAAGCTCGGCATGACTGGAGTTCGGTCATGGGAACGGAGAGCAGCATATCAAATGCCGGCAGGAAGCTTGCAGCAGTTGTCAAGGAATCGTCGGGGTGAAAGGGGGCCTTGTCTTTGTTTGGGCGAGTCATGCTTTTTGACGGGGCAGCACCAGAGGACGTCTTTTAGTTTAGTTTTTTTTTTTTTTTTTTCAAGCCTCATGGGCAAGCTTTGTAGCCGAGAGCAGGCGATTAAAATAAAAATCCAGCTGCATTAATTTGCAGAGGTAATGTCGACTGCTGAGCCGCTCCAGCTTTCGGTTTGCTCTCAATGAAAACGGCCTCAGCTGCCAGGCCGGTGATGGAAGTTGGGTGGAATGTTAAACTTCCTGTCAATGTGTGTGTGTTAACACAGATGCTATCCACATACACACACACACACACACTCCTCCCAAACAACCCCCACCCCCCCAGCAGAGCAGGATGGGTGGGGGTCCTTCGTCCGTCCTTCCTCTGCACAAACATCTGATTCTCATTTGCGGCAACAAGAGAGAGAGAAAGATGAACGAGGAGTGTTTTCTCCAGGCGGGTGATCGTCGTGGAGACAAACTGTGGAGCGGATGGAGGCGGACAGCTGGGTTGTTTAATACATCCTGCCGCTCGGTGGATGGAGGAATCTGCTGTTGACGGCTGTGCTGGTCTCCAGGTGGAGACGAAACCTTCAGACGTGTTTTTTTTCACAACTATTATCGGAGTCTGTTTCCCCTCTGGAGCAGTTTAAACGCTGACCTGACTTTCAGGCACTTAAAGATAAAAACATAATCCCTCTCATCCTCTTCTTGTCAGGCGTTTTTAAAGGAAATGACGAGTTTCGAGTTTAAAAGCTGCCCGGGTGTGGTCCAGTTCTGGCGACAAAAAGGACTTTGAGGTTTTGGGAAAGATTGTTGGTTTTTGGTTGAATGCTAATAAAGAAGTTTAATGTTTTAATAAAGTAAACTTTTCTTCTTTTTCAAGTCTCTTTTGGAAGTTTGAACATCAAACCGAGACCTTCCCAAACTTAAAGTGCAGCGCCCCAAACTTTAACCATAAAACATTTTAATGACGCTTTGGTTGCCATGAGTGGATGATTGTGTTGTAAGAGAGGACGCTGTGGCGAAAACAAAGAAATATGTTGTGTGTGTTTGTGTCTTAATGCGCAGCAGAAACTTTCAAAAACCGAGAGGACAGCGAGCAGCTAGTCCGACGTTTACTCGTGTTGATGAAAAAATGTTAATCAAAGAGCAGATAAACAGGAAAAGTCCCTCTGACACACCGACTGATAAAAAGAAATATCAGGCTCTTATTTTGTCTGCTGGCTTATTTTGATTATTTCACAGGATAAGAGGTCGAACGATGACAGCTACATGTTACTTTGAGATATTTTCGGCACAGCGGCGGCGCTATTTTAAACAGGCTGTCATATATGACGTCTCTAACTGTGAATCTCCTTCTACATTGTGCACTTACACAGTTTGAAATCCATTTGAAAACAGCCGACAACACCACGAATGGGATCTTTAACTTTCTTTTGAGCTCATACGTCCACACTCGTGGCCGTGCTTCACACACAGAGGCCTGTTTGCTGTGTTTCTACACCCCGATTCTTTGCTGGGTGTTCAAAATCGCTCTGGGACAGTTTGGTGAAATCGCTGTTGAAGCAGAGGCAGCGATCGTAGCGTAGCAACAGAAACGATGCACAGCAGGCCTGTCGAGCTGCGGGTTTCTCTGCATGCTGAAGGGGAGCGTACGGGGCTGCTGGAGGGGCAAGACTGTCTCTGTCTTCTTTTTAAGTATATATAAAAAAGAAAAAATGTTTCTCAAAATAAGCTGCAGTCGTTATTAAGTCTGGCTGATGAACTTAATTCAGGATTTATTTGGGATTTATTTGTTGGTGAGGGTGTTGTTAGCGGCTTGCTCTGTGTTCATCCTCAGTAGGGTTTGATAATAGATTATATAAAGATGGACGACATGACTGAAGTGAAAACATCTGGATTGCCCCCTGGTGGCTGGTTGCAGTACTTATAAGCCCCGCCCCCTCCAAGTTATTAGTAGATGGGACGGAATAAAACCATTCAGCATCAAATAAATATTTTCCAAAGATTTTTTTGGTAATTTTTGTGTAGTTATAATAATGCAGATGTTTGTGAAAAGTGTTTATTTTCTGATCAGTTTAGCTTTGATTAGTTATTTGATGCAATAAAAAGAGGGTGAGGCATCTTTTCAGGGATGTAACTTGTAAATGACGTCACCAGCACAAGATGGCGGCGCCCTTATCTGAGATCTTTTGTACGGCGGGAGGAAGCAGAGTCGACTGAGATTCATCAAGTCAAGATGTTGTTTACTTATTTACTAGTTTGCTTTACAATAACAGGATAAAGGCAGGTTATTTATACATTGTTTTGATGTTCAAAGTAAAAAGAAAAGGAGGCTATAAGAGCTCAGTTTAAACAGAAATAAATGCTGTGCTGCACGTCGCATTATCGCAAATCATGCATCATTTGTCTTTTATTGATTTAAAAGGGGTCAAAATAGGTGCATATAAATTACTTTTATTATGTTAATGTTGTTTTCTCTTGTAAAGTTAAAGGTGAAAACAGTTTGGACACATTACAGGATGAATCTAACCTCCGTATGGAAGCTCAGCTGTGTTATGTTAAAATTAAAAACGCCAGTCTGAGCTTCACGGACCGTCAGCCAGTGAGGACGCCGTTTGTCTGGGACTTGTTAGTTTAGCATCAGCATGATGTTCATAATCATCCAGTGAGTAATCGAATCATCTTCTTACACGATTCTCATCAGCCGGAAACGATTCAAACCAACATGAGTCTGTTTAACCCGGAGCCAGAAATGAGAAGCCGCTCAAACACCCAGCGTTTCTAAAAATACCAAGAATTTTATTTTAGTCGTCCTCCACCCCAATACACCTCCAACATTTTTCTCTCACCATTTTACTACTGAAAGTTTTATTATTTAGCCATCATGCATAAATATAATAATAATAATTATTATATATCACTTAACATTATCATTATTATCTATCTGTATCAATGGATGGCGGTAATGATATTAATCCTTTTACGTATCTCAGGACTCTCAGTTGTTGATTTAAAAGAGTTATAGATTAATTAACCGTCACTGAAAACATAAAATAACACATGACGTCGTGTCTGTCTGAGTCGACTGTTACGGATCGTTTGATGCGACTGAAACGGTTTTGTTTGCTTTGACTACTATAAAATGGCGAAACTGCACCTTTTGTCTTCCTTTATCTCCTGTAATCCACCTGCCCATCCATGTTTTACAGCATGAAGGGGAATAAAAAACGGGAACATAACGTCCGATGAAGCTTCAGCCACAGGCCGTTCGTTTACTCTGAGGTCAGCCTCCGAACATCCTGCTGCAGGACGACACATGCTCCGTCTTAGCCTTCATACTTGTGTTTGTGATGTTGGGTGTGGTCATCAAAATGGGGATTAAGGGCTTGTTTGCTGCCGTCACACCAGATCTGAGCGAACGTGAAGTGTGAGACGAAGCTTTTCTGTTCGCTTCCTCTGGGAACGCAGCCGGTCGACTGAAGGTGGAGAACAAAGTGCGTTTGGTGTCTAGTAACCACACTTTTTGTTTGGGACTTTCCATATCCAGGCTTGAATAAAAAGCTTTTATACTCTGACTTAAAGCCGCTTGTGTGTTTTTAAAGACGTGAACATTTCTCTCAGTGTGTGAACTTTGTAGATTTAGACGCCTGTGAGGTTTTTTTAACACTGTGAGCTCAGTGTCTGATGTGTTTTTTAGCAATTCAGAGTAAGAAAAGTGGCGTCGGAGGATAAACTGAGCAGGTAAAGAGGCAGAAGGTGTCACCTGACATTGCAACTGTGTCCTCAATTGTATTATCATCACGATCACACAACTCGCTTTTGAAAATAATATCACCTATGCAAAAGGGAACTCATTTTTTATGTTAGTCACAACAGCTTTGTAGTTGGTAACTTATGGAAATAATAATAAACTGTTGGTAAATGTGAATATCTGACATTGCTGACAACTTCAAAGCTTTAAATGTCATTTATAGCCAACAAAGCGATCACATAACTCGCTTTTGTCACTCGCATTTTGTCAAACATCAACATTATACAGTGTGTTGTCGCCTAAAAATCATCTTTGAACAGGTGCAAATGAACTCAGAGATCAAGACTTTCACTTCATCACAGAGCTGATGTTAATTAGCTTTCGGCTTTGTGTTGTGAGACGAAAGAAGAAGCTTTCAAAGATCGACAGTCGTGTTTTCAGAGTGCTGTTGAAGTCGTGTCGTCTGCAGGTTTACAGGTTACCGAATGTGACGCGATCTCCTCTGTTTCCTCATTAAACTGTCACTCAGTGCAGCTTTTTAAGACTATTAATCATCTGAGCTGTTATTTTAAATCTTGGCTGCTCTTTCACATCATAAATTTGGTTGTCTGACTGACGTGATGACATCAGTGAAAGATGCACAGGAATGTTGGTGTCCCACGATGAGAAGATAACGGGGAGGAATCCTTGAAACAGATTCGATATAAAGCTGTGAGACGTGCTCTTCTTCTTGTAGGAACACGGTTTCTGGCATTAAACAGCTGTTTTAAAGCCAGCGTTAATCCGAACAGGCCGAGGAAAGACCAACAACCCGAGGAAACTCGAAGAGCAGAAGGAAAAAAGATGTCACACGTCGATCGCGTCGTTCGATGGACGGGACGCGCCGGGCGACCGGCTCTTAAAACCAGCAGATGGTGGAGGAGGAGAGAAAAAACACGAGACAGGCTGACATTTTCTAACAGTTTGCTTATAAATGTTATTTCTCTCAACTGAGCGTGGCAGCCGAGGGGGGAAGGAAAGAAAAAAAAGGCAAAGTGTTTTTCTCAGTTTGCTTCACGAGGAGCTGTGAGGCTGTTATCACACTCGTGTCGGATATAACAGGAAGCCTCTCAGGTTACCGCGCTTCGACGCCGCCTCAGAGAGGACGAACACGAGGCCGGAGCGCCGCGGGGCTGTAATTCGCCGCCGAGTCGTTGGCTAATTTTCAAGCCTCGGATGCGTCCGTGCCCTGCGAGGCCCCATCTGTAAAACCGTGACCTATTTGTGTACAATCAGCCACAGATCTTTCCCGGCATGTTAAACTGCATTTCTTCACTCAGCTTCTCATCTGCGTCCAGTACAGTAGGGTCAGCGGCTGTTTGGAGGCGAATAAATCAAGTTTTTTTTTTTTATATCAAGCGATGGCATCTTTTCGTTTGTGGCGTTTCCAGCTGGCGCTCCCGTCGGTCGGCAGCATTGATATTTAGCAGCGTGAAGTGTGGAAATCTGTCGAGCATTGCGGGGAAAAAATGTGCTGCACTGATATTTTACTTTTCATTTCTCACGTACAGTAAATCGCCTACATTTTCTCCCACAAAGTCTCCACGATGAACAAGCTTCGGGCTGTCTGTGAGATGATGCAAACACTCAAGAATCGTATGGATTAGCATCATAAAAGCCTCCGCCTTTAGAGGAATGTGGCCTCTCGGGTAACCTGTGGATGTTGTTGTGGGTCCCTCCAGGTGAAGTGGAGCAGTGTTTTGTGTTATCAAAGGGCTGCTCCTTCAGTCGGCCGTGCGGTGTTTGGATTAGTTCAGGTTGCAGCAGGTTGTGTTCGCCGCCGCAGAGGAGGAACAAAAGAAAAAAGTCTGTTTATGCAGCGTTTACTGCAGCAACGAGCCGTGCTGAAGTAAATTAAAATGGCCAAAAACCAGAGCGGTGGGGAGCCGTGGATCTGAAGGGGAACATGTTCTGCAAATTTCTTTGTTTCTCTGCTTTCTTGTGATTGATTTGCACGCTGAACAACAAAACATGTAATTGGACTAAATGTGCTGTAATAATAGAATAATTCATGAAATGTAAACAAACTATTCACATCCAGCCAGTAGATGTGATGTGTGTAAAAACCTTTTAATGTGGTTAAAGCAGGTCGAAGGTCAAACAGCATGCAGCGACCTGTATGTTAATGTGAGGGAACTGTAAAAGTCCCTGCAGACTCCTGAAGGCAGCGGGACAGATGTGCTGCATCAGAGCAAAGTGTCGCTCCACATGAGCGTCCGCCGTGTTTACCTCCGCTAAATCACGTGCAAACACACCAGGCTGCCTCGGAGGAGCCTCACACACCTCCGCACACGTCACACAGCGGGACGTCAGCGCTCACAAAGCTTCACTTTACATTTTCTGTTTTTATTTCCATCAGGCTGCAAATGTGTCACGTCACTTAACGTATGAGGTAACGTGGAATTAGAGCGACGAATGAAATATCTGTTTGATTAACAGCTTAAACAAACTGTTTGTTTCAAATGTCTTTCTGTCATCGTCATACTAATTAAGTGTTAAAAACCAAAACCAGCCGCCTCCGGCTGCAAATCTTCACTCTGCAAAACGAAGGAGCTGATTCTTTACGTCAAACCCAGCGGTGGAAATAACATTTAAAGTACATTTACTGAAGTACTGTTGTTAAGTACGCATGTGTAGTATTGAAGTATAAACACGCTACTTTCTGTTTCTACTTCAGATCTCAGAAATTACTTTAATTAAACAACCCAGTTTATACAAGTACAACTAAAATCATCAGTTGATTAAAATCATTTCATGGTTCTCAAATGTGAAGATTTGCTGCTTTTCTTTTTTAATGTCTTTAATCATCTCAATAATGTTGAAGTTTGGACAGAAGGATGGAGGAGTCACTTTGGGCTCTGGGTCATTGTGGCGACATTTCTCACTATTTTCACTCGTTTTAACATGAAAAACATTGTCAGTTGTTGACTTGGTTCAACATTATGAGAAAATTGATGACTGATGGTGTTTTTATCAATCAGCTCCTGATCCATGTTGAACTTCAGTCTGTCCTTTTGTTCGCAGACTCACACAGAGTTCGTGCAGCCAAAAAAACTACGACTTCACACGTGTGGTGATTAAAACGTGGCCCTGCTGTCTTTGTCTCGATGCGATGAATCGTACAAACGCAGATGATAACGACCCACACACACACTTTCTGTCGCTGCCTGAGGGCGTTCATCGTGTCACACTCATTAACGTGAAAAGTGACAGACATACTTCCTTTTTTACACCATGTCGACATAAAGTGGGCGTGAAACGTGGTTTCAGAAAGCTAAAACAGACTTTAATAAGAAACAGGTGATGATTAGAGTAACTTCAGGTGACGTCTGCAACCTCGGCTCGGTCCATTAACGTGTCGACATCAGCTGTTCGCCGCCTGATGTGACGGTCGGCGAGTCAGCGCTTCATCACGCTGCAGGTTTGGACTTGATCGGACTGTAAACGTGACCGGACATCCTGACGGGCGGAGCGCAGAGCCTGATGGTGATTGATTTATTACACAACAAGCTCGCCGACCTTAAATGACTCCTGACCTGTCCTGGTTTCTGCAGCACGTTTCATCTCTTTGGTCCAGATTAAAATATCCGTCCATCAGCTGAGCGCCTTCAAAAGAAAATATTTCTCATGATTACAACATATCTGGATCGAGTAAATATTTGAGATACTGTACAACTAATCTTATCTGTTAATGTGTCATCTTTGTTGTTGGTTGACGTCTTTAAATAACTTCATACCAAACAAGATATAAGAGCGTGTTTTTGCTCGACAAAATTAAGCATATTCTTTTAAATTATCAGTTAATGTGCCAATTATTTTCCCTAAATAAATGAATAATTTTGGTATAAAATGTCCTAAAAATCTGATTAAAAGCTCCCAGAGTCAAATATTTTGTTTTTTGCAACACCCACATACACAAAAGGCAATCACCCGTTCACATCTGAGGAGCTTGAACCTTTAATTTCCTATTTTTGATTAAATAAATGATGATAAATAAATCAAATACCAGGGTAGTTGCAATGTGAGATTATTTGTCTTTTTAATAATATACCACAATATGTTTTTGGTTTCTGAGATATTTGTTTGAGATTTCAGCCTCCACAATGCAGATTAAAGGGATTTTATTTTCTGTGCTAACAGGAGTTTTAGTTTTGAATTAACAGCGCCACCATTATAATCCCTGATAATCCTTAAAACACGCTGTCATCAGGTTTTAATCAGGCTGTTTATTTAGTAGAAGTCTGAGAGGAAAATACCTCAATCTGCACAGCGGGAGAATATGTTTCGTCCATCATAACTTTCTTTGTGAGCAGCAG
>JBAJHX010000067.1:21371752-21394709 GCA_037176925.1 Amniataba percoides | reverse complement strand
CTGTTCACCCGTCTGCTCCCCGACGATCATTTCAAATACTTTTTACTGAATATCGAGTCCCTCCAGTCAGTCAGAAAATGTCTTGGCAGCGATTCTCCACTTTAGCGTGAAATCTGCAGCAGATCTCGTCGTCCTCGGTGGGAAAAAAATCTGCAGAAGTTTTCTGTTGTTGCATCTTATAGAAACCACTTAAGTTTAACATCACGTCGAACAATAAAAAAAGAGTGATCTCCAAACTTCAAATAAGCATTCATTTTTCCAAAAACTGATTAATAATTGTCGTAAAAATGTCAACAACAAAAAAACAAACTTCATCTTCATCAAATTTAATGTTCTGATGTTAAACTTACAATAAAGAACAAAAGCTTTTCCTCCTCAGGCATTTACAGTTACGGGTTAATTTCCACTCAGCTGAGAGACTTACTGAAGGGTGTTGAATCTCTTTAAATGTCTCCTTTGTTAAAGACTAATGTTAAAACATTTCCAGCAGTAAAATTGTTTGTTTCTCTCTGCTCACTGCTCCTCATATTGTCTCATAGTCGGCCTACAGATGGTAAAAATGGCAGAAAACAAGACAATAAAACCAAATTGAAGAAGAAAAGGAAAATATTACACTTCTGAAGAACCGGTTTCTTTATTTTAGACTCGGCCAGTTTTTTCCCTTCCTGCTAAGGCCTTTTGTGCAGCGGTTTAACCAGCCTTAAGGGATTTCTTAAGTAGAAGCCAAAGATAAGGAGAAAATTTTAAGAAAACTTTAAGAAGACGGCTCGTGCAGCTGATTTTATTTTAGGGAAACGCTAACTAACAACTAATTAACTAAACAATAGCATGATAACAGTGTTCACAAAGGGCCTTAACAGCCTGAGACTCCTGAGGGTTCAGGAATAAGTTAAGTTAAGGAGTTTTGTGCAGCGGTGCTGTTGGTTTCTGTCTACGGCAGCAGCAGCAGCGTGGCTGCCTCTTCTCTTCATCATCTCATATCAGCTCCCGGACAAAGTGTGTAGCTCCATCACCGACACCATTCACTGCTCTGCGCTGGCCTCCAGGTCCACCCCCCACCACACACACACACACACACACACACACACCCCGCCAGTCATCCTCCATCCCCTCGAATGTAGGTCACATACAGCTGCTTCCAGAGCATTTGTTTGCCCGCCTGTCACCTCTCATTACGCCCTGCATCTGCAACGTGGGGGTCACGAACGAGGCCACTCCTTTAATGCACGTGTTTCCTTTACTACGAACGAACCAACACCGGAGAAAGCAACGTGGAGCGATTTATTATTAATGCAGAGGTGACGCCGTTATGGAAGGCAAAATGTGCTTTAATGCTCAGAAATGCTTTGTCTTTTTTTTTTTCTTTTTTTTTAAAGGATTTTATCACCTGATCAGACATTCAGAGAGACGTAAATAAATGCACACACATCCATTTTCTCTCTATTGGTCCAAATGGGGGGGTGGAGGCTGTTTTCCCTGGGGGGGCTCAGAGTTATTATAGTCATTACCGTGACCTCTATTTGCCCCTCGGTCTCCGTTGAACCCGGCCTGACTTGTGGGGGCTGATGTGGCCGTGGCGGGCTCTCTCGGAGGGACGGGATGCACTTTGCAGTCAGCCGGGTCGAGCCTGTTTGCGATGACGAGCCCCCACCGCCCCCCAGGAGGCGAACACATGCTGCGTTTGTTCGAGAGTGCCGCGTTTATACATATTTATCAGGCTGCGCCCGAGTCTGTCGATCCAGCCTCAGACACGGTGCTTCCTGTGAGGACATAAATGTGTTTTTGTTTTTCATTAGATCGTAATAAGAAAATCTCAAGCTAGGATACAACCTTGTTTTTTAAGCCTGTATTTGCACATTCTGGGAAAATTAGCACCATTAAAAATACACTCAATTAGTTGTCAGTGTTTGCCAAGTGTCCATGTGTGCAGACATTTATCACTACACCACTTTGAGACTGAGAACAAAACATAAAAACATGATGATTTTCAGACAAGTGAAGCGATATATGGATGTTTAATTGTGATGGACATCAGATATAATGAGCTTTTAGACATCTGTTATCTATTATTATTCTGAAAGCTCCAAAAATATCCATCTGGGTACTTTATATTACCAAAACTTTACCTCGGTTTAGATAAAAAGGCTAAATCGTTGTTTTGTTTACAACCTCACTACTCGTGTTTCTTATGGTGTCAGATGTGACGTCTGTTTTTAAGGTTTTTTTCACACACATCATTAAAAAATTGTGATCATAGCTGATGAAGATGATGGTCAAAAAGGAAAACACATCTTGTGCTAACAGCATTAAAAACATAAACAAACGTCAGCTTTCAGTTTTCATCAGCGTCTCCTGAGTTTGTGGACCGAGTGAATCACCGTGACAAAACCGTATCTTGTCACGTCTCCGCTCGTTCGTTCTTGATGTAACGTCGACTCGAGCGTTCGCTGACGGGTTAGATCTGATCTGCGAGTCTGTAAGTTAAAGCTGCATGTGTTTCTTATTGTATGGAGGGACATGAATTATTCAAACGAGGCGCATGTTTTTGTTCGGGAACATGAAAACTCAAGCACGGAAAAATGATTCAGACGTTTAACTGTTTGTTTGTGGAAGTGTTGTAGATTTATTGTCTGCGTCCTGGAGAAACGATCAAATCTGAGGCAGTAAAACGAGCGGGTGGCAAAAATGAGACTCCAAAAACGGGGGATTCAGTTTCGTGGTCGACCCGAACGAAGACCAATTTCCCAAAATAGCCCAAAGTTGAATATTTACAGCTTCTCGTTTTCCCTTTTTTCAAGCCAACGACTGTCCGCCCGTCACCGCCATCCCCCTCGTCAGCACATATCCTGAAGCCTCTTTTTTTTTTCCTGCTGTGGTTTCTTGGTTACTGGATTTTCTTTTTTCTTCCAACTGCAGTTAAGTCATCTTCTCATCTTCCTTCCTCCCCCTCCAACATTCATCAGTGATGTTTCTTTGTCGTTGCAGAGGCTCGTATCCAGAAACACAGCCTGCAGACGGCGCAGAACCTCCTGCAGGAGGAGGTGGCCCGAGCCGAGGAGCACTCAGAGGTAAACGAAATCATCCTCTTGTTCTTCCGTCTTTCGGACGATTCTTGAAAAGCAGACACTTCCCCTCCTCGAACTGTATGACTCAGATTTTAAAGGTCTCGTTCTCGCCCTCTTGCTGCTAAATGTTAATTTTCCAAGTGATTTACTTTGTGGGGGTGACGCAGAATTAACTCAGCAAACGTGTCTGTAAACATCGAAGACGAGGCTTAAAATGTCGTCGTCCACTATTCGGACTGTTTCTAATGCATATTCACACATTTTAGACTTTTGTTTCGATGGAAAGATCAATAAATCAGCTCCAATCGAAGACGGACTATAAACTGTACAATGAAAACCAAATTCACATAATGAATACAGTTATAATAGTAAAAAACAAAGACCAGATGTGTAGAAACATGTGTCCTAGTTTCATTTTCCGTTGGGTTATTTAAAGATTTATAATGTGGATGTAAAATAAGGCTTTATGTTTCTTCAGTATTTTGTCTTTGTGATGTTTATTTCTACGACAGGAGGTAAATTGTTCTCAACTTCTCAGAGGCTGAAAACAAAATTATTTTAGTTACTCTGGATAATCCTCAAACCTCAGTTAGAAAAGTTTCTTTCATTAAGAAGGAAATAGTTCCCAGTTATTCAGAAAATTTTAGTTCTAAGTTGTAAAAGGACGCTGAGATCTTCATCATCGCGAAATCATCACCTTCCCCATCTGGTCTTTAATTTCATGATCAGCAGACAGATTTTAAGATAACAGCACGTCTTCTCTCATTGTTCCTCCTCAAATATCTTCACAGAGATTGTGTGTGTGTGTTTTTTACTTTGTTTTATCTCGCCTGCTCAGTCAGCTCACGGTGGATTAGAGCCGGATTTTATTCGCGGGCTGCGTTTGTGAGCAGCTTATTCTTCGTGTTAAACTGTACAGATGAGCTCTGCAGATTACTTTAAAAGGATGAATTCACCTTTTGTGTGTTTTCTGCCTGCGTGAACAGAAAAATTCAAAACAAACAACCCGTGACGACATTTCATTTTAAACTTTTTGCATAAATCAGTAACATCACCTCTTTATCATGAGTTGTTTCCATCCATATATGTGCAAAATCGATCTGAATATGAATGATTTTATGATAATTAAGATTTTATTCACTAATACTCTCTGTCTGTAAACTATTGTAGAAGAAGAAGCAACGAGATGACTTATTTAGGTAATGAATGGCAGTCAAACTTGAAAACGATTGTAGAAAACACATAATAAGAGACTTCTGTTTCTTGTTTTCAAGCGACAAATTTAACAACAATAAAAGACTTCAGACCCTTTTTGTAGCTCACTGAGGGAGGAAATGCATTTCGAACAGTGACCTTTTATAAATGCAACAGAAGAAAACGGTTTGTTTATCAGTTTCCATAAAATCAGATCTCCGTAGCCATAAGTCTTCAAAACGCTCGAGGCCGCCCGTTCAGCTCCTCTGCATTATATCATTACATGACAAGTATGCACACGAGTCGGCTCTTGTTTTCCTAATTTGCCTCTGCGCTGCATGTACATGCATCGACTGTATCGCTGCACATACATGAACCACGAACATAAAGCCGACTAATAGGCAGAAAGACATTTTAAAGGCCATAAATAGCAACTCGAATCAGGCAGGAAATGATGGAAATCTCAAGTTTAGCATTTTAAACAGCCTAAAAACGATTTGATGTGAAACGTTTGTCTCAATGACCCTGCCAGAAGAATTTCTGAGGCTCTTTGTTTGTAATAAATATTGATTTGAAAATCATTCTTGCAATTAATCTCGATTTTGGCTGTAAAACGTATGATTTCAAACCTCAAATAAAGTGTTAGCTGGAGTGTCTCTGCTGATTTCTGTTTAATCTACAGCGACACATAAGCTGCGCTGTAAATGTGACCTTTATTAAATTTAACATTCACTTTCTGTTGAATTTATCTGAAACATGTAAATTCATCGACATGTTTTAGCACAGTTAAAGGCCCTGTTTCATTATACTGATTGAATCAATAGAATAGATCGAACATATTGATTATTCTAATTTCTGGCTTCCCGTTTCACAAACATGAGGGGTCAAAGTATTAGAAAGACCTCTGAAAATAATGCAGGCCATCTTTAAACTATGACCTTAATGCTTAAACGTGATTCAATTTATAGATTTCAGTGAAATTCAACAAAAACTGAAAATTATAAACTCATAAAGAAGCTTATAAATAAAAAAGTGGTTGTGCTATACGACATTATACTGAAAGACGCTTCTAATTTTTGAAGAAAACAACAAAAACTGAATATTATGTTGTATGTTTGTCTGCTCGGTGTGCACATATAAAAGTAAACTTGTTGGGGTGAAACATCGTCAGCTATCTGCCTCATTTATCTCATCTCTCATATCTCATCAAAGCTTCAGCTGCAGGTTTAAAATCGTCGATAAGATTCGCATTAATGAGCCGCCTGACTGTTCCTTCGGCCTTAATCAGGACAGCGAGGGAGCCTCGATCTCAGATGAAGCCGCACATTGCTGCTGCGGGCCGGGATTGATCGCTCCTCCTCCGCCTCGCATGGCCGCGATCAATACCTCCATGACTCAGCCATTAGAGCGCCTGTCCGCCGATTGATTAACAAACAGGCCTCGCTGAACGAATGCGGAGAAACACCTCAGCGGTTCTCAGTTCATCATCCACCTCTGAATGATCTGAACGTGCTGAAGGTCGACAGATTTACTTATATGTCGTCACATTTTTTAAATCTCATGATGCAATGATCGTCTGCCTCTCCTCTCTCTGCGTCGATGATCTCAGACGTTCCCTCAGAGCGATAAAAACATCTCCTTTCAGAAAGCGGATGTATTGTGGCCGTGAAGCTCCTCATAAAAAAATAAAAAAACAAACGTTCCTCCCTCGGCCTTTTGTCTCAGAAAAACCGTCTCCCTTTGAAGAGTCAGGCCAACAAACTTCCTCCGCTGTCGCCTAAAGTCAAACGCGTCTGAGAGATTCCTCGTCAGGCACCGACATGAAAACAGACACCTGACGACGAAGGAAGCTCATCGGCTCAAATGACCCTAAAGCCTTTCAACGGGAGCTTTTTGTTTTCCTCTCTGTCCGTTTGGATGTGCGGCGAACTGAAGGCGCTCAGAGTTCACAGCTTCAGCTCCTCAGCGGCCTGCAGATTATCTGTCACACTGATGTCTCCCCCTTTGTCATGCAAACACAAGAAGCCCTTCGCAAAACTGAATTTATGTGCTGAGAGCGAAAACAAAAAAAAAAAAGCTCTTCATGCCCCTCCAGGCTTCGCTGATTTCTGTAATGTGATCAAAGAAACCTTTTGTTCGTTTGTTTGTTTGTTCAGACGACGTGTCAAAGATCAAATTAAAGAGATCTCAAGTGAGAAAGTACTTGGAGGTTAATACGAACAAAAAATAGTTTAGTTGTCATTAAAATTGTTTATTTTATGAACTTTCACTATTTATTGATCACTATTAATTCTCTTAATTAATCATTCTGCCTCTAAAATATCACAGTATTGTGAAAAATGCCAAACGGTGACATGTTTAAATGTTTTCCTTTGTCTAACAAACCTGAAAATATTCAGTCCACCTACTGAAGACAAATTAAAGCACCATAAAATCCCCTCAAAATCATTTGAACGGTTCACGGAGATCAAGTTAGTTTGCAATTCATTTTCTTTCAATCATCAATTTGTTTTATTTGATTCCTCATATTACTCTTCTTTGAAAATGACCAATAAACAGGTGAAATTCAGTAAAATTAGACGGAAAACACACATTGTTTAACAATAATTAGATGTTCGGTTGTATTGATATTCGATCTTTGCCTGTAACTAATATTTATAAGTTAATTTTCTTAACAGTTTTATTACTCATTCAATCATAAGTAAGTTCATGAACCGTCCAAACCTAAAAAATATTCAGTTTATGAAGCAGAAAAGCTGAAAATCTTCAAATTTGCAGCAGCAAAAGCCCACAAATGCTAAAAATCCTCCTTATGAGTCACTTCTCTGATGGAGTTTATTAATATTCATGTACAGTCGTATATCCGGTGTTTTTTTTTTTTTGCACTGCAGAATATGAAGGCGCCGCTCTTAATGCAGATTATCGTCTGTACGCTCCAGATCAAATTAAACGAGCTTTGCAGGTAACGGCTGTCGTATTTTGGCAGTCGGGACGATAAATTCGCTTCGACCTGAGGTTGCTGAACGCCGTCGACGCCAGATGGAGAAGCTCTGAAGTCACGGCGGGGGAGACGTAATAAACCAGAAACTCAATGAATCACACGACGGAGAGAAAAAAACGTTAACTTTGGGCTCTGATTCATCCTTTAAAACAGATACTGAACATTTATCTCGTTGTCTAATCCACAATTTAAAAGGGAGTCTTCAGATTAATCATAAGAATATAATCAGCTAATAAATCACGTTGTGTTATTAAAGGTCCAAATCTTATATTTATGACTTCATCTTGTTTCTTTCATTTAATAAAAAACAGGTTGTCTGTCTCTATTAAAGACTCAAAGAAGATGTAAATCATAGAGATAATAAGAAAAAGACAATAAGGAAGTTTGTTTATGGAAAAAATTAATAAATACATAAGTCGTTTTAATAAAAATCTCATTAATAATTGATCATATATCATCTTTTAATCTAATATGTCATCTTCAAAAACTTTTAAGTTTGTGCAGTTTACTTTTTCCTGTAATCTGTAGCATGTTTTGTCATTTTGAATAGTCTGTTTTAACCACTTAATTTCTCTTTCAGTCAGATTTTGCGTGAAATGATCAGAAACGTACGTCGCACAGCTGAGCGTGAAGCTCTTTTCTTTTCATCTCACTTGATTGATCTCACGCCGACGTTTCCTTCCCATTTAAACGTCTTTATCAGACACCTGGTTGCGTTTCTGCGTCGCCGAACCGTGGCCGTGTTTTAACCGCGTCCCTCTAATCCCTTTCCACCGATTTACGGAAACCTAATTCACGTGACGTCTGAGAAATCACCGCAGAGAGACGGCGGGTTCCTGCTTCCTTTGGCGTGCGTGAGGAATGTTATTTTGGCCACAGATCCTTCTTCTTTCTCTTCTTTTCCTGCGTAATTAAATGGCCAAAATGTGAATAAAGAGCCGGCTCTTTTAGTCCCACGCCTGTGTAACTAAATCGACGGTTTTAAGGAGCGATTACTCCGCAGATGAAGCTCCCGTCTTGAAGCCGCTCACATCCTGGGAACACACACAGACGGATCACATGGCTTTCAGGCTTTGCCAGATGTAACAGTTGCAGCACATGGGCCATTGTTCGCCGTGTAAAACGTCCTTACGGTGAAATATTGCGGCCGACAAACTGTGCCAAAGTTCGTGGGTAAACATCCCCCGAGCTGATTAAATCCTCTTTATCCTCGGAGGGGTTTGTTTGAACGGACTCTGTGTGTCGTCCCGTCCGCTGATGCAGCTTTATTTGTTTTTCTCTGCCTCACAGGAGCTGCTGGAGAAGTTCATGGAGGGAAACGCGAGCCTGGACGAGTTCCTGGACTCCTTCCAGAGCTCCAGGAAGACGTACCACATCCGGCGGGCGCAGGCGGAGAAGATGCAGGAGGCGGCGCGGGCCGAGCGGCAGCCGGGCAAAGCCAAGCGGGCCGAGGAGAGCCCGGTGCCCGCGGTGAAGAAGGACTCGGAGCAGCCTCAGGAGCCGCAGAGGCCCAACGGCTTCGTGGCGCAGGGACCTCTCAGGGTGTTCCAGGTACGCTACGGCCTCACGCCCGCCATCCTCCTCCCTCACTACCCGGTGTCTCCGCCCGCCTCGGCTCCGGGATACCCGAGCGGCACGCCGCCGCCCGAACCCCAGCAGGGACACATCCTCAGCCCCGGCACGCCGCTACCAGGACACGGCCAGCCCGTCGGCCTCCGGGTCATCGGACAGTTGCCGGGCGGCTGGCCGGCAAACGGGCGGCCGGTGAGGGTGCAGCAGCTGTACCGGCCGAACCCTCAACAGCCCGAGCCGCCGTACCGATAAACTCGAGGAGGAGGAGGAAGAGGAAGAAGAGATGGGGGGAGGATTTTAAAAGAAAAAAAAAGTCGAGAGGTCTTCCTGGACGTGGAGCCGAACGGTCACCGATCCAGAGACAGGCAGGCGTTCGTTTCTGTTCTCATCCACGACACGCAAACGTAAACAGAGGCGGGGGATGGGCTCCGATAGCTCCGACGGATCTCTTATCAGCTTTTCGTCTCCTTTTTCATTAGCGGCGACCGAAACTTTACAGGCGAATCTGCAGTTTACTGCAGACGTTCGGGTTAATCACAGCCGGCAGTCGAGCTGTAAATTTAAAAAGTTATTTAGTCTTAAAGCGCAAATCTCAAATTGGTTTTGATGCTGATTTTTAGGGGGGAAGAGACATTAAAGCACCACTTCTGTCTGTCTGACCTCCACAGTGCGGATGTTAACGGGCTCTGTGGAGTAGATAATTAAACCCAACATGAATTAACCAAACGATTTAAGTCGTCAAACTCACTGATTCGCAGGAGAAATTAGTCAGAAGCAGCTCAGGGCTACAGAGAGATGTGGGAGGACGGCTGGAAACTCTCTGTTTAGGCCGAACATTCGTTTAGAAGTTTAAAATCGACCCCTTTAATAATAATAGTGGGAGTTTAGGATAACAGAGGAGAGTCTTTTCCTGTTAAAACTGAACTAAACCTCATCAAAGTTCAACATTTGCAGACTATAAACCTTCATTTTAATCATATCTGATGACCGTTTGTTCAACTTTTAGAAGAGATTTCTCATTTAAGGGGCTTAAAATAACGAAAGCGAGGGGCCATCGCAGTAACGGCGGCTCGTCTACTTTCGCCTACAACTCGGATTTGTTGGCTGGTTTAACTTTACACAGGTTAAATCAGTAAAATCTGTAAAAGATTAAAATTCAAGTTTTTTTTCTATTTCATGTGTTAGCGCTGCTCAGATTAGGTTAAAAACTGGCCAACAAAAGGTGATTAAACTCCTCATTTTAATATAAACCTACTATAATAATGATGATAATGATAATCGAGTCAAAAGGATCCACTTCTGGATTAAATAAAAAGCTATCGAACTCCGTCCCGGTTATTTTTTTTCTCATAGATACTTTACCTGGAGGGATGTGAAGCACAGAGTTATGAAGCACATCGTCAGCGCCCGTTTAAAAAAGAAAATAAATAAAAGAAAAAAGGATTTCATTGTTCATTTATACGACTTGTGAGATGCCAGGAGTCGCATCCAAGTGAATTACGGCATCAATGAAGTGACGTTTAATATAAAAACTCTCATTGTTCTTCATCTTATCGAGCATCACAGTCGTAGTTGGAAACGAGCCGAGATGTCCGATCGAGTTCAAACACAGCAGGTTGTTTTTATCAATCAATCCCAGACTATAACCTGTCCGTATTATTTGCAGTGTCGTTTGTGTGTGTCGGCATCACAGACGATTTTCCCGGAGCCGTCTGCCTTCTTGTGCGATTTTATTTTATTTTTTCCACGAACAGTGCTGTCGGAGCTCCGCGAGATTTATTTATTCATGTAAATCCTATTTTAAATGGCTGACTTCAAAGCTTCTTGTTTACCGTGCTAAATGAGGAGCAGCCTCTGCGTTCGAGGCAGCCGGTGTTTTGATTTCCCCCCCCCCCCACGAACTGAGACGCAGAGCGAGGAGGAATTTAATCTCTATGAGAATGCCGGCGCTCTGCAAGCCGAATAGACGGAGGTTTTAGGAGGTTTTTCCTTCTCATTTCGCTCTTTTTTTCTCATTATCCGTCCCTCAACATTTAAAGGGAAAAGCTGTGGATTGTAGTTTTTTTTTCTTTTTCATGGTTCTGCTCATGAACAACCGTTTTGCTCATTAATAACTCATAAGTGCATGCTTACTACAGCTTGACAAAGTACATGAAAATGCCTTTTGCAGGCCAGTGCCCAGTTGCATAAAGCATCATGAGGTTTACATTGTTCAGGATAAACTCCAAAATAACTCCCCAATGCAGATTTTCTTTAAAAAGTCAGATTTGTTCATTTCAAGGCGCTGAGAGGTTTCCTGAAAGGGGAGATTTGTTTTGTTTTGGTTTTCTTTTTCTCTGCAAATCATTTGCTGAGATCTGTGAATGCACCTACATCGCTGAAAAGAAGTAAAAGTGCCAAGAGATTCAAAAACATCTGGATAAAAATACACTTTATATATCGTTTCTTTAGCTCTGCCCACATTTTTGTGTCTTTGGTGTCTTTTCTCAAACTATTTTTTTGGCCTTTCATGCCTCCAAACAAAGTGTTGTTATTAATTAAAGCACCAACACCTGGAAAAGGTCAGATATTGTAGATAATACGAGGATGCTTCAAACGTTACCTGGAAACTGAGATTTTCACTTATCTGTGCTGTCTGGTGCAGAACTGAAGCTTTTCTGTGACAGTAAGATGAATTAGGAGATTTATTCATGCTTTTATTATTTGTATTTTTTTAATTTGTTTGTTTTTTTTCTTTTATCTTTGCGCTTTGTGTTCCTATTTATTGTGAGGAATAAATTTAAAACCAATAAACAGATTTCACAATAAAACGAGGAATCAGATGGCAAAAAAAACAGGCGTTGAAGGTTATTTTCAGACGAAACTGAAGGTTTGTAGTTGTGTTTTGATTAGTTGAACGTCTTTTAGCGATGGTACGACATTCACAGATCTTACTTTGATTATGATCGATAAATTAATGATGGCTAAACCCCAATTTATTTCTGTTTTCTGTTGAAATAAACTGAAATGTGCCAAGGACGTTTGTCTCTCCAGAATGGATGAGACTTCTGGATTTATGTTGTATTTTTTATTTTTTTCTCTTTATTCCATTTTCACGTGACAATTTTTATTTTACTTTAAATTTATTTTTATTTAATTTTAAGCCTTCACCAACTCTCTCTTTCTAAATAAGAGGACACCTCGCCTTTTTTAATATGCACACTATTTAAAAAAAGTTGGATTTTTCTTTAAATCAAGATTTGAGAAATAATTCAACATTTTGGGAAGTATGTTTATTCACTTTTTTTTCTGAGTGAGAAACATCGATACCACTCATGTTTGTCAAGAGGTTAGCTTAGCTTAGCATAAAGACTGGAAACAGGTGGAAACGGTTAGCCTGACTCAGGCTTGAGGTAAGAAAATTCACTTAGCAAAGCTAAAAAGCCTTTTGCAGAAGGAGATACTTCCTGGCGAGGTGCACCAACTTCCTGGAGTCTCTGCTGGTTGCCTGGCAACCTCCCCACGACAACAAGACTCCAGGAAGTTACCACAACATGTCGTTATTGCGATTATATATGTGAAATTAGATAAAGTGTGTTAATTATTGAGCTTTAGATTTATTTAGCTAACTTCAAATAAATCCAGGCTAGCTGTTTCCATTTGTTTCCAGTCTTTATGCTAAGCTAAGCTAATCACCTCCCTCCGTTTTTGTATTTGGAGTACAATCATGAAAGTGGTTTCAATTTTTTCATCTAAGTCTCAGCGACAAAGCGAATTAATGTATATCCAATCGTCCCCTTCTATTACAACATTGAGTTAAGTGGGAAGAAATTGGAAAAACATGTAAACGTTTGCCGTAACTGGGCGCTGGTTTGAACCAAACATGCAGTTCTGTGTCCACTCAGGGTCTACGAGAAACAAAAGTGCAGCGTCGCTTCTTAACCTGTAGCACAGACGGACCCGGGGCGACGGTGAGTCCGGACCCTTGGATGTCATGCCCCCCCCCAACGACCCTCCCAACAAACCTCACTTTTTACAGGTTCATGCCAGAGAGACTTTAACTTTAAACCGCGGTGACGCCACATCACCTCTGACGTTTGCTGCTGTGAGATTTGACCGAATGAAGGTTGTTTTATTTTTATTTTTGCCATCTCCACCAAATTCACAGGATTTTAATCAGACCAGATGATTCATGTAAGATTGGACGCTTTAAAGTGTTTGAAATGTCTTTAAAAAAAAAAAAATGTAAAGTGCTTGTTTCTGCGACTGTGGTTTCGTTTATCTGCTATCGTGTGAGTCTCTTTTCTATCAAGGATTTATCCCAGCAGCCTTCAGCCGAGAAAAAAATCGTTGCTTTAGGGGATCTAAATAAAGTGCGGCCAACTCTTCCAGCCAAACCCCCCTCGAATGTTTTCTCGTGATTTGCATGTGGAGATGAAGGAGCCGAGGCTGCAGGCGCCCGTACGATGATTACGAGCAAACGTCAAAGCCGATCAGAGCTGCAGTGAGTGAAGACGAGCTAATAATATCCGTACAGACGCAGAGTTTGTTTGACTGGACGCACGTGGCTGTCGCAACCCTTCACCGTGATAAAAACTCAGCTGAAGGATGGAAATGTCAGCTGATCTCTGACCTGATTACACCAGGAGGGGTAAAAAAAAAGAAAAAATACCCGCCAACTGATAAATAATGGCGTGCTGCGACACGTTACGGCCTTTTGACTGCACTGCTGACTTTTCTTTCACTTTGTTCAGCTGTTTAAAACCTGCAGGCGCCTCTTATTTAAACACACAAAAACATCTGAATAAAAAAGTGAAGTCACAGCTATGCAAACAGTATCTTTATAAAATAAATGTTAATGTTTTTTTGGGAGGAAATCTATTCCTGATGCTTTGCCGTGTGTGGTTTTTGCACATTTTGTCCTAAAAAATCTCCAGAATGGGAAACGTTCGGCCATATTGTGCTGTGACGGCTACTTTCCGAGCCAAAATAATTACGCTAAATGATCTGAAGACGCAGCTTTTATATTTTCCAGCCTCTTAAACCCCCAAAAAAAGGGCCACAAGGAAGCAGCGCTTCATTGAAAGTCGTTTCAGTCAGCTGAATCACATGAAGAAAAGTATTTATTAACATCATGTAACTGTGTGGATTTAATCTCAACAAAAACAGATGCTGAGAATGAAGTTTTTATCAAGTTAGGAAGAGAAAGTAAATCTTTATTTATATTGTTCAAGCTGTGAGTTAAGTAGGTTGCAAATACACAGGAGAAGTCAAATATAGTTCCTGAAAAAACATCCAAAAGATGAATAAAATCAAACAAACAAACTCAGTGGCGGTACAGACAGCAGTGGTTCCCAATAGGTGGCTAGGGTCCTCATAAGGGGCCGCAGGGTGGATTTGAGGGGTCAGAGACAGTTTTTAGATGTAAAGTAATACTAGAAAAATCCATAATCGTATATAAAATCATTAATTTTCTATGTTTTACAGTGTTGAATGTGGAAAAAGAGGATGACAGGCCTGCTTTTATTTATTAAAAACAACCAAATAATCCACTTAAAGATGTCTTATTAAAGCTGCTGTAGTTATTGTGGCCAATACTTTATTGTTTATATTGTCATATTCGCTTATGCAAGTCAAAATGCATGAACGTGTAAAATAAAAACAAAGCAAAATACTCAGATTACCTTTAAACCTGAGTGCAAATAAATCCGTAATCAAAGAGCGACACAAAACCCTTCCCGTTTTTTGCTTCTGTTTTTAGCCACTATGACCAGTTTAAGTGTAAAACCTTTAATTTAACTTAATTTTTCAACCTGAGCACATTGTTTTGTTTTTACATGCTGACTTAGTGAAGTAAAAAGTGAGATAGAAACTGAATGAAGGCTAGAAAAAGGACGGCTAATGTGTAAATAAGAAACCGGTTTAAATAACTGGATGATTTTACTTCTTCAGTACGCTTAGTACTGTTGAATAATTTATCATTATTTCTTCTCATTAGTATAAGATATATCACATTAGTTCACATTTACAGAGGCAATAAATTATTAATTGAGGGGGAAAAAAATAAAAGCTCTTTATCTTAATGGCAGCAGGTGTTTGACTGGAAGGTCACTGGTTTATTTCACAAGTCCAATTGGGAGAGAAAAACACATAAAACATCGTCTGTCCTCTAAAAAAGCTTCACATGGAGCAACTCGAGATTGATTTTAGCTCAATAAACTGCGTCATTTTGGGGGGAAATTATGAAACACTGATGATTTAGGACTGTAAAGTAAATGATGTGCAGTTCCTGTGGGGCGTTTGAAACTGGTCTTTATGACGCAGCTGAGCAAAAACGATGCTGAAATATTCATGTCGAGTACATTAGGCCATACTTGGCGTCTCCCCGTGTGGCGGAGAAGCTACTAAACCGTAAACGTGATGGATATTTTCTCTGGCAGCCGACCAGCTGGCCGGCCGAGACGCCGTCTGAACATCTGATTTACTGATGTTGTGTGTTTGTGTTGAATCTGCTCAGCGGAGACGTAATTTAAAGAACAAAAGCTGGAAAAAAAGGGAGTTGTGCAACGTTTTCTGACAGAAATCGAAATGTCAGAATCTTTTCATTACAGTTTTCACTTCTGGGATTTAATATCGTGACCTCAGAAATACACACAGCTGTTCACTTTTATTTTTCTGTAAAACATCTGCCATTGACTTACTATGAAATATTTCTCATAATTTATTCACTGAATTGGCATTAAATCTGGTCCAGATGTTCATTTTTCTCAGACGATGAATCCAACTGACTTTGGTGATGTGCAGATTTTTTTCCTCCAGCGCCACCATGAGATCGAGTTTTGCTGTTTCAAGTGAAATTTCAAAAAATAAATTAATTGGACATTTGTGTTCCCAACTAAATGAGCTGTAATAACTTTGATGATGCCTTCAACCGTCAACACGTCAAATACTAAACTAGCATCACTTCTATCCGTCTCACCTGTGCTTTGCTGTGACGTTTGTTAGCATACCAAGCTTAAATGTATGTAAACAAACTGTGCATTTGTTTACGTTAGCATACTGTACATTAATGATAACAGTAAACGTTAAATTTGGATTAGCATCTGCACATTATATTTACTTGTTAGCGTACTGTATATGAAATTTATGTCAGCGTATTGCACATTTAGTTAATATATTAAACATTCAATTAATATGAACACATTAGCTTCACGTTAACTTACTGAACATTTACTTTAGCGTTAATTTAGATTTACGTACTGAGCGTTAAAGTACACATTAGATTTTTGTTAGCATACTGTACATTAATTTACTTTAGTATTATATAATAACATTTACTTTAGCATATCACACATTTATCTAACATAATGTGCATTAAAGAAATGTTAGCATACATCTGTTTTAGCATTTTGTACATGACAGTTATGTTAACATACCGTGTATTAATTTACGTTAGCATGCTGTGCATTAAATTTAGGTTAACATGCTGCACACTGTTTACATTAGCATAATCTACATGACATTATGTCAGCTTATTACACATTCATGTATGTTAACACATTGTACATTAAATTTACAATAACATACTGCACAATGAGTTTATATAAACATACTGTACATTAAATTGAGTTAACATCCTACACATTAAGTTTATGTACTGTGCATCTGTAGTGATTGTAGCATACTATAATTTAAATTTACTTTAGCTTACTCTACATTTATTTAAATATACACTGACTTAGGCACACTCCATGTTAAATTTACTTTAGTTTTACTCTACATAGTATTTTCCTTGCATACTGCACATTAAATTTACTGACTTTTGAGGCTTTTTGCATCTGTAATATCAGTGTGATTGAAGCCACTTCAGTTTTATTGGGAGCTGAAGGGAGTGTGTCTGCAGGGAAAATGAAAGCACGGCAGTAATTACACACCATAAATTAAGAACTAAATGAAAGGTAGCTCCATTAGCCACACTAATTAATTAATAATTTAATAGTTAATTAAAAGAGCAGAGTTGCTTGGTGGTTAGCGCTGTTATCTCCCAGCAAGAAGGCTTTATGATCGTCTTTTCTGAGTGCAGGTTTCTTATTTTTCACTGTTTACATGACGTTTCCTATATCAGACGTCTTATTATAATCAGAATTTGGGATTTCCTAGATAAAACTGCAGCATGAATAGTTTGAATTTGTGCACATTTTCTTATAACATTTAACTAAAGTTCATCTTTCCAACTTATATATTTAATATTTGTGTTTGATCATGTAAAATCTTTGTCTACTTGCTTGATAAACAATTTAAATTATTAATTTATTTTCCAATTTTCTGTCGACAAAACGTGAAGGATCCACTTTGGCAGCATGTTCTTTTAGTTGTCTTGGCCATGAATGAGTTTTAAGATATTTCTTTAATCAACAGCGGCCAAAAATTATCTGGAAATACTCATGTTTTAGTAAAAAAAACACTGTTTATCTCTGAGGCCCCTGACGTTTTAAATATTTGATCAGTTTTCAGCAGTCAGTCCATTTTTTCTTTTATTCTTTTCATTTTGAAGAAGGCTGCTGGGAAACTTCCTCCTGCATGCTGAGCTTGACGTAAAGCGATCTACTGATGTGATCATGTTGACAAATTATTGAAGACTTTCAGTCTGATTACAGTTTTCATCCTGCCGACACATTCAAGTGACCTTAACAACATGTTTACATGTGAAACGATTCGTCCATTTGCTTCCCATACAGATCCAGGAGTCGTCAATAAAATGCATTTGCCACTCTGATTTCAATTTTTCCTCTTTTTTTCTTTCACTTTTCTTTTTTTTATTGATTTTTTTTTTTTTTTTTTGGTAGCACAGTAGCTTCATAAAAACAAAATCTGGTAAATATTTCATTGATTTCTCAGAATTTGTATGTAAATAACATCTGAAATTACAATCATGAAGTCATATTATTTTGAGAAGAAAGTTTAAAAGAATAAAACAATATTTCATGTCAGTGATGACTCTATTAAGTGATTTGATTTGAAAGTAAATTGGCGACTATTTTAACGATTGTTCCATATTTAATTTATTTTGAATCATTTTGTACTATTGGTTGGACATAACAAACCTTAATATCATATTATTTTATTTATATATTATATTATTCTGTCTATTTTCATTATTTTTACAAACCAACATTAAGTCTGAGTAAACAGACAAGAAGGCGACACAGTTAACTTTTACTTTTAATAGATTTTCCTGATTATTCTCACACATTTTCTATATTTTCAGAGCCCTTTTATTGTATTTGCAGTGTGTTTTTAGGCTAAGATGTGAGTATTTCCTCCACTTGTGTGTGTTTGCCCTCCTTCTCATCACCTGAGGTATTAAAGTGTGACGGTTATCAGTCGACCAGATTAAAATACACCATCATATCTTCCACTTGGCCTCTTCCTCTCAACAGTATTTTCTCTCCATTGTTATGCAGATGAAGCCCAGTTAACTCGCCTCTGTAAATCCAAACGGGATGAGAGACGTTTCAGAGGAGCCTGCCTAGTTCTGCAGATGATTTTTTAAAAATCAGAGTCCATAGCAGCAGCGTGAATCAACACGAGGCAGGCGGCATCAGGTGCAGCTTTCTAAACTGCAGGTTCATCTGGGAAAAAGTGTGAACATCACAGGTTTGTTTCTGAACCTTTTCAGACATCACTGAGCATATGAAAGAGAGTCGGCTGGCAGAACTGGGACAGTTTGGTTGGAAAAAAATAAAAAAAACATTTTTATTGCAGCATTAATTGTTTATAATAATATTTTTATGATAATTATTGCAGCTCTCTGATGCTCTCTGGTGGTCAGAAGAGCCGTCACAGTCTCTGTGTGCTGCCTTTTTTTATTAAAAGTATAAAGATATGAAAGATTATGGATTAAAAAGTAATTAATATGTGTTAAATGATATAAATCCTCTCATCCTTGACTACTTTAACTCACTTAAATACTGAAAGCTTTGATGGATTCAGATCTTTTAATCAAGTAAAAACATGTAAAAATACTCCATTACAAGTTAAAGTACTGCATTCGAACTAGTAAAAATACAGAAACTTAAAGTACCTCATCATGCAGAAAGACTCATTTTAGCAAAATATATATGACATTACTGGGTTATTATTAGTGATGCATTGATTTATATGTCACTTTCAGCTACTTTATACACTGCAGGGTAGGTTAATCTATATTAAGTTGTCATTTTTTTATGAATTGCTTTACATTTTTTTATTGCTTAGAAAGCAACAAGCTGCTTTCACCTTTTCTTATATTTTCTACCAAATATTACTTTACTGTTATTCACCAATATACATCAAATTCCTTGTATTTGTAAAATATTTCCCTTTAAAAACACAGAAACACTCGTGCAAAGTGCAACTGCCTCAGAGTTATACTTAAGAGCAATACTCGAGTAAAAGTACTTAGTTACTTTAGCTTCAATGTACAGCTGCTAACAATGTATGCAGTGTTTCTTAATACTTGTTTAACTGGACTTCAGTACGTCATATTTCTTCTCTTGCTTAATAATGAGAACAAGAAAGTCTCTGTTGGAGCCAGAAAACAGAAACGTAAACAAGTATAAGCAGAAACATCTACTTAAAGTATGAAAAGTAAAAGTACTCATTGTGCAATAAAATGATCCATCTGCTATATGTGAGGAAATATTAATGTGCAGGACTTTTACTTATACTGTGACCCTTCAATATCCATGCAAGGCACCAATAAAGTTTGTACTTTTGTACTTATTTTATAAATATAAATTTAGAAATAAATGCGTATTTGAATAAAAAGTACATTATTTCCCTCTGAAATGCAGAGAAATACCAATGCAAAGCTACTTTTTCAACATTATATTCAATTTTGAGTAAACTAAATGACATAAAAAATGAATAATAAGTCAACAAATTGAGAAAAAAAAACTGTTTATTCGACCATGTTCAATGATGTTACGTTTCCCTGAGAAAAAGGTTCAGTTTTACACAGTATGATCTGCAGACTTAATTTAAAAAATCATCACATTTAGCAGCTACGTTCACAGTCTCCTAATTATCAAGCGCTGTCAACACGACAGAAAAAAACAGCACGCAGTTAGTGGTTTAGTTCGAATAATGAGAAAACTCAAAAGGCCTGTCCTACTTTTTATTTCCTTCCCACGCAGTTTTTCATTATAACAGGCTCAGACCTTAATCTCCTCGAGAAGTGCCCACTGTGCCATCCAGTATTTTACCCCTTTCATTTTCCATGCGTCAAAACTTCAATCCCTCTTCCTCCCTCTTCCACTCTTTACCTACACGAAGTCACAAGTCCCCAAAAAGTGCTTTGATTGTAATGAGCTGCTGAGCAAAAGCTTAACGGGCGCTCACGTCTGAATTTTTTATCCTCACTTTGCATGTTTCTGCTGTTCAAGGCAAAAAAAAAAAAAATTTAAAAAGTTGACGGGTAATTCAAAAGTTCACTGGAGGACAAAACACGGCTGAATATTTCTTCAACGATTCTTCAGGCCAGATATTAAAAAAAATTTTTGCTATGAAGGAGGTGATCATTTAATGTCCAACATCCTAAATCACATTTTAGTGATAAACGTCTTTTTATTGGTCGTGATTGTTGTGATTTCTGTGGACGCAGCTTGGCTTTTGGAAAAGTCTGAGAAATCCACACAGTAATCTCCCAAAAGTTCCTTTGTTCATCGATTATTCAAGACGGCTAACATCCTGAATAACTTTGTTCTTCATCAGTCTTTCACGTGAACGTCGATCACGAGGTTATCGAACCTAAACCTCTGTTGTTCGTGATTTTCTCAGTTTTGATTGTTGTGGTTTCTCTGGTTCATCTTAAAGTGCACCCAAACATTTTAAAAGTTTAAGAAATCCGAATGGTGCTTTTCCATCTTGGTGCAGGAGATCAAAGTTTAATGTCTCAGTGATGAATGTCGATCACCTGGAAGTTTTTGAATTCCAACTTTTGTTGTGGTTTTCTTGGTTGTGATTGTTGTGGACGCAGCGTTTTGTGGTGACTCGAACACTTTAAAAAGTTTGAGTAATCCTCCCATCTTGCTGCAGAAGAGGATTTTAAAAAGGTTGAATATTTCTTCATCGATTCTTCAGGCCAACTAAAAGCAAAACTCGGCTTAAAGGGAAGTGATCAATTTACATCCTCAGTCACTTTCAGTTTGTCCAATCTGTCACGTTTTAGTGATGAATGTCGATCAAATTTCTGGAAAAGTTTGAAGAAATCCGCACAGTAACCTCCAATCTTGATGTAAGAGACGATGGGCAATTCAAAGTTCACTGGAGGATTCAACATGGGCAAATATTTCTTTACTCAAGCTGACTGATAGCAAAACTTTGCTGAAAGGAAAGTGATTTTGGACATTTTATGTCCCACATCCTGAGTCACTTTCAGTTTTTCCAGCCTGTCACATTTTGGTGACGTCCACAGAGTCGTGAATGTCAATCACCTGGAAGCCCTTGTTGTCGATCCCCAGCTTGTTGTTGTGGTTTCTCTGGTCCGAGTCCGTCTCGAAGCAGTGGACGCAGTGTGGCGTGGTGACCCGGACGCTTTTGGAAAAGTTTGAGAAGTCCACGCGGTATTTTCCCGTCTTGGTTCGGGAGATGATGGGCAGGAAACTGTATCCCCACTTGATCTCCTGCGGGACGTAAGAGGTCCGGACCTGACAGGCGGAGCTGGTGGACTCGGCCGTCCCGTCCAGAAAAACCACCAACTCGAAGTCCTGCTGGTGGAGGGAGTCAGCTGACAGCTCGTAGAAAGGGCTCGATTTATTAATCACATGATAGAGAGTCAGCGGGCAAACGAAAAACAAGTTATCTTTGCCGGCGTCGACCATAAAGTCAATGTCCACCTGGTCCAGGATGATGGTCTCTCCGTCCGGGGTGCTCGTCGTCCTGAGCAGCTTGCCGTAGATCTGGCTGCCGATCAGTAAGGTCTTTCTGAGGTTTGCCACCCTGATGAGGAGACACAGACTCCCTTTCTTCAGGCAGATAACAGCTGTGTCGCTGAAGGTGACCGTCTTGGCTCTTTTTTTGGGTAAGGAGATCTTGGCCAAGATGACGCCACACATGAAACAGTTGATGAAGACGCCGATTAGAGACTGGATGATGATCAGAGCCACGGTGCCGGCACAGTGCCCGGTCAGCGCCCGGCCTCCGTACCCGATGGTGGTCTGGGTCTCCAGGGAGTAGAGGAACGCCGTGGTGAGGCCGTTAACGTTGTCTATACACTGGACGTGCCCGTCTGTGCGGTTCTGCCCCGTCAGGTCCCCGTTGCTCTTGGCGATCCAGTACCACAGCAGGCTGAACACGAACCAGCTCCCCGTGAAGGAGGCCACGAAAAGGAGGAGGACGAAACGCCAGCGGATCTCCACAAAGGTGTTCCAGAAGTCCAGCAGGTACGCAAAGTGGTTGCTGTACTCGATGTTGCCGAACTCGATGTTGCAGCGGCCGTCTTTGGCGACCAGGCGGGAGGTTCGGCCGCGGTGTCCGGGCGGCTGGAGGTGACCCTGGAGCAGCTGGAGCATCCTGGAGCTGTAAACAGCAAAAACATGGGATCATAATTTTTTATTTCACAGCAGAAACTCACACCCGTCAAATCTAATTTTACCAAAATATTGAATTTTAAGTTCCTGTAAGCACAAAATGACCAACAGAGCAGCCAGTTAAGCTTCAAACAAGCTAAAAAAATTGCAAATATTTCACGATTATTTGATTATTCACTTTAATAAACACTCGGCTAAGCAGGATTAATCTGTTTTCTTTGTTCCTCTTACGGAAACGAGAAAAACCTCCTCTTCTTTTGCACCACTGTTGTACAAAAAACCACCGTGCTGCTGGAAATACTCACCAGAGCAACAAATATCTGACAAAAGTCTAAAATAGTGCCTCCAAAAACTGCACTGTTTATTCCAGGTTGAGAAAAGTTTAGTAAAAGCTGCATGTGCAGGAGCCATGAATGAATGTGTGTGTTTTCGGCTTCATTAATCAGTAGTTTCTAACGTCTCCACGTCAGACTCAGTGTGTGATATTGACACATTTTTTTTGCACAGAATCTTTTATGTCATACTGTGAACTTTTTGCACTCTTAGAAACAATACAAACGACGCAGTATTCATTT
>JBAJHX010000067.1:21347912-21362844 GCA_037176925.1 Amniataba percoides | reverse complement strand
ACACACACACACACACACACACACACACACACACACACACACACACACACACACACACACACACACACACACGTAAAACACAGCGCTGTTTCCCACGAGAGTCACAGACAAAAGAGGTCCTGATGACTTAAAGCCACAGAAAACACACCAACCCCGACTAATAATCAACTTTCATGTTAAAATCCAAAAATACATCATCAGCAGCTCAAGACGTGAACATTTTGGTTCCTTTAAGATCCTTTTAAAACTTTTTTATTTGACCGAAACACAAAAATAACTCTGACCAAATGTGCCGTTTGTTTTTTAAATGGTCAAAATTGTGAAAAACAAAAGGAAATGACTTTGTAAAAGGACAAATCTGTATTTTATTTCCCTGCATAAACTTAAATTTTTTTCATTTTAATGAACTTTTTCACTAGTTAAAATTAAGTTTGCACCAGTGAACCCAGCTAATAAATGACCAATTTTCCTGATTGCAAATAAAAAATACTCATTTAAATGATTACATTCATAGAATTCATTATTTATATATATATATATTATAAGAATAATATATATATTATTAAAATAATGTAAAATTTTGTATGTAAATGTACTTTAAGTAAAGTAAGTAAAACTGTGAGAAGTGAAGTAAAAAGTTCAATATTTCCCTCTGAGATGTAAAATAAAAGTAGGAAGTAGCATTAAATGGAAATAATAAAATACAAATACTCAACATTATGGGAGTAAATGTACGTTTTATTCCTGTATTTTCACTCACTTTGACAGAATTTATCCTCCTGATGTTCAGCTGTTCGCCGTCGGTGGTCGTCACCACGTTTGTTGTGTATTTAAAATCTGCAAAAGAAACAAACGCAAACACAGAAAAGCTGCTCAGAACCAATAATCAGATCAATAAGCTCCTTCATGGGTCATAATAATCTAATTATATAATAAAGTACAGAACAACAGTCACGGGGACATTTTACTTTTAATACTTTAAATTCATATTTACATACTTTTACATCAGTATTTATGTATTCAGTGTTTTTCCATGTTTTTTTTCGGCAATAACTTTCGATGCCTCTTCAGTGTCTGCTGTTATAATTATATTATTTCTCTGAACTAAATTCATCTTATTTCATCCCTTTTTTGTGTTATATACATTCATTTTTGTTGTTTTGACATTTTAAGTGCTACTGAGATATTAAGAGTTCACAAATAAAATGAAATGTGTTTTTTTTAATGGAGAAAATGGAGTTAAAATCAAAGTGTCAGACTGGCTTTAAACACGTGATCAACATCACATTTTACTGCCTCTTTTGAGAAAAGTTAAAGTAGTTTAAGTACAACAGCTCTTTCTGAAATAACTTACTGTTTAACATCTGCAGCAACATTAACATGTTTCTGCGTTTGGAGGCCAAAAAACAAACCTGTGACTTCTCCGTAGTACTGAGAGACGCCCATGGAGATGGCTTTCCTCCTGAAGGCGTTCAGCAGAGTCCAGGGGTCGAACCAGCCTTCGTTCTCCAAGCCTGCACGTTCAGGACGCACAGATTCAAGTTAAAGTTGTTAAAAACTTTCACAAAATCACATTTAAAATGTGTGAAAAACAAATTTGGAGTTTAAAAGGACACGTAAGAAATCACCTGAGTGAATGTGACCCTGTTTGTGCTTAAATTTCAGACATTATCTGCCCTCACCGTACGAAGCGAGCACCACGCCGTCGGTGTTTATCCACGGGAACTTCTCCTTCAGCTGCGTCGGAGAGAGAAGCGACACTTTGGCTCCGACCGACCTGCAGCAGAATCACAAACACAAACGCTTGATCGAGTTCCCCTCACAGGAGGCAGTTTCCTGCTCTGATATCAGTGGTGTTGTGGGGGGAAACAGGCACCTCTGGGTGTTGTAGTTCTCCTCCATGATGTGAGCCACCGCCTCGCTGGCCAGGAAAAGGTATCCTGATTGGTTGAACTGCAGGTCCACGGGCTCTTCGTGCAGCACGCCGAGGTATTCCTGAGAGGACGCAGAGAGTATTCACAAACAAAGATGCTCATTTTCACACACGCAGAATGAAAAACAACATAATTTAACAGGTTTGACCTCAGTGTGGCGCTAAGGGGACTTTTCAGTTCTGCAGAGCCCCGACTGAGCAGAACTCCATTCAGAAAACAAACATTTTAAAACTTGTTTGCTTGTCGTTTTGCACAAAAACCCAACAGAGCACAAATTCAAACTTCTTACACCTCGGCATCATAAAGTAGTTATTTCGGCTTCATTTTGATCAGTTTATTGCGATTAAATCGCCATGAAATGTGTTTATTTTGGTATCATACTGCTGCAGATTAATTCAGCCCATGTGTGACTAGTCAGAGTGAAACCAGGTGGGAGTGACAGTGTGGCTGTCAGTTCGGCTCGCCCCCCTTGAGCAAAGAAATGAAATCGAGGACGTACGATGTTTTTTTGTGCAGAGTTTTATCACTGTTACTCCACCTCAACAACTCTATCTATAATATTCATGTAGGTTATACTTTGTTTGTTTGAACTTCTCCTTTATATGTTTACATTTCTGCTCCATAATTGTAATTTCAGTTTAAAGGTTGCACAAATAGAGACAAAATAAAGCTTCTCCATCTTTGATCTTAAGCAGGCTGCAGTTTAAACATCAGAAAAACTGTGATGTTTAACGAGTGAAACGAGTCAGTCATTCATTCACTGCTCCGAAAACAAACTTCAGACGTACGTTGATGTTTCTCATGAAGTCTGCAGAGGCCAGAGAGAGGAGGATGTTCTCGGGGAGGGAGAACTGCTGACGGATGCCCCCGGCCGACAGCACGGTGGAGGCCCGCGAGTACTGAAGGAGAACAACAAAAACACACAAAGTTAATGAAGAAACAGAGACGTGACGTTTTCACTGAGATACAACACCGAAGATTCAGGACTTGTAAACAGTCTGATGATATTTTAGGCCTCTTTTCTGATATTCCACCTTTAACTGATAGATTTGTGCGACTGCGGTGTTAAAAATCTTTGTTTATTTTTGTTTATTTTCACATACTTTCTGTGATTTAAAGGCAATAAGCTGTTCAAAAAGATGCCGAAATAACCACATGAGGATGCCGGCTTGTAAAAAATGTGGATTCACGCTCTGTCAGGTCTGTGTGCAAGATGGCAGGCAAACAACTTTTAAAATGCTCCTTTTCTGAATGGAGTCTGGCTCCACAGAATCACAGTTTTATAACTATTTGATCACATAAACAAAGTGGACGGACATCTGAATCTACTGCATGTGAGATTCAAAGCACCGAACACAACAAGAGTGAGACTTTTAGTTTGATTTTGGTAATTTAGATTTGACAAAATCAGCTGGAAATTCATCTGGATTTTGTTTCATTGCTCGTTAATTTTGACTGATGCGTCCTGACTGACCCACAAGATGGAGCCAAGAGAAGTAAAACAACAATCAGGAAGCCTCGTATGATGTTTGAACGTGTAAATAAAGTGTGTGAAAGCAGAAAAGGGTTCAAAGGTCTCATTTAAACTTCCTCACCGTCGGGTCTCTCTCCACCACGATGACTCTGACCGAGTCCCGCACTCTCTCCTTCTGTTTCAGCCAGTAGGCGACGGACCAGCCCACCACGCCGCCGCCCACGATCACGATGTCGGCCCTCTCCGGAGGAAGGTCGGGGTTCACCCACAGAGGCGACCAGTCGCTGCCGGGCAGGGCGTCCGCCGCTTTCTTCCTGAAGGCTGCCAGCTGCGCCTCCAGATCTGCGCCACAAAACACACACGTTCACTCAGTTTGACCTGCAAATGTAATAATTCTTATATTAGACTGTAATTTTATGCAAAATCACATCTTCACACAAGCATAAAAGTTTATATTCTGGAAACAAATATGAGTATGTGCATGCTGATTTATATAAATTATCAGATGTTTTCATGTGTGACAAACAATTGCACCCACTGCAGAATAGATGACATGAAATTATTTCTTTATGTGAAGAAAAATTAATAATATTTTCTAAAACATACAGTCTATATGTAGTAATTGACATATTGCACAATACTGTAACACAGCTTGATATGTAAGTGGTTTAGCTTTACATTTTCTGCTAAATTACAGCAACATTTAAGTATAAAAGTTTACATTTTGAAAGCAAAAGTGCTGAGGATTAAATGTGTGCAAAACTCAAATTAATTTGACTATTCCTGCATGTGAAGTTTAGTTCATGTTCAATGTTCAATTAAATCACCTTAAAAGTCAAGATGTTTTCTAAAACTGTATTTTCTTCTTAACAATTCGGCATTCGTACTAATTCACATATTGCATGATATTTGTGTAAACGTCTCAATGTATTGGGCCACTCTTATATTTTCTTTGTCATAAATTCAGTATAAAAGTTTGAATTTTCAGGGGAAATGCTTGTTTGGAGGATTATATGTGTGCCGAATTGAAGAGATGTTGGTAATAATTTACAAAATGTTTTCAGATGTGGCATAAATCTGCAGAAACTGCTGAATAATCTAAATATTGTTTTAATTTAGGATTTTCTGAATGGAGCGTCGGAGCTTCCGCGTTTCCTCGCAGCTCCCCGCGCCGCCCCGCGTCACCTTTGAAGAAGTCATTCCTGACAGGTGTTCCGGTGCTCAGGCTCCGCTCAGGTGAGCGTCGGTACCGCCACGTGTTGTCCCGGAGGGTCACCGGCCCGCAGGACGGAGCCGCCGCCCGGAACTTCACCTGCAGCCGCCGCCACGCAGACATCACCGCGGGCCGCAGCAGCTCACACGACGGACAGAAACGTGCATACCGACCGAGAGAACGGCAGAGACACCGCGCACGGTAATCTGACAGCGAGGTCACCGGAAACCCGCAAAAACTCACGAAACCAAACAAAAACAGGCGAAACACACCGGTGTAGACTGTGCAGCCCTTCAAAATAAAAGCACGAGAAGAGTTAGTATTTACCTTGAGTGTGTGTTTGCTCTGTTTTTAAATCTCTACAGTTCAAATCTTTGTCAGCATATTATAATATATTGCATATTATAACACTGTGATGTGGTTTATGTAATTTCCTCGAGAATTAAAAATGATCTCCACAGGGTAAAATAATTAACTTATTTATTATAATAAATAAATGTGCGGGTTAAACAGTGTCACAGTGCAGAAAATCAAACCACAATATGCAAAACAGCACAACATCAGATTTAAAAAAGATGATGATGATGATGACAAAATGATCATGTTTCAGTTTTTAAGCCTGTTAATTTATTTGTCGTGCAACTTAAATGAAGTACTGGTGGAGAACTATAATAAAAAAAATTAGGTGAGAATATTAATTCAGTAGAATGTAATAATATATAAATCCTAAAATAATTAATACAGATTAACACAAATATACACATAAAAATGACCTCTCACAGTTCTTGTGATGTGTTTTCTTAATTTGCATCAGGACACCAAAAAATGAAAGCTCAGTTGTTATTTTCTAATAAATGCTGAAGTAATTTACTGACAACACTTTTTTTTTATGTTTTGCACATTGAAGTTAAGTAAGAAGTATTTTTACAGCTTTAGATAAATACATGTACCCGAACATGTGAGTCGTTTTATTTTGAAAAGCTCTGACGGAATCTTTGTTTCATACTTGTATGCTTGACTCATACCGGATGTGTGTCATCACGTGACTTTACCGGGCCAATCAGAAGAGGGTAAGAGGAGGAGTGGCAAAATAAAAAAAGGAAAAACAAAGAATTCAAACAAGTGTGAACACATCTTTTTATGTATTTTACTTCAGCTGTCAAATATTCAAATAGAAACAGAATAGAAACAGAAAGTTAAATCCTGTTAGACACAAATAATCTTTTATTCCACACTCAGTTTTAGTTCACATGAGCAGGTGTTTTCCACAGGTGATTATAATATTTAACAGCTCCCACAACCAACACTGCTTTCTTTCTTTCTCTTCATTTGCCTTTCTGATGTGCATTCAAATGTTTAATCTCCACCACAGTTTCACTCGTCCTCTTCCCTGAAACGCAGGTGAGCCGATAAAAAAAACATCATTTATCATCACAATTAATTATGTTAAAAATATTTACAAAAGAAAAAAAAATGCATAAAAATGAAAATTGATAATGAACTTAAATATAAATCTAAAATATAAATCAGAAAAATAAAATAAAATAAATAACTCAAGATACAATCAATTATAGATAATAAACCACTTAATTGCACTTCAATAATCCAACAGTGTTTTCCATGTTTTATCTATATATTTATATTTATGTTTTTTTTAAGTTGTATAATTTATATTTTATTTTATTACTTAACGTTATTGTTTATTTTTTAATATATAAATATCTGTTTAGCTTGTCTATTCCTTCTTTATTTCTTTATTATTTAATTTCCTTCTTTATTATAAATATTTTTGACGGTGCTGGTTGGTTCTTATTTGAATGTGAAGTCTGTGAATTCTTGTATTTACTTTGTTTTGTTGATGTTTTTAACACGACTCATTTCGATGTGTAACTGATGTTTTGTGGTTAAAACTGAAGAATTGTTTTTATTATTGATCAGAATCAGATTTAATGCCAAGCACATCAACAAAGTAAGAAGATGGAAAATGGAAAACAAAGTAAAATGGCTGCATCTCATAGTTTTTATTTTCTCCAAAGTGTTTTATGACACAACAATGAACAGTGAAAGTTCAGTTAATCAATCAACATAATCTAACAAAGGAAAATTTAATTAACAACATCTGATTTAAAATAAATTCTCTGCATCATGTCAGCTGTTTAAAGGATGTGGAGGCACGTCTGCTCCTTCTCGCCCACGTTGGGTTGTTTTAATTTGTTAAAGCTGCCACCTCGTTCGTCCAGCGTTGAGAAGGAGCCGCTGCAGGATGCCAACACAATGACAGGCAGGGAGGGAGGAAGCTGGGCATAATCAGAGGAACACGTACAATGAAACGTGGGCAGACTCAGACAGGTTTTATTTAGTGTTTGAAAAGGTCAGACGGGGAAAAAGGCTCCTTTTTGATTTGGTCTCTCACTTTGTTTGGTCATAAAGACACAAACACAAAATCATGAAGGTCTTAATGTGACATTTTCACACTTTCTTCCACTGAATTTACAAGATAAACATAAAACATCACTTCTTTAAAGGAGCTGTTTGTCATTTTGGGAAAAGGTCGACACCAAGTGTAAATATAAAACGGCCTGTTAGCTTAGCTTAGCACAAAAATGGTAAACAGGGAGAAAAGTGACAAAATCAGGATATCAGCACCTCCAATTAACAATTTTTATCTTTTTTGTTTAGACTTCTTTTAATGCTAAAACTTTAACTAAAATGTTTGTAAGGGGAGCTTTAGATAATTCAGATATTGCGACACTACGATACCATCTATTTCCATACATAAAGGTTTGAAGCAAATGTTTTTATAACAACATCATTTAACTTGTTCAGTGTCAGAGAGTGTAAAATATGGTAGAAATGCTTTATTATGATTTTTGTCTCATGCATGTTGCACGATTTGTGGTAAAGAAGACGTTCAAACTTAAATGTTCAGTTAAAATGTGAATAAAAACACATCAGAGCACGTTGACCGATGCGTTTAAGACAGAGAAATACTCATACTCACAGACTGACACTCACTCTCTATTTTATTTGACTCTTTCCTGTAATAACATCCTTGTATGAAACAAACAGCACATTGAGATACTCACAGTAATAAAAGCCTCATGTTGAGTATCTCGTCCTCATTCAACCTCACCTGACACAGCCTATTTTTATCTCATATTTTTAATTTCACTGCTAATTTGCATTACTGTGGAAGCTTTCCCAACTTCCCCTTCACACCATGCACGATTTTCTGTGACGTGCAGGATGACGGGAGCTCGTCTTCTGCTGTGCAGAGAGTCCGGCGTAGTCAAATACACTTTTATTAACATCTTAATGTCTCTGTGTAATGATTACTGAGCTGTAAAATCTCTCACAACTCTGTGATCTATAAAGCAAGTGCCTGTGTTCTTTATTAGAACTAGTGGCATTAGAATATATGGGATATTTAGTAAAGTAACAGATACTGTAGTGATATTTTATTTGAAAAGGACCATTCTACATAATGTATTTTTACAAATTGGTACTTTAAGCATATTTTGACACACATATTTCTGCACAATCTGTACATTTCTTTCATTTAAATAACATATAACATATCATATTGTCTACATCTTTATATTTCGTGATATTCTGTTGTCTATTTTATGTTTAATTCATGCTACAAGCTTCCTTGATTTCACCTTTTTTCTTGTATTTTTCTATTTAATTATCTTCACAGTTTTACACCAACATACAAAAACAAATTCTTTCAACGTGAAAACCAACTTAATACTTAATAGATAACAAAACTTGAATTAAGATTAGAAATATCATGATTTATTATTAAAATCTTACAAGAGTTTTTTAAGGAATACATAAAAATCTAGAGCAGATCGTTTAAAACCCTCTGACATATAAAAATAAAAATATTTTTCACAATCTTTACAGTTCTCTCACTTAATTCATGCTTTTGACCTGCATGTTTAAACTTTATATCTTATACTTCACTTATTATAAACTCCTTAATCATACTTATTTATCATTAACATGCTACTTTAGCACATATCGTATTAAAACTGTGTGTGAGGCCTTTTAAAAACCTCTAAAATGAAGTTTTTCCATGCTTGTGTATTTTATTTTGAAGTGTGAGCACCCTGAGGATGTTTTATTTTGAAACTGCGGCCGGATGCGTGTTGCGTTCAGGGCTTCTACCTTGACGTCGGAGTTTTCTGTTCCCCGGGGCCACACTGTTTTCAACGGGACTCAACTTACCACTTACTTACTGGATTCGCTATGGCCGCTTGACCCGGGCTGAAATACCCCTTCTTCACTTATTATCGCTCCAAACTTTTTCTCCAGATAACCTTTCGTCGCTTTTGTAGTTTTTATGTCAAGGAATAAGGATGCAACCTCCACCGAGAAAGGTGAGTTTTTATTTTTAGTTTTTTCTGTCGGAGCCGTGGACGTTACTCCTGTTGTCGCTGCATATTTAACGGAGGAGAAAATGTTCGCTTTGTTGCTGCTCGGCGCATCTTAAACGACAAACTTCGCCTTTTTAAAGTACAGAAAGGTACCAGTTTGTTATATCACACGTTTAATTAGCTTCTCGTGTTTGTTTAAATAGCTGTGAGTGAAGAAAAGTTGCAAAAAAAGTGCTGCAATTTTTTAAAGCAGAATAGCCCGTTAACGTGTTCCCTCTTCAATGCAGCCAGGGTCCAGCCAAATTACATGCAAAATATCACAGTTTGTAAAAAACACACTCCAAGCTTTGTAAACAACCTTTAGTATTTTAGGAGATAACATTACAGGGGTGTTGTGTTTCATCGGCGTGCAAATGATCCAGCAAGCAAGCATTAAGTTCAAGTAAATACCAGTTTTAGTTCACACTGGTCCGCAGTCTTGACTGGTTGGTTGCATGATCGTGGCAGGTTTAAGTTCAGATTGCATCCAAATTAGATAAAAATGTCCTTTTCTTGTCAATGCCGATTTTAAAAGTGGGTCCACATTTAGTCATAGGAGTCTCAACTTTAGTCATGGTGTGTCATTTAAGTAGTTTACAGGTCTGCTGAACTGTAAATTCACAGATTTTTCTATCTAATTCGGTGCATTTTTTCCCTCTCCATCGTACAAGGAAAGTTTAGAGGAAAAAGAAGAAAAATCTTAGTTTTAGTCAGTGTGTCTCTATCTTAACTTACAATAGCCACATCAAGCTTAGAAGTAAATCAAGTTTTAAGTGTTTTAGTCGCAGAAATGAGCATTAAAAAACACAAATCTCAGCAAAAGTGTGTTTCTGTGTGAAAAAATGTTCATGTGGGATCAAATTTCAAAAACATGGCTCAGCAGCACAGAAAATTGACCATTTCTGCCCCAGTGGCTGTTAAACTGCAGCAAACCCATGCATTTAACTTATTTCCAGTTTAAATGCAAATCTGTGTCTTTTATGCATCATAATTTTGCATCTTTGGACATTTTGACAGTTAAAAATCTCTTATTTCCTCTTACAGCCTTTAGGGAAATTATCAACATTACATTAATAGTTTCTAATAATAGAGTTAATCTCCAACTTGGCTGACAATTCATGAACTGTGTAATCAGAACTAGATTTTATCTATTTATTACTTTGCACTCGGCCAACAACGAGATATTTATTTTCAGTTTGATGTGATAAAAACTTCCCAATTGAACTTTTATTAAACTTTCCAGTCAAATCAATCAGCTTTGAAATGAGGAGAAAATTAAGTTTTAGTTTTATTTGAGCTTGTTTTTCATCCTGATGAAGCTTCATGTTAAAGTTTAGCTCAGTTTTAATTATTATTCATTACTTTTATTACTTAATTTACTGCCATTGAATATACCACAATGATCAAAATCATGATTGTGCAGTAAAATCAACAAGGTGTCATCTTATTTAAGATCCACCCTCTGATAAATGTGATATTTTATACTAAATTTGAATATAATAATACTTTATTGCTGTCCCATACTATATCATATGTCATAATATTGCACCCACTACTCACATTTCTATTGTATTACTCTCAACAGCGTTACATTTCTATGTATATTTAACTTATTTTATAAGCTATACTCTCTTTCTATAACTGAAAAATCAAATGTAGGTATTAATCAAATCACTGTCACTTCACTTATATACCTTTATATACCTTTTATTGTTTATTCTTTTACCCCCTTTCTTATCTTGAACAACTGAATATTTCAGCTGGGGATCAATAAAGTTTTATCTTATCTGTGAATCAGCAACACGTTGTTATTGATGCCTCTTTTCTTTAACAAAGTCACTTAACTGAGGCTGTAACTAACAATTATCACTATTAATGATTAATCTGATTATTTAAGCATTGTTAGTGTTTTGTCATGTCAGCAGATACGCACATCGTTTACTGTTTTTTTATTCTAAGTGATTAATAGTTGGCCTGCAAACTAGTTTGATATGCTTTATAAAGAAAAAACACTTCCATTGATCACAGACGTTGATAAAACGCTTCTCCAATCATCATTTTTAAGATAATGAGAAATAAAGTCAGTGTTGATTGATCCACAACAAATACGCTTGTTTTATTGATTAAAAACTTCAGTATCCAGCTTTTCTTGGGCATTAAATTGATGTTTTTGACCATTTTTTTAGAGGCTTTAAGTCGTCGAAAGGAACCAACACACTTCTGACAGACGAGACAGGAAGTTGGAAAGTGTTTAGTTTTGATTTGTTGAATGAGAAAACTGTACAATAAAGATAAATTAGCAATTATTAGTCAATTGGCTCATTATTGTCTCAATTAATTGACTAATCGTTTGTTTTATAAAAAGGAAAAAGGTTTTAAATTGTTTGTTTCATCTGATCAACAGTCCAAAATCCAAATATATTGATTTTATTATTACTCATGTCAAAGAAATTAATTCAACAGTCTCATTTGAGATGTTGGAAAGAGACAATATTTGACATTTTCACTTGAAAAATGACGGGAACAAACAATCAGATATCAGAATAGTTGCAGTCATAGTTGAAATAAGGAAGAAAAAAAGCTGTTTTCTCGTCGACAGCTCTCCCAGCTGTCGTTAACGAGACCTGGTCTCTTCATAATTTATCTAACGACCAATTAAAAACCCCCAGAGACCGAGTCCGGCTACGATAATGACGGCCGCTCATTTTCTGAGCTGAATCATCGGAGTACCTGCGGGAAAAATGTCAAACACTTCCTGTTTCCAGAGAGGAGCAGCCCTCCTCGTCTTTCAGTAAAACGAGCTGGAGATGAAAAGGCAGATTCTTCTTTTTAACGCGCCGTCTCTTTGCCGTCTCCCCTTCAGGTCCGGGTCACGCAGGAGCTGAAACACACTCAGGCGGAGCAGACGAGCAGACTACACATCAAACACCAGGCCGAGTGTGACCTCCTGGAAGACCTGAGGTGAGAGGTCAGAGGTCAAACTGGAGACCAAACAAAACACCGTCAGATTCGCACAAACGTCCTTTAAATCAAACCTCCTCATTCACAGCTTCTGTACTCCTGTTTTTAAAAAGTGTTTGTTGGTCGACGTTCGCACCTGCGTCTCCGTGGTGACCTCTTGTGTTGGGATTTTGTTCACTTCCTGTCACAGTTATCACATCGGGTTGTTTCTGGAAAAGCAAACAGATCGGCTAAGAAATATTTTGAGATATTAATGAACATATAGTGACTCTTCCAACTGTAGACACTGGATAAAGAAAATCATTCGCGACCTGCAAAAAGAAGGAGACTTATTCATGGTATATTTTACAGTTACGTCCTTGTTAGGGACGTGCATTTCAAAATAAAATACCTTGTAAAGAAATCCAAAACAATAAGAGAAAATTTATTTTTTTAAGACAAGAAATTAGTTGCATAAACATCATAATAATTTTCATGACCCACCTTTTCGACTACCGCCTCGGTCATCGATGTTACTGATCGGATCGGGAGGCTTGTTTGTGATCTTTAACACTTCATAACTTCCTGTTTTCATGGTCGCCCAAAATGCATTTTAAATGGGTGTGAACGGAGTAAAAGCGGCTCTGCTGTAGCTTCAATTCTGCCGTAAAAATGTCAGAAAATCAGAGTTATAAATGATCCAATGAATTCACTTTGGTGTTTGCATGACATTAAGTCATTACAGCAGACACAAAGGGACGCTTTTCTCTTCTAAAAGTGTCGTATGTGATGGCTGTATTGGGTGTTTTGAGTCACAGGAGTCCTATAAACTCAGATTTTACACAGTATGGACGCCTGCAGTGACTCTGACAGACTGAAAACAAGCCTCCACACAAATCTGAGCTCTGGTTTGTTTGCGTCTGTTGATGAGGCAGATTACGAGAGGTGAAGCCGGAGGAGGCGACTGAACGCAGAACCACTAAAAAAACAGACTTCACTTCTCCATCTGTGCTCAAACTTGATTATTAAACATTAAATTATGAACACAGCATCAATTCAGTTTTAAGTTAAAGTGCATATTCACATTCTGCAAAATGTAAGTTGGTTTATTCTTCCTAAAAATCACGAATTGTCCCCAAACTTTAAAAAGCGACCTTAATTTTTTAGATCTCCTTTTATTGGCCTGCCAGTTTTAGAAACGCTTTCCACTCACTGCATCTTGGCAGGATTTGATTTCCTTCCGTGAAAGCAAAAGTCATCACAAGTTCCTGTAAGTTAAAAGTGGGCTTGGCTGTTGTTTTTCCCCCCATTCAGAAAGAGCATCTGATCTTCTGATAATGTGAAAGTCTAATCCTCAAATACCAAACTCCCAGTTTTTTCAAGACGTTATATGAAAAAAGGCTTTTATTTGGGCTAATATGGTCATTTTAATATGTATGATAACAGTTAATTAAAGGGTTTAATCTTGATAAAGATCCACATAAAGTTTTCTTTCACATTATCTGTCTTTTCCCCCCTTTCATTTTTCTAAACTAAATATTTCCTCTTCCTGTCTGGTTCTTGCATCCTTTGAGTAATTTCCACCATTTGAAGAGCAGCTATTTGCACCTTTAAATCCCCCAAAATTAAAGGGGATTAGTCTAAAGTTCTGGGATCAGGCCGAGTAAACAGTGTTCAGATGCGTGGGCATTTTAAAGGTGGAGAAGCCAAAGGTTGTGGTTGTGTTTCCAGCCGTAGAGCTGACAGCCTACTGGCTCCCCACTTCCTGTCTGTGGTCGGTGGCAGCGCTCTGAAGCTCCAAACAGCTGGAAGTTCAGGTCGCAGAGAGCTGCCAGATGTTTGACTGCCCCGAGTCGTCCGCCGTGGGAGGCTCGCTAACGTCGGCCCGCCAGAAACAAGCCGAGGGGTCGCTCCCCTCCACCCGACGAGAAATGATTCAGCAAACTGGAAACTGCATCTGCTCGTCAGCAAAAGCTCAGTTTGGGAAAATGACAGGAAGTGAGTGTGTGTTTGAAAAAAAATGGGGGGGTTGTGTTTGGAAATGCAGTGAAGAGGAAGACAGCGGGCGAGAGGAAAAGAGAGAGAAGCTCCCAGGAAGTGAGGCAGATTGTTTCGAGCCCGGGTGGAACGTACGTCAGGTCTCGACATGTTTAATGACTTAATGATGATTTTGAAGCAGTCGAGTTTCTCCAAGAGCACTGATCTCCTCTCTTCTTTTCATTTGTGTACATTTCCTGTTAAACACCAGTGTAAAAATAATATCTACAGAGCTTTTTTTGATTATTTGTGTTCATGAAACCAACATAACATTTTCAGCTGTTTAAAAGCTTTTATTTTGGCGGTCAAAAAGTGCGTCTTTTTACAAGCTCACTGTTCCTCTGAACATGAGGTCCCTTTTTAGCTTAGTAGCTTAAAAAATTAAGTAAATCTGAGAAAAAATACACAACTTCTGCTGTAGATTTTTCTGCAAATGCATTTAAAAACACGTCACTGAAGACAAATCATTATAAAAACACATCAGGAAGAGAAAGGCGTCCGAGGAGACGATGGAGAAAAGTGAAGGAGAACAAATTATAAATACTCAGTACAACAAGTACACACAGAGCTGGATAAACATTTAAAGGACTTGTTTGTTTTGGTCAAAATAGTTCAGAAGCTTCATTTCCTGTTTGGTGTTTTTTATTTTGCTGTGAAAGTTGTCAGTCGATCTCTGAATATGAGACTCGTCCACATCCGATTGAACCCTCCTGCAGGATTATTTTATACTACATGTGTGATTTTAACACAAATTCACAAGCTTAACTATTTTTAAATCTTTTTAAAGCCTCTGCTAAACAGTCTGAGTGTTACTGCTTCTGATTTCTGAGGCTATCAGTGCTCCGGTTGCACAACGGTCCATATTTCCCGCGGGAGCTGGATGTCGGGTGGCGCAGACCACCTGACAGTGTCG
>JBAJHX010000067.1:21330767-21347812 GCA_037176925.1 Amniataba percoides | reverse complement strand
AGTGCTCCGGTTGCACAACGGTCCATATTTCCCGCGGGAGCTGGATGTCGGGTGGCGCAGACCACCTGACAGTGTCGGACTATAACAAACATCAGGACCGCAACCATGTTGTGTTTGGCAGAGGAAGCTGTGTTTACGGGGGCAGAAACACGCCGCACTGCTCTCAAAAGAGGAGCCATTCAAAACTGTGATGGTTTTACTGGTCGGAGTCTGTTCACCTCCAAATCTGCCGTGAAACACTAAAAATATGGCTTTCACATATGTTTTTATAATGCTTTTAAATGCATATTTCTATCTCAAAGGTGTGTTTTCTCTGAAAGGTAAAAGCTTTTTATCAAATTGTTTGGCGAAGTGAAAAGATTTAGTATCGATTTGCTTTAAACTACCTGCACAGTCTACTTTGCATTATGCAGAAATGACTGTATTGATGAGCAAAATCAGTGGAGTACAGACGTATTTAAGCAATGCAAGACCTGCAAAAGGTTTTTAGATGAACTTACTTGGTGGTTTTCAGAGTTAAAACTGTCTTGATGAGCCTTTTGTGTCTGTTTAGCTTTCAAAATAAGAGTCCTACAGATATCTCAGAGACTTTAATGAAAGTGGAGGATGGTAAACCTCACAACATTTTTGTAGATGTGTAAAAAACAAAAACATGTGAAACCACAATTACGCAATAGAACAGTTCATATTAAAAGGAAATGGGCCTGAAGACACGAGAGGTGAGAAACGACGGCTAAATCCATTTTAACAAAGAATGACAGGACTGGAACGATCATGAAATAAGTTTCATCTAATGGCTGAATTATCGCTGTATTTTTATGTCCTGTATTGCTCCATCTTTAATTATGTTTTTACGAGGGAGTCATTCACGTCCACTCTTCTTCTTCTCCTCTTCAGGACTTTCAGCCAAAAGAGGGCAGCTGTGGAGAGAGACTACGCCCAGGTGAGTAAATCTTTGTTGTATCTACGCGCCTTGTCATTTGCGTCACTAAAAATACAGTTTTTTTTTCACGCCGCCGCTCTGCTGCGACAGCGAGGTCGAGTTTGTGGCCTTAAGAAAGCTCTTTGTTCTCATGAATGCAAAGGAAAAAACACAGCGGCACGGAGAGAAACAACATCCAGCAGAGATCAGTCAGCTCGTTTCCTCGAGATGTCAATCGAGCGTCTGAAAATCCTTCAGGTTTCGCAGCCGAGCGAGGAATGTCCACCATCACCGTGAAGAGGGGGGGCTTGTTGTGAAAGGCCGAAAAACGAGCCAAACAAACTGAGCCGGCATCTGTTTCATAAAACCAGCTGAGAGCTGATCAGACCGAGTGAAGTCCGATAAGTTTCAGACCTGAGACAAGAACCGATCACATGAATTCAGATGGTAAAAACGATAAAAAATGCATAACATGGATTTAACATTTTATATATCACAGCAAAAACAAAGAGCAGAAAACTAAGATGTTCAAACTGACGGAAGAAGGGATGAATAAAAGAATAAATGGTCATTTATTTGGCAGTAAATCACAATAATTACCAAGTTAACGACATTAAACTTCTCTATTAGTTGGAAGATTTTCCTATTTTTGCTCCAGTGTGGTTCAAATACTGTTAAAATACTTTCAGATTAGCTGCCGGACAAGTTTTAATTTATATAAAATGAGATTTGAAGAGAACAAATGCATCAGACTCAGCGGTTTAGTAGCTTTAATTGAAATAAATTGAATTTAATCCCACTTGTTTACTGCAGTATAGTGACAGACTGGAGATTTCGGCCTTAATTTGGTCGCCTCCTGATTTATTTTAGTTTCAGATGTTCACTTTGACGTGTGATTAATCGACAATCGAGCTTTCATGGGTTGGATTTTCCTCATTTCGGCCGCCCAGAGGTTTTTTATAAATGCAGGTAGCTTGTTTTGATATTATCGGAGTGATATTTTACGCGTCGAGGCTTCAAACTGTCGTCTTGAGATGTGCCGTGACAGAAAACTGAGCTTCGCTGCAGAACAGACGGACCATCTTGTTTCCATCTTCAAACATCTGCAGCCCCATATTTTTCTTTTTTTTATTCTCACTTTCCATTCATAGTTTCACAAAGTTAAGCTGCCTGTCTTTCTTTTTTTTCTCATCACTGTTTGAATTAACGTTATTGAGGTTAGAAATGGACATAACGGTTCATGCTTCATGTTAAAAAAGCTCTACTGATCTGTACATTTTCAGTATAAAAGTCGCAGAAGAGCAGATTAAAATGTTTAATATCTGCAGAGCTTCATACTGTAAGTACACAATAGTTGCATCAAAATAGGAAGTGCAAAATTACATTATCATGTCCACATCTTGAGGTGAAGCTACACCTGAGAACCAAAAAAGTCAAGAGGTAAAGTTTCCATCATAACTGAAACTAAACTTCCTTTTTTTCTGAAAATAAGCCTGAAACACTAAAACAAACCTGATTTAAAAGGAAATCTTGCAGTTTGAGACACCTCTCAGCGTTAATACATTAAATTATGCTCTTTTTTGGTTTTGTTTTATGCACACATGTGAATAATACACACTCTTTAAATTGCTTACAGACAGTGAAAGTGTGAAACGAGCGTTTGCAGAGAACAGCGATTCACTTTGGGGAAGCTAAAAGAGGAAGCGATGTTTCTGACCCCGGCGGGTGAAAATCTCCGACACCTGTTTGTACATTATTTATATTGCTCGGCTGTTGTCACCTCGTGTAAATGATTTATAAAGCCTCAGAACAAGGAAGGAGAAGTGCTGCAGTAAACCTCAGCGACTCCTGTAAATACTGGTGTTTGTATATGATCCAGGAAAACAGCCTGTCCAAAATGAGTCTTTGGGATCGTTTATTTTACAGACACACCCTCCTGGACTGATTTCTGATTGGCTGAAGAGTCTGTTTTAAAATTGTGAGCATGTGTTTGGCAGCTGGAGCATCGATTTTGTGATCGGGAAATGAAGAAGAGAGCAAACAGTGGAAATATCTCTGCAGTTTTTAACGTTTCTATCACAGAACAAGTGTTAAAATGTGTGTTAAACATGTCTCAGTGTTGTTTGGAGGCAGCGAGAGTGTAAAATAAGCAGTCAAACAAAAAGCATGTGGGTTTCCAGCAGAGATCAGCCGCTGTAACCCGGTACATGTGTGTTTTATTGGATATGCGTGCTCAAGTTATGCCGTCGTTTCTGAAAAGTCGGATTTCGTCAGAGCGGCTCGGTTCTGTTTTCACTCACCAGCTTGTCACGAGTCCTCGACAGGAGGCGATGTCAACGTTTTATTAAAGTTTGTCTGTGATCTTTGGAGGGTTTGTGTGTATTTCAGTTTATTTATATGACATTTCACTGAAGTTTAATCAGGGTAAACATTTAAATAGCATTAATTTTGCTGAAAATATATTTAGCTGGACATCTTTTCTGATATTAAACTGAATATTTGGGGGTTTTCATTGTTAGTTGTACAAAATATGACATTTGGATGTGTCACCTTGAGTTTTGGGAAATTCATTGATTGACCCGTAATGTAAATAATCATTAATTGGAGACCTGAAGTGCGAAACATCGGTAAATATTTGCAGGGAAATGTGATATAGTTATTGGAGGTTTGACAAAATGATCATCTCTGCTGCTGGAAATGAAACAAGGAGTCAATTTAGTGATAAATCGATCAATAGAAAATAATTTATGAAGTGTTTAAGTCATGAAATTGGAAAACATTGGTGAAACACGTATTAAATCTTTATTTTTTTTCTTTAATTGGATTGTAAATGGAATATATTTGTATTTTAAGGTGTTAATTGGACAAAATAATCACGTCATTTTGAGTTCTGGGACTTTTTTTTAGGGTTTCCACCAGTTTTACACCAATTTATAGACAATTAATGGGTTAATGAGGAAAGCGATTGTCGGATTAATTGATTACTTCCAGCCTGAAATGAGGTAAATGTCTTCATTGTGCGTCTCGGTTTGAAAGGTGTCCTGTGTGTCCGCCTGCTCGTTATGTGATCAATTAGCCGCCCGCTGCCAATGGTTGAATCAAAGTGGGTCACAGCGTCTCTGGAACACTTCGTCCTCTTTGGTCACACCCTCGTCTTTTTATTTTATTTTTATTTTTTCCCCCCTCCTTCAAACCTTCTTCTCTTTCCGCGCCTTTTTCTGGGTCTCTTACACCTGCAAGCTGCTTTAGCCATTAGCCGATTGCTATTCACATCACACCGAGCGATTAAAATGTCCTCCTCTGTGTGGCTCTTCCTCCTCCTCCTCCTCCTCCTCTTTCCCCTTGTCCCCATCGCACCATTCACTCGTGTCCGCTAGGCTAGCTCAGTTGGCGACCTTCTCTCTGGATCTGAACCCCACAATGGACGGGTTTGTGGCGGCTTTCAAGCTTTGGCAGCGAGATCGCCGAGACCAGAACGAGCTCGGAGCCGAGCAGCGTGAAAGAGGAAGGATAGATACACTCGTTTCCTCCACGGCGGAGAAAAGTGGTGTCTCTTTTTTAGTGGAAAGCCTCTGGAAAAACAAGAAATATATATTATTTCTCCATAAACATCTAATTTATCTTATCAACACTTCAGTTCTCATCTTTAAAGTTATGAAATGATTGATTCATTATTTTTTCTCATTAATATTCTGTGGATGGAGCTCAGTTTTTCTTTTCTTGGCCTCTCTTGCTGCTCTTTTGCTCAATAAATACGCCGCATGAATGAAATTAAGAATATGTTTTATATTTTTCAAGCTCAGCAGTGTTGGCGTACTCTGAACTTGTGTCGTGGAGTCATTTTGGAGGAATTTCTTTCTAAACAAACAACTTTTTTAGTATACCAGAGGAAAAAAATTTAGAAAAATTAAACATTCAGTGGCTAATTGATCATAATTTTTTACAATAAGTGAAGAAATAATGCAAAACTGAACACTTTTTTTATACATATAGATATGTGAAGGCACTTTTTGGCAATGCTCAAGCACTTTAAACACCATTTAAATCCTGTATTTGACTTATTATGGTCACATATCTGCAGCGGTAAATGCTCTGAAGCTCAGTTATTATCAGTGGTTTTGTCTCGTTCTGCTTATCGACACGTTCGGGTGAAGCCGTCGTAAATTATGAAGTTTTTCCACAGACCGACCCGATTATAGTTCAACCTCGATCGCACCTGATCAAATGACGTCATTCGTTCCAGTTCAGTGTGTCAAAGTGAAAAAATAACTGTCAGGTCATGAGGGTTATGTAGTTCGGTTAAAGACACCTGAAAGTTGAACGACAGCTGCACTAACATGGAAAAAAACAGAATTTGATGCAAGTATTGACATATAAAGACAATTTGACAGCAACAATAATAATAAAAATAATAATAGTTTGAGTCACAGGATGTACAGAACAGCTTACATAACACAATAACATTAAAATAAGAGGAAATTCACTTGTTAAAGATGCTCAATTTAGAGAAAATATCTGTATAAGTGCTAAAAATCGGTCTGAAATATAAAATATAAAGCTTATAATGAATAAATAAACACACTACAAACATAAATACACTTTATATGTATATTTGTACAGATTTGGTACTTGTAATTACATTTTGCAGTTACATGTTGGTAGTTTAACTACTCGTATTTGCACAATAACTCAAGTAGTTAAAAAAAAACTTTTATTCATAATCGTCGACTCACCTGAAAGAAATTTGGCTCAAGTTTTTAATGTTTTGAATCTGAGCTTGCAAAACTAAACTCAGATATATTAGCTGTCAATCAGTCCTAAGTATTGATTATTGATTTACTGACAGATGTTCAGAGAAGCACACAGTTTTGGAAGTTGATTGATCTTTCTGAACTTCCTGTGAGCAGGTTTCTGACTGATGACAAATTGAGGCTCAGTTTATTCACTTCCTCATCAATAATTTGGCATCACACACGTACGTTTGTTGTGAGAAGTTTATTTTCTAAAGGGTATTTTTGTTGTGGTTTCCTCTGTGAAGTCATTTGTAGTTTGCAGTTCTGCTTTCAGAGCAGCTTGCCGACAAGTCTGCTCTCTTCGTGTTTGACCTGACGACCTTTCCAGTCTAATGAAACATCTGAAGCAGCAGCAGCTCTGCTTAATGTCTCCTCGCCGCTGGTGAAGGGAAATATTGTCCTTCCACTTCATATTTTCACTTTTAATGGACAGATTCACATTATGTAATCTGTTTTAAAACACACGTCCACATAAATGTTCATCATGGAGTCATTTCTCTGCAGCAACATGCTCATTGTATATTGAAAAACTATTTATAAAGTTTAAAAAATATATAAAAATAAAGCATGTTATATAAAACTATTGTCTTATATGTGGGTCAGACAGTGTTTATTAGGATTTTTTTAGTTTCTGAAGACTTTCAGGTGATTAAATATGAACCAGGTATCGTCTCCGATAAGTTAACATAAAAGTTAAATCGCTGTTTTTGTGCTTTCAAGTATTTTTTTAAGCAAACGTGTCCAAATTCTCTAATTTCAGCCTTTTTAAATGTGAATATTTTCTGTTTTCTTTTAGTCTAATATGACATTAAACTGATTATCTTTTGATTTTGGACAAAACGAGACAGTTTGACGTCATGTTTGGAACGTCTTTCATCATTTTGATTATATGGAACAAACTACCAATCGATTGATTAAGACAATTATTGACCGATTAATCGATTATTGTTGCAGCTTTTACTGCATTTGTGCAAAGTTGAGGAACCTTCCAGAGACTGATTCGAACAAACGGTAAAAAAAAAAACGTAGCAGAAGCGGAGATATCGTCATTTTGAGTCCGTTTTGAACTTAAAACTCCAGAAATGCTGCGTCCTACAACTCCCATAATGCATCACAGCAGCGTCTCTTCACCCGTCCACATCTGTCAGACTCCTCGCGCCCACCCAGGCTGTCTGTCGTCTCTCTTCTCATTAGCTTTACTGTTTTCTTCTTTGTGGCTTAAACCAGATAATTACGGTGATTATTTCTTTTGTTCCAACCGATTTTTGATGCGACCGTTTTTTGCCTTAAAACTTTAAAACCCCAAACAGAATCGTTTTATACCCACTACAAAACAGGAAAAAAGTCAATTAAGACAATTAGCTGTTTCTTTTATGCCAGCTCTCTCAGATCGTCTGTTGAAAACATTCGAGCTGTTTTTCCATCAGTTTCTTGTGAAATGAGGTGAAGAAGTACGTTTCTCTGACATGCCAAACATACCTCCTGTTTTTTTTTTTCCTGTTTACTCTCTCCTCCTTTTTTGGCTCTTCAAAGTTAACCTCACCGCTGGTCGAGGTAGAGAAACCTAATATACCTCCAGGGGTGAATGTGGGCTAAATAAATTTCATTTTTACTCCTAAAAAATGAGCCGACGTCAGCGCAAAAACCAGAAAGTTCTGCAACTCTGCTGACAGGTGAACGAGTCCACGCAGCGCCGAATCACATTAAATCAGAAATACGTTTTTAGAGCAAAGAGAGGGTTCATTATTGTGGTGAAATAGTTTAAGAAAATCTGTTTCCTTGGTGGTTTATTGCACGAGGTCAGACGGGGCAAATCCGGTCTGAAGATGAGACGCAGAAAATGTGTGTTTTGGTGTCAAAGGTCAAAGGTCATCCCTGCGGTTTGTGTCCCACTTCTTCTCCTGCAGGCTCTGCAGAAGTTGGCGAATCAGTATCTAAAGAGGGAATGGCCCGACAGCCTGTCAGAAGAACAAGCCGACCACAGGTAACTATCCATCAATCATTTCGATCAGGTGTTTATTTCATTTATTATCTATATATCTGTATATTTTATATGCTGCACATCTCAGGGATCAGATAAGTAAAAACTTTATTAATCCCACCTCGTGGGAATTCAAATATGAGAGTGAACATGAAGTGCAAAAAAATAGATGTAAGATATAAAATGCAGAGGGTAAAAATGTGCGTATTGTTATTTCACTGGAGAAAAATAAAATTGTATTTATTAAGTAGAGTAATGTGATTAAAGTGACCCAAAAAAGTGTTGTTTTGTCAAGTGAAACTGTGTTTATTGCCGTCCATGTTGTCTTAATGACACAGTTTTTACAGTATTAAGAACAACTTCTTTAGATGCAAATCTTCAGGACACGTATTCATTTTTGAAACTCATAAAACACTTTTAAAACAATATTCATTCATATTTTCTGTTTTCCATCTGTTTCCTCTTGACTAGCAGCACTTTTGTAATAGTTTCTTGTTACCGTGTTTGTTTGGAAACCTGATAATCTGATTCTGATCAAGAATAAAAAGGATTATTTAGTTTTCACTTTGCCCCCGTCGGCCTGTGCGCTCTCGTCATTTGTCGATGAAATCGCAGTGATGTAAACGCGTCGAGTCCTTCAGGCCTGATTGTTGTTGTTTGCTCTCGGTTTTCAGGAACATGTATTGTGTATGGAGGGCGTATTTGGAGGGGACGGTCCAGGTCACCCAGTCCAGAATCAGCGCCTGCGATAACTACAAAGTCCAGGTGGCCGATCCAGCCAAGACGTTCAGACTGCAGAAGGAGCAGCAGCTGAGGAAGGTGAGTTTGCTCACCATCAACCAATCAGTTAATCAATCAATCTGATTTAAATGAGTGCAACCACACAGTTTCAGTTACACGTGTGTTTCTGCAGCATCAAAAATAGGTAAATTTTAAGCTGTGTTGTTTTTCTGTGTGCGTGTTTCTGATTTTCAGTGTATCGATCAGCTGACGGTGGTTCAAGCCGAGCTGCAGGAGTCGGTGAAGGAGCTGACGAAGAGCCGGAAGAAATACCAGGAGGCCGAGACGATGGCGCAGGCCGTCCGAGAGAAGGCGGAGCTGGACGCCAAGTACGAAGCAAATCAGGCTTTTGAGGACATGCTGCTTGTTAAATCCCACATCTTCACTAAACTTATATAACAAAATGATGAATCAATTATTCGTTGATCAATCATTTTTCAAGCTAAAAGGCCAAACTTTTGATGCTCCCAGCGTCTCGTATGTGAAGATTTGTTGTTTTTTCTTGGCTGACCTTCTAGAAAGTTGAAATTTTTGGGGGATTTTGTACTAAAAAAGGGATTTGAAAACATCAGTTTACTGGAAAGAAGAATATTTCACATTTTTCTAACATTTTACAGACTGAACAAACCTTTAGACGTGTTTTTAGACTAATTAAATCAATTAACAATTTTTTACCTTATTGGTTTTTATAGATTTTGTCAACTCTTTCTCCCCTCATAGAAAAATCCAGAATCTGGAGATAAATATGTGATGAAGGGCTCAAACTTGCACCACGCTGCCAACTGGACCACGACTGATTTCCAAAACATTCATGACGTCACAAATAATAAAAAAACTTTCCTCTTTTAGATGTCCAACATCCAAGTGAAGTAGTAAAACGCACAAACACATTTTAGAGTCAGGAGAAAATAATCACAGGCTCATTTTTATTGAAAACACTCGTTCATATTCGGGTCTGAAGGAGCCGCCTCGCCCTCTCAACGCTTTGTCCCGGCACAACACGAACAGCTGGCACTTTGACTCACCACATTGCAGACATTTTTCTGCCCATTAGGAAAGTTTATTATAGAGCCGAGGAGCAGCGCCGCGAGGTTTTTTGCTGCTGGAGCGGCTCAGCAGCTGGATTGGCACTCGGTCTAATACTACAAATACAACTTTCTGCTGCCCACACACACACACACATTTGGGTAAATCCACTGACTTCAGGTCTGTTCATTGCATCCTTTTGAATATCTGTAGTTATAAACAGTGAGTTCAGGTCATTAAAGTGCAAAAATAAATGCTAAATGCTGTACTGTGTGCTGTAAATGCTAAATGACGTCACGGTTTTATACTGACCTTAAAAGTTACGCTTTATGTTTCCACGATTGCTCAGCAGGTTAATCTTTACAAATGAACACAGAGTTTATGGTTTTTTGGAGCGTAAATGCAAAACATTATCTACAAACCAACGACAGCACAGTCACTATCAAAATTCAGGTGTTAAAATATGTACCACAGACCTTATTTTTAACATCTAACCATGAACTCATTTAGACTTTAAGGTGAGCTAACTGGAGGTGAAAAATTGCAAACTTATCTCCAGATTTTCAGACTCGATCCTGAAACGCTGAGTCTTTCTTTATAATCATGTTTAATCTCATTTAAGAAACCAGGTTACTCAGATGTGCAGTTATGGAGATTATCAGCCAGCACGTTTACATGAAATCTGTTGGTAAATCTGTGTAAACATGCAGCAGCTCAGTCTGAGTCATTTTGTGATGGAAGATCATGCTTTGAGACTTTTGTGTTTTTTGGTTTCAGTCTGATGTCGGATTAGATTATTTTTAACACGAGAATGCTTCTCTTCTTTCATTGGGCAGTTTTGTTGTTAGTTTCCGGTCTGAAGTCTTTGTCACGCTCACATGCATTTGTTTAAAAAGCTGATTAAAAATCCCCCATTACTCACATGCAGAGACAACAAATCAGTGTTTTCCACGAAAAGTCAGATTTGTGAGATCCATGTTTCTCGTTTTACTGTAAAAAAAGATGACTGATACCCGGCTTACTGAGTCCCTTTTTGTTTTTCCGTCTCAGTTAAAGGTAGTAAATAATAAACACACTCAGTGGGATCACAGTGATGTCAAGTTGAGTCAGGTCTGCATTTGGGTTGTGGCGGTGAATCATTCTTGGAAAATGTCATTTTCAAGCCAAATCAACAACAACATCACCTTTTAAAGCAAATAAAAAGCATATTGACTTAAAACAGCCATGACATTTAATGAAACAACATGTAATAAAAAAGGACTCTTGTTGAAGAATTTAAGGACTTTGGCGACCTTTATTTTGTTAAAAAAAAGAAAACACCTGTTTTCTTCTCCTCAGGTCCAAGCTGAGTCTCTTCCAGTCCAGATCCAGTCTTCAGAGGGCGAGCGTAAAGGTACGAGACCTTCACCTCCAAAGAAAAACAAATAAGCTTGTGTTTGTGACATTTCAGTCAGCAGTTTGCACTTGTATATTTTCCAGCTGAAAGCCAAGAGGAGCGAGTGCAACTCCAAAGCCACGCACGCCAGAAACGACTACCTTCTCACGCTCGCGGCCGCCAACGCTCACCAGCAGCGCTACTACGACACGGACCTCGTGGACTGCATCAAGGTGAGGACGCGAGCTGCGAGCGGGACGTTGGACGGAGAAAGAGACGCGTTCGCTGTTGATTCACGCTGTTTGTCCGCAGGTCTTAGACGGCCGGATCTACGAGCAGGTGAAAGATTACCTGGTGTCGCTGTGTCAGACGGAGCTGGAGACGTACCAGGCCGTTCACAACACCTTCAGCCACCTCCTGAACAGCTCCAACGGGGTGAGACGTCAAACTCTGCGTCTTTCACATGTGCTGATCGTGTTTTTACGGGTTTGGATTCAACCATCAGAGTTTTTCTAATCTAAATGACAAAGAAAATCTGAACATGAGATGTGACAACTTGAATTAATGAATATCTATCACTGAAATCTGACTCTTAACACTTCAACTATTAATGGATCAAACTGGAAAAGTATTTTCTCTTGTGTGCAAACATTTACATTAACTAACTTAAAGATGTTTTGCTTGTAAGAAACAATTTTACTTTTGAAAACAGTACAGACATGTAAACACATTTCATAAACTCTGCATAAAACAAATTTAAATGTTCTGGTACAACGTCTGGTGAAATAAAATAAAGATTAATCTGAAACAGTAGAAAAGAAAAGAATCTGGCAGAAGATTCACCAACATATTTGATCTGATTTAATTTAGTGTTGATTTGATTCAGTCAGCTCATGTTACGTTTGAAGGGGTCACAAAATGATTATAGGACTAAGAAACAATCGTGAATTGCTTTTATATAGATTATGTTTCGATTTTGTCCACTTTTCTTTGCTTTATTCGTCATGACGAGCATTAATATGATAAATTGCATTCTGACTGTAGAGTGTAAAGTTAAAAATGAAATATAAATATAAAATCAGTCAGTTGATGGTGGAAAAACTTAAAAATGCCCCTTGAAAGTGCTTGAATTTGCCTTAAACGAAGGTATAAAGAGATATTTGATGCTTTGAGTCTCCTCTAAGCTTTCGGATGATCTTTTTAAAGATGTTTGTCCGTCCTCTCGCTTCGGGACAGCTCAGCGTCTTTGTGAACGGAGGAGCCGAACTCCTCTGCCCCTTTCGACTGCTAATTAATTGGACGGTTTAAGTTTCCTCGGCGCTCCTCGGTTACACGCTCTCGAGCCGCCGCCGGCCTCTTTCAGTCTGGTTTCGTTCAGGTCGTCTTCCCTCTCCGGAGCCGCGGCGGCGTTTTGTTTCTGCTCCGAGCAGGACGTGAACAAACCGTCAGAGAGGCAGATCTCACATTTCAGCCTGTGTGCTTCCTGTGTCAACAACAACCCTCCTGAAACAGACTTCATGTGCCGTTTTGATTTCATTTTTTGATCCTTCATTATGTTTTGAGGTCTAAATATAGTTTCAAGATCTGTTTCGCTGTGCAGAGTCGAACATATCTGAGAAAACTAAATGCTCCGTTTCTTCTTTTACTCTTTTGAAAGGGAGCAAAGCGATGAGTACGAATGTTCAGAAGATTATCGTGCTACACTTTAACAGAAAAGTAAAAATAGAGCGTTTGTTAATTTACAACAGGCCAAAACTTCAATATGTGTTTCTTTTCCCTTTAAAACACACATCTGTAGGTCCTGCAGGACTTTCACCAGCAGCTGTTTGTGCAGAAGAACGTCGTGTTTCAGAAAGCCCCGGACTTCCTGTACCAGCCCATCGAGTCCGATACGGTAAATCATAATTTTATTTGTGTTGCTGAATTCATAAAGCGTGAACAGCACAACACACACTCTTCTCTTTCCTCTGGTTCCCTGGACGTCACTTTAACACAGAATTAGATTCATTTGTTTGGTTTCTTTGAGTGAAAAAGCGTTTTACAGACATTAAATCTTCTTTTTACGTCACTGTGACACTGCTCAAAACCTCTCCAGCAGTTTAATCCACTTCTCCACCGTCCGTCAGAAACTCAACACACGATTGAATTTATTTAAACTTGCTTCAGTGTCGGCCGCTTGGATTAACTTCAGTAATTTTAATGAAACTCCCATGAGTCTCAGCTGTACGAATTATCAAGTTACGGTGCTTAAAGGTTAAACTAACATTTTGTTAAATGTTAAACATCATGGAAAACTTCTTTTTTACCCTCTCATCTCTACTACTGCTGATCTCTGAACCTTTTTTTGGGCTCTTGTTTGTATCTTGGTCTGAATCTGACACCTGGTGGAAGTCATTCATTATTTAAAATCTCTCTCTGCGTAAGAAAAGTCAGACAGATAAATGTTTTGCTTTTATTTTGTAGTTGAGCCTCTTTTCTGACCAAAGCTCGCTCGTTTTCGCCCGCTGACTCCAGATGTGAGTTATCAGACACATGACAGTAAATGCATGTGTTTGTGGGTAAATATAAAATAAGGTCACACTTCTTCCACCACGTTTAACAAAGCAGCATCATGGGAAGTAATGACTTCATGCAGAACGACGGGACACACACACAGCGCTTCCTCTTTTGTTTGAATCATCATCGAAGACTCGATTACAGTCGTATTAAATTATCGTGGGCGGCTCAAACACAAACCTACGGGAACACAACTGGTCGAAACACATCGCAGCGTCATCAGGCAGCGTGCCGCAGAGCTGTAAAACTAAAAAATGAAGAGCTTTATAGTTTTTAAAACACGCTACAAAGATGAATGAAAGTCTGTGGGATAAATAATAAAATAAAAAAAAACATGAAAATAAATTTAAATATGAAACAGCACAATGAAGGACAAACCCAAACAATGAACCAAAAAAGATTAGTTAATAAAAAAAATCCTAAAAGAGTCCAAAGATCCAGCAAATTAAATAATCGACAGGTGGAAAGAGGAACGAGGCGATCAGATGTGTAGCTGGAGGTCAAAGGTCATGTAGAGCCTTTATATGTAATTAGCAGGATCTCTTAATTTATTCTGAATGTTACAGGAAGCTGATGGAGGGATGCAAAATCTGGGATTATGTGGGCGAGACGGCGGGTTGTAATATATAATCTGAAACAATAATTGAGGCCTAAATGTGGAGTTTGCTTTGCTGCAGTTTCTTCATTGGAGCAGACAATCTGGTTTTATCGTCTCCAAAGAGGTCGATCATCTCTGTTTCAGCCAGCAGCTGCTCACATAAAGATGTTATATATATTATATAGAAATAATGAAGACATTATTAAGACACCTACAGACACCTGTTGATGGAAACTAACTGAGAATAAACACAAACATCACAAGGAACAAGAGGAAACATGAAGATTTCTGTAAATGACGAGTTAATTGTTGGGATTTTGAAATTAAAACGCTTCTGTATCATCTTCTTCAGCACTTCTCACCGATCCTGCTCGTTCTTTAGACACCTGTTCATGAAGTTCACACGTCTATTTCAGTCACTTTTCCACCCACGCTGCTCTTTTTTTTTACTGCAGCAAACATTAAATTAAAATCAGCTTCGGACCAAAATACATTTTACTATCCTGGTGTACAGACCTGAAGGTTTATTGGCGGGTTGTGCAGGACTATCACGGCGTATTTCTCCTCCGAGCCTCGCTGGTCTAACTCTGCCGGTCCCCCCCATTTTTTTTTTTTTTTGCTCCGCCGGACAACACTGGACAATTTGTTCAAACTGCAAACGCCGGCGTTGTTTTCATTGGAAGTCAAACAAGCAGCAGCCTGTTCCTAAAGAAAACATTAGCGGCAGAGAGCCTCCTCTCCTCTCCTCTCCTCTCCTCTCCATCCCCTCCTCGTGCCGCTCGCAGCAGACGGAGGGATCCGGTAAGAACAGAGAGCCGAGCGAGGAGGGAGGGAGGGGCAGGAGGTGTAGGCCGGGTCCTGTGAACGGCCCAGCTGTGAAAAGGAGGCATTGTGAGGCCTCATCAGAGTGCACTGACCCTCCCCACCCCGGCCTTCTCCCTCCACACACACACACATAACACACACAGCTGTCGAAAAACTCACAGTTTAAGTGTTTATTTCTTCATAAAGTCCTAAAAGTCTCATCTGAAGTGAATTAAAATATGTGAGATTTTTCTTCATCTTAACATAGAGAAAGCAGAGTTTGGATTAAATGGTTCGTAAATGTAAAACAAATATATATATTTACATTTTTGTGCACAATTATTTCCCCAAACGCTCCCTTCCAGCTCCTCTCTTGTGTTTCTTTCCTACGCTTTTTAAAAACTCGCCCCGCTGTAATTCGCAAAGAGGAAGTCGCCACGTTGACGTAACAGAAATGGTAAACAGAACTTACACTGGTGGGTTTTTCTTTTTTACTGGCATTCAGGAAAACCGCGAGCTCCTCTTAAAGGCCTTCTGACAGGGCCGTTAAAGGTGCATTATGTAAGGTTTTATTTCATTTTTCACAGAGAATGACTTGTTTTTCTACGTGAGGTCATTTACAGGAACCGGCTGTGTTATTAGTCAAACAGAAAATGAATAAATGATTGAGACAAATGACAAGAAAAGCTTTAAATTTATAGATTCTGTCTTCTAAAAATGTGAATATTACTATCTTATGATAGTACGCTTAGTTTTTAATGGTTTTTAGACTGTTTGGTTGACATTTTAATCAACTGTGTGACGTGTTGAAATGTCATTTTATTAGAAAACAATTAACCTAGAAAATAAACCTATTTATGCAGGAAAACCTCAGTGATAAAATCTTTCTATTTGTCAAAGGATTTTTAATTTATATTGCCCTCATAAACAGATATTAGCCAACGTCCTCTATAAAAAGTCGTTAAAGTCGTTCAGTAATCAGCTGGTGTTGCTCCTCATATGTCAGCAGTTTGATAAATGTTGAAGTATCTCTGTTATCTGTCTAATATCCTGATAATCTCCTTCACTTCCTCCACCTTTCTCTTTGTGTTTCTTTGCGTTTGTAGGTGCTGCAGCTGCAGAAGGAGAGCGGCACGGCCGAGGAGCACAGTCTGGACAAAGAGGCGAGGAAATGGGCGAGTCGCGTGGCCCGAGAATACAAAAGCATCATCCACACTCAGAGGGTGAGCAGAGAAACGGATCGAACTGACGAAGGCGGAGAAATGCCACCGTGTCCTGTACTCTCACTTTTATAGAGTCAAATAGAAATACCTGTTTCAAACTTTCAACAAAAGAGACGCTGATGTTTGAGACTTTTATCGTCACAACACGTCGTTTCTTCACGTCGTGTCAAAAGCAAAAGATCTGCAAACAGATGTCTTTGTCCTCCATAAAAAGAGCTTTTAGATAACATCCTTAAACCTTTATTGTGTAGTAACAACATTAAGAAGTGAAGTAATCAGGTGTTTTCCGGTAAACTGACTTCCTAAACGTGATGTAAATGAGAAACTTTTTCGTAATCGAGGTGGAGAACTGTAGAAACTTTTCTCCTGCAAAACAACGATTTCTTAAAGAGCCTCCTGATTAAAGAGTCTTTTCTCATGTTTGCATGTTTTCATGCAACTGAGGCTTCATACCAACATCATTTTAACAGTCCAGCTTAAAAATAAGATGCAGTTTTTCAAAATAAACTTCCAGGTTGGAGGTTTTCAGGCCACCAATCAGTTTGTAAATCATTTAACATGTCGTCATTTTCTGTGGTGATTTCCCTGCACGGTGGCGAAACAACTGTTCTGTTTTATTGAAAAGAAAAAAACTTGAGTAAGACTCAATCAGCAGCCTGAAAGAAGACAAGGATTATTTGAATTTACAAAGAAACTGTACAGTTTTAGATGTAAATGTAGAAAGTTTAGAGCAAAGCTAAAATATATGTTATGGTTTGAGAACGTTGTTTCAGAAAAATAAGATGATAATTTAATTAATAATGAAGATAATAATTGCTTTTCTTCTATTTGGAGGAGAATTGTGCTCCAGGTTTCAGCAGATTTAAACATTAAACCATTAAAAGATTTATTTTGAAGGTTTATTTTGACGGATGTAAGCTGATATAATGTCAAATTGAATGTGAACCTGAATCGTTTCTGCGATAATAAACCTGGAGATCATAAACT
>JBAJHX010000067.1:21316683-21330667 GCA_037176925.1 Amniataba percoides | reverse complement strand
ACTGAAGCTCAATCAAATGTCTTCAATTAACGACTCGATTGCTCAGCTGTGTGTGTTTTTAAATATATAAATTCACAGTTTGGATGATAGTTGGTCGTCAGTGTGACTTTATTTTCTTCTCGTGTTTTGTTTTTAGGCTCTGGAGGAATACGGGACTCAGGACTCATCAGAGACCAACAACAGCGAGATGGAGACCAAGATGGAGGTGGCCAGGCAGAGTCTACGGAGGGCAGAGGTGTGTGTGGTGTGTGTGAGTGTGTGTGAGTGTGTGTGTGTGTGTGATGGGGTAAGAAGTGAATTTCTCTGTTTTCTCAATCAGTGTCCTCTTACTTAAAGTAGCTCCAGTGCTCCCCCTACTGGTGAACAGCGGTAGAAGAAGTACTGGATGTTTAAAAATACAATAAAAATAAAATAATGCTCCACTACAAGTTTGATCAAAAATGCTCAGTATGCAGATTGAAATCTCCTGGCAGTGTTACATAATGAAATATTAAATTAATGATGAATGTAAAAGAAGCATGTTAATGTTAAAATTGTATCTGCTTTATATGAATTTAGATAGTTAGATTTCGAATAACTGATCACATTTTATATACTGATGATGTGTTTTTGATGTAAAATATTATTTTATGGGATAAATATGAAAATAAATCTTTATTAATCAATACTAATATACTAAAGTTTAGGTGTTAAATGAAGAATTCGACTCAGAAGTAAAATATTGAATTAAATGAATAAAAGAATGAGGAAAAGAAAATGGAAATACTGTGTGATATAAGAAATATAATTAATATTAATTGACAATCCAGCTCATTGAGTGTAAAGTTTTATTGATGTTTTGCACTTCAATGCAACTTTACTTACTTGTTCTGGACCAAATGTACCAAACTACTAAACAATTTACTCGTCACGGCAGAAAAAGAAGTCTTACACATCATTTGTGGTCTCATCCCTTCGGTCGATAACGCTCGCTGTGTTTTTCTGCGTCTTCAGACGGTGAAAGTGAAAGCGGAGGCTCGTCTCGACCTGCTGAGGCAGGCGGGCGTCGCCGTGGAAACGTGGCTGAAGAGCGCCATGAACCAGGTGATGGAGGAGCTGGAGAACGAACGCTGGAACAACCTGAGCACCCACGATCCTTCACTCTCTGTGAGACTGGATTCATATTTGATCATGCAGCGCTCATTAGAATATCCAGGATATAAATGTCGTCCTTTTTGGACGTTTCGCTGCTCACAGTCGGTCTCGTTTTGCAGGGAACGGCGGATCTGGATCGAGAGGACGAGGAGGAGATGGAGGACAGCGGCGAGGTGCTGGACGACAGCAGCTCCAGCCCCTCCAGCACTTTGAAAAACTACCCGCTCACCTGCAAAGTGCTCTACTCATACAAGGTACCTGCACAACACAAACATGAGTAAAGCTCGAGTATTTGATTGTGCACTCGCAGCTTTTCATGCACAAAGCTAACGGATGTGTTTCCTTGTTCGCAGGCGTCTCAGCCCGACGAGCTGACCATCGAGGAGCAGGAAATCTTGGAGGTCATCGATGACGGAGACATGGAGGACTGGGTCAAGGTGCTCCTCTCATCCAAACCTTTGCATTCAGGAGTTTTATTTACATGAACGGTGACATTCAACTGTCCGAAAAGACGATTAAAAGAACCTTTATTCGAAAAAGAGAGAGAATGGGGAGGCTGTTGTTGTTTTTGCTAATAGATCAATGTCGAGCCCAAATTTAGAAAGAGTTTATAAAGAGTGTGAACCCCAAAAATCTGCACACTTAAGGTCACTTCATGATCAGCTGAAGTCTGCAGTTATTTTCATTAAACAAAGCTTCCTGGGTGTCAGATAATAAAGTTAATAAAGTTATGATGTATTTTTTAGTGATCAGGGTTTCTGTTAGATCAGACTTTGTCCTGATCAGATGCTGGATCCAGGTCCAAGACGTCTAAACTCTGCAGACTTTTGTAAAACTTTAAGGGCTGCTAATGTTAATTGCAAAGAAAAGAAAACTCACACTTTCATTTCGTCTCTCTGTGCTTGCAGGCCAGAAACCGGAGCGGACAGGTGGGCTACGTCCCAGAGAAATACCTGCAGCTGCCGTCCTCCAACAGCCTGCTGAGCATGCTGCAGGCTCTGGCCGCGCTGGACGCCCGATCCCACTCCTCCAGTAACTCCACCGAACCTGAAACCGAACTCCCGACGGGCTCAGTGAACGGAGACTCCAGCGGTGAGACTAAGTCGACTAAATCAACACTTACATATCTGATATTTTACACCTGTCGCCCGTCTGAACGTCTTCCTCTCCACCGCAGTGTCGTTCGCGAAGGCGCTGTACGACTACGCGGGACAGACGGACGATGAGCTGTCGTTTCCCGAAGGCGCCATCATCCGCATCCTGAGCAGAGAGACTCACGAGGACGACGGGTTCTGGGAGGGGGAGTTCAACGGTGTCGTCGGCGTCTTCCCGGCCGTTCTGGTGGAAGATCTCACCGGCGCTGGAGAGAACGGCGGAGATGGACAGAAAGACGGCAGCGCGCAGGTTTGTTGATGCTCACATGAAACACGAGTGAGAGTGAAAGAGTGACGTGTGGCACTGTTTTAAATAACTTTAAAGGTCAGAGATGGATCATGATTTGCATTGGAGGAAGTTTTCTACTCGATAAAGTAAAATGAATTTAAAGTACTTTTGTGCTTTATCTTATACATGCATTAAATTAAGCATCTAATTTATAAAATAAATAAAAATGCTTATGATCTGAGTTGCTGTAAACAGATTTATTATGCCTGAAATCTTTTTTCTTTGTTTCTGTAAGTTAAACTTTCGCCTAAATGAAGGAACAATTTTCTGTCTTTTTGAGGTTTTTGTTCAAGTTGAGATGTTTTTTTTTTTCTACTCTGGGAAGTTTAATAAAAACTCGCCCTTGTTTTTACTTCCACACACTCTAAAGTTGGACGTCCTTTCTGTGTAAATGCATCTTTTCCTCTCGTTCTCCAGGCGTCGCCCTCCCCTCTGGCTCAGTGCGACCGATCCCCTCGCAGTCCCTTCCAGCCGGGGCCCCTCCACAGCAGCCCCCTGCAGACGCCCACCATGTCCTCGCCTCAGTCCAGTCCCTGCAGCGCCACCGCCTCCCCGATCGGCCGACCCCCCTCCTATCACAACGGGCATCACAGGCCGCCGCCCGCACCGCACAAAAGCCCCTTTCAGAGTAAGAGTCGCCGGCTTGTCTGTAATAAAATCGGGTGGTGTGTGACGGCTTTTACTTTAATTTAAATCTGTTGCAGATGATAATCTGTGAGGATAATCTGTGTTTCTGTTCAGGTCCCGCCCAAGGCTCCCCTCAACCTCCCAAATACCCAGAAACCGGCTCAAGCACCATTCGGCCGGTGAGTGAACACAATTTCTGTGAGTTAGAGCGGCGACGGAGCAAAATGTACCCGACTTCCTGCCCACGCTGAGCTGGAAAAGACCTTCAGAAGAAACAAGCTGAAAGACCATGTGATGAAATATCATCTAATCATTAAAACAACCCAAATCTGTACCTTCATGTTAAAGTTAAATCATGCTGATCAAAGTTTTTTGTGTCTTAAACATTATTATTTTTGATTGATGATGATTTTTTTTTATTTTCCAGGTCCGCGCTGCTCCTCCGCCCCCGAAGCAGCATCCTCGCGGGCAGGTGAAGCGGAGGGAGGAGGTGGAGATCACGCTGGTGTGACGGCGGCGCCCCGGAGGCGACCGCCATCAAACCAGCTGGGACTCGACGGCTCTGCGCCTTTAAAACACACTCCCAAAGGAAACCCGAGGAAACGTAACCCCCCCGAAGACACCAGGAGGCCTGAATCTTCGTCCTCTTTGTCTTTTCACGACAAGAACTCACAGGGTTCGTGTGCTGTGGAGGAACATTGTGCCTTTCTCTCATCGACGCTCCTTTAATTCGCTCTCACGCTCCAGAGTTTGTCTCCCGTCTGATCGATAGTCTGCTTCATATTTCTCACCTCTTCTACCGTTCTCAGCCCAGACAACAGATATTACTGATTGACAGATTATCAATATCTTCCGATATCAGTCCTAGAGCTGGTTTTTGGAAAAAAAAAAACTTCTGTTCTTCGCTCACAGTAACTGATGCAGATGACGTGATAACTGGCAAAATATAAAATATGAGCCTCAAAATACAATAAAACATCAAGTTCAATAAGAAAAACACACTCGAGGGGTTAAAACATGTTTCAGTAACAAACGTCCCAACAGAGTCGACGTTTAAGAAGCCAAAATGCAGGAATTTATCGTAGCTTTTTAGCTGCGATGCTTCATTAACGTTAATCTGTTTTCACTCCGTCACCGAGCTCATAAAGTTAGTTTCAGTTTGAGCCTCACGCGTCGTCATTTACAGATTAAAGATTATCAGCAGGCGACGTGGAGGCGGTTTAACAGCACCTCCAACACATGAAGGGATGCAGACACTTCAAATATCAACATGATAAAAACTAAAACGTTTCCTCTCCAGGGAGCCAGAAATAACAACTCTGCTCTTTTTGAACAAGAAAAATGTGAATACAGTATTTTCTATTAAAAGTATTTCAGTAAACAGAGATGCAGCTTGAGAAAAGGGTCAAACAAGTTTTGTTTTTTGTCGTGCATAAAACAGAAAATTTATTCAAACCAGATCTGACGTGTTGTAAGACAAAGTTTGAGTTTTTCAGATATTTTTGTTTTCAGAGAAACAGACTTGATGCTCATGAGAGGCGTCAGCTGAGGCTAAAAGACGAAATATTTTGGGCCATTTTGTGATGTGAACAATTTCAAAACGCACACAAATAATAATGTTTAAATGTAAAAACAAGTTGTGCGTTTAAAGGAAATTATGCTCTGTAAATCACTGTTGTTTCACTAAAAAGAAATCCAGCAAGTTCAAGTGGGATATAAAGTTTAAGAGTGTTTGTATGCTAGGCTAGGTGTTTCCCTTTGTTTCCAGTCTTTGTGCTAAGCTACGCTACTGAGAGTGAAATCAGTCTTTTCTCAAACTGCAAAAAAAGTCAAATTATTCTTAAAACTGAGCTTTTACAGCATCAGTTTCTACAGCTGCAGTGATTAGACAGCGATCAATACCTCAAGATCTAATTATGATTTATTCTGTGAGCACAAATATTAATAATAATATTGATAATAATGATTATTTCGGCCATGTTGTCCGCCGGTCACGTCTCACTGCATCGCTTCCTGTGCAGCTCTTTTTTTTCTGACTTTTTTCACGATTGGATTCTTCTTCTATGCAACAAAAGTCAAACTTGGCAGGACGTCACGTTGTGAACGTGCATCATTTTCTTTTAACGCGAACCAAAAGCCTGGTCGTCTCCACGCTCGATCAAAAAGAACAAAAGAAAAACGCCAGCAGCGGACGAGGCTGGTCCTCTCCTCCAACACGTAACTGCTCAGTTACTTTAACAAGGGAAAAGTGGCAATTTTAGTTGATTGTTTTTGTCCGTAGGGAGAAAAGTTGTCTGATCATTTAAAAAAATAATAATAATAATAATGGATCCTTTACTTTTTTTTTATTTTTATTGATTCATTTTTAAACCCTGCTTCTTTTTGTGTTAGTTTTCTTTGCACCAAAAGAAATTCCTAAAGGGAGAAACGTAGTGCGTTCATACATAGTCTGACTTTTTCTCTCTCTCCTTCTCGTGTTGTAAAATAAAGATCTAGAAAAGTTTTTTATGACACTAATGCTGCAGGTGAGAGCGGCGGTGAGTCTGAGTGAGGTCTGCAGTCGGTTTACACTGAGGTAATGTGCAGTTTAAACTTTATTTCTAAGGAGGAAACCATCCTGAGCTGCTAGCTGTCCAATTAAAACATTTTAAAAAAGAAAGAAAAAACTCTATACTGTCATAGTGAAGCACTTTTTGATGTCTTCTTATTCCTTTTCAGTATTGTGGATGCGCCGTTGTTTGTTCAATATTTCTTGTTTGACGTTTTGTTTACCAGCTTATATTGGTATGAATCCTTTTTTTCGTTTATCGGCTCTTTTGCGTTATTTAGCCTTAAATAGCCATCGTAGTGTCTTTTTGATTGAGATTGAAATGATCGTATTGTTTTGGAAATAGTTTACAGAGAGCTTGGAGATGGATATCTGTACAAATAATAGCACAGCTTTTTTTGTTTGTTTTTGTTTTTTAGAGTTAGGATTTAAAAAAAAAACTTATTAAACCTTTTAGTTTAATTTGATCAGAGGAAAAGAGATATCTGTCAGCAATGTCGCTGTGTTCTCGTTGATCTCCTTGAGATCTGAATCACATCAAACTTATTTTTGAAGTTTGCATTTACCCTGTTGTATTAAAAAGAAAGAAAGAAAGAAGAAAAAGTCTCTTTTCCCGATAGAGAAGTTGTTGTTAACTTGCTACTGGTCCTGGTTCCAGTCTGAATCTGAAATTCAGCGACAAACTGCCCACGTTTCACCGCAGAGGCTCCGCAGAGGCTGCCAAGCTTCGTATTTACACACCAGTGGATGTTTAACTGTATTTATTGTGTACAAATAAATGTGAAATAAAGATAGCTTAAATGAAAAAAAGACTCCTGTTATCTGTGTTTCATTCATGTTCACAGGAAGTTTCCTCTTCTGCGAAAATAAAAACAGACTTTTACTTTGAAATCATCAGACATCTAAAATACTTTACAGATAATACAGAAGTAATCTGATTACTCTGAGCTTTTATTTTGCATAATAATTGGTGAACATTTATGTGTAAGATGTCTGGTGTATCTATAAATAAATATGTTTTTAATTGAGTTAAAAGTTTGAAGAATATTTTACTCTTTGATCAGCTGATGAGTCTTTAACAAAAGACACGAAACAGGCAGAAAACAACCGAGTGAGCTCATATTCATCTTAATTTAACAGAATTATTTACTGAATTATTAAATACACACTTATTAAAGGTAATTTTACATGTAAAGCTGCTCGCACCTGTTTCCACCAGTTCAATGAACATAATCATTAATAAATTATTAATAATATTAATTATTTAATGTCAAATCTTTTGACTAAGTACAAGTATAAATCCTGTTGTCTTTACCAGCAAAAATCCTGAATTATAAGATCTAAAGCTGATAAAAAACTGAGTGAAACTGATGAATAGAAACTGGTAATAAAGCTGTTAAAAAAAGAAAAAGTTGGTAATAAAATATTTATCACTTCAGGCCTGTTAAAAAGTAGAAGCTCAATGTCGACCTCTGCTGGACACAATAATCTGTAGATTATACTGAAAATATTTAATAAATCACTGCATCATTTGTGTTTTTTATGTAATTTCTCAGCAAAGATCCAAGTTTACTGAGAAAATGTGAAAAAAGTGGCTTATTATTTAGTGATACTATATATTCTCAAACAGGTGTGTAATCTATAACTTTGGTGCTTAAAAGTGTTTTTGTTAGTGAACTTTTGAATGTACTTGTCAGAAAGTATTTCTGCATTTGTAGTATTGGTACTTTTATTCAAGATAAAGATGTGCGTTCTTCTTCCACCACTGAAGAAAGTATAATAATAACAATAATAATAATAGTAAATATATATCAAGAGATGTGAACAATATATGAATGTAAATATAAACATGTAATTTACATGTTAAATGAAGTTTATCTCTTATTTTTGTGCATTTGAGATAAGTAATATATTAGGAAAGTGCTAATTTTTAGTAGTAGAGTGAAAAAATGAATGAGGTGCGAGTGTATATGTATTTATTAATTAAATTTTTACTGATGTTTTTTAAAAATATTTTATTTATATTATATTGAACAGTAAATATATACTACTATGGTAATATCCTATAATAATATGATGATATACTATTCATATTAATTAAATTCAATTTAATATTAATTGTTTTTTATGCCAGGGTGTTTGAGTTGAGTTATTCCGGTTTCAAAAAAAATTAAAAATGAAAAAAATATAAAATAGAACATAGATAGAAACAGATAGAAACAGAAGAAGAAAATAATACTGTTGAGAGGAATAAATGCAAATGTTCATAAGGTGCAAATGCTGCATTATTCATATGTAATATCCAGATAATATTTTGTATTTTATTTTTACTGTTCAGTATTAAAGCTAAAAATAATGATAATAACAGTAATAAAAAATAAAAATAAGAAAATAAAATTTTAAATGGAGTGACGTCGTTCGGCGCTTTATTTTGTCAACACCGGAAGTGCTCCATGTGATTCCGGCCCGCTTGACTCTGCTGAGGAAAAGATGGCTGCTCCGGCGGCAACGGCGACTTCTGCTCCGGGTTTGTGTCCGAATTACGCCGTGATCTGCTCCTTCCTGGACCGGTACGGAGCGCTGCTGGACCTGCCGGAGCTCACCTTCCCCCAGCTGGAGAGATACCTGCAGGACACATCCTCAGGTGAGGCAGAAAGCCCCCCTCCGGGAAAAAATAAAAGCGGAGGAGAGACTTCACCGTTACCGAGCTAACAAGCTAGCAGCTCGTCGTGTGTTATTGTGTGGTTTTCTACCTTTCTTGCTCACTTAAATACAAATTAACTGCGCCTGGGAGCTCCCCTTCGAAGTGGAAAACACATATAAGCGCGTTTAAGTGGTTATTAAGGCGCAAACACGACGAATTAGTCGATTTTTTCTGTCACTTTTTAGCTTTTTAATTTTCCCCCTTTATCCGCCGTTGAACACAACACGGGCTCTTAATGTGAAGGGGTAGCAGGGGAGGCGGTGAGGATGGGGGGCAGTTAACTCGGCCCGCCGCGGCTGGTGGGGGTGTTTCGGTGCAGGGGGGGTCACGGTCCCGGTCTGATCCGCAGTTTTGCACTTTATTTACTGTTAAAACATTTTGTATTAGTCCGCAAAGAGCCCGTGAAGTCAGCGGTAACGGCGGCCACCCGCGCCGGAAGCTGTCACAATAAAACTCACTTGGCGCTCAAAACACTTGAGAAATTCTCATTTTGCTTTTCACTTCAGCTGCATTAAGATTCAGATTAAAGCCCAGCTAACTCGTGAATGTGCTTTGAACTCAAGTGTAAGTAAGAAAGCTCAATTTCCGCCAAGATGATGTGGAAAAAATGGGTTTTTTAAGTCATTATAATGAGAAACTTCAATAAAATAATGAGTCTGTATCAAATTAATGGGTTAGTATCTTAGAATATTGAGTTATTATCTTAATATAATGAGTAGATGTCTTACAATAATAAATTAGCTTCTTAAAATATTGAATTATTTTTAGATAGTATATTAATCTTCTAAAATTATGACCTGGTGTTTCTAAATAATAAATTGGTGTGTTCAAGTTATGAGTTTGTATTTTGTCATAATGCCTTCGTGTCAAAGTAAAACACATTTTGTGCTCAAAACCTGACTAAATTAGATATTACTTTATTATATTATAATGTATTATATGCAATTATTATAATTGTAATTTAAAAATAATGAGTTAGTGCCTCTTAATAGAGTGATCGATATGAGCGATGGAGTGATATTTAAGATAAAATAATCCTAAAATAAATGAATCCCTCAGTGATGAAAATTGTCAGGAACAATAAAAAGTTCTTTGAAAGAAATTTTATTGGATACTAACATTTATACTGCTGCTGTTATCTATTATGCATACATACACTCACTATTACTAAACTACTTATATATTTAGTGTGTAGTATCTTTTTTCAATAGTAGATTTCAGAATTTATCACTTTTTCCTCTCCAAATGTTGCTGTTTCATATCATTTTAATAGAAATACGACAAATATTTGCCTGAACGTGACAGCTGGATTATTCCTCACCCCTTTACTCTGAGATATATTCAGTTCTGTTCGGTCAAAAGTCAAAACTTCATGTTTTTTAATTCACCAAAAGCTTCAAACTTTAGCTTTCTCTCTGGAATAATGATGTTTTTGGCCAGTTTGAGATTTATGCATCCGTCCAACAGACTCAGCGCTTTGTTTTCCTTCTGTGACATCTGTGGCTTCATGAGAAAACCTTTTTTTTTTACAGACCTTTATGATAAAAGTGTTTAAAAAATAGTGTTTTTTCCTTTTCTGATAATATGTGAGTATGAACGTCTCTCCCTAACTGAATCAGTCTGAGCTCTCAGATGAGGTCGGAGTAAAATTAATTACTGTATTTTTTATCACTGCTCGGGCACGTCTACAACTCGAATGACGTATGAATTCATCTGCATTGTTTATTTTAGTAGAAGAAGTCAAATTGTCCACAGATGTGACTAATGAGCACTTACTGGGACTGATGAGCGCTTAAATGTTTGTTTAACAATTAAAGGAATATTTCTGACCTTATTGCATCTAATAAGATGAGTGGCTTGATGCTTTTATGTGTAAAAAGTGTGTGTATGTGTTTTTCGACACTTGATGAGCGACCGCATCGTCTTTCTAATCTTTCCTCAGTTCCAAAGCTGCTGGTCGATCTTCACGTCAAGCTGCTGAGGAAGATCGGCAAGTCGGTGTCAGCGGACAGATGGGAGAAATATCTAGTGAAGGTACACGAGTTTTCAGATTTATGTAAGAATAATGCATTTATAATAAGGTGTAATAAAACAGTATGATAGTTTAACGAAGTGGACAGTTTGTTTTGGTAGCATTTCTTACGAAAATGTAATGAATCAATAAAAACAACAAACTTAAAGCTGCTTTAATTCATTATATTTAATTGTCTTTATGTTATCAACACTTTTTATAAAGTCAGCACGTAAAAGCTTTGTTTTGTGGCTTTTTGATAAAATTAAGTGTTATATTGACTATTTTTCAGAGAAAACGTCGAGCTTGTTCCCTCTAAATGCTCCACAGTGTTTACCAAGTATTATTATACAGTGAGGTTTTTTACATTAAAAGCTGTTGTTCATAGAAACATGTTGAGTTGTGGAGCTGTAAAAAAGAAAAAGAAAAAAAGCAGAATAACCTAAAAGTTATTGAAACTCTGCAGATGAATATCTGTGGGTGACATCCTTCACATTAGACATCTGATCTGCTTATATCCATCATTAATATGAAAAATATTGATTTGTGCTGCTTTAGCAGCGGTGGAAAAGTATCAGAAATCACATTTAAGCCACCGCAGGGCCACTTAGTCTGTCCATTAAAACCCTGATTGTAATTACAGCAATGCTCCAGATGCATTTGTGAAGTTGGTTCTGATTTCATCTCAGTGTGTGGAGACAAAGTTTGAACTCCAACAAAGATGGCGGAGTGTTGAGAGCCGTGCGTTAACGCTGATCTGCGACCAGACATGAGCAGATTTTATCGGTTTTATCAGCCAGAAAGGTCGTCCAGTCCGACCACATTAAGTGTGTCTGTATGAAGAAATCTAACAACACTCAAGACCAAAAAAATATGAGAGAGATTTGAGACGAACGGCCTTTAATTTGCTGATTAAACTTCTCGTTTTCTTTGCAGGTGTGCCAAGAGTTCAACTCCACCTGGGCATGGGAACTCGAACAAAAAGGGTACAAGGAGATGACAACGGAGTGCAAGACGGGAATACTTAAAGTGAGCATGCTGTGTTTGTGTTGTCTGGTTCACACACACTATAATTGTGTCTGTTTAAAGCAGAATAAAGAGTTGAGAGAATGAGGCAGTGTTTTTTTTATGGCAGATATAGATAGATTATAAAGTCAGTTCCTCGATTTATCGGTCTGTCTCTCCACGTCCGTCCATCTCCTGGATATTTTAACGAACAGGGTGACATTATGTGAACAAATGCTTGTGTAACACTTGAATCGGCCCCCAGACGGTGGTTAGGAAGCACAGAAGAGAGAGAGTTTTATCGTTTTAGAGCTCAAGTTGTCGTTAACTTCGGGGTTAGCTGTGGTATTTATCTTCTGAGAAACCTGGGCGATGTGCTTGTGGTTACTTCTGAAATTGTGCCAAACAAAGTCAGTATAAATCCCCCTTTCTTTATCAGCAACAGTTTTTATATCTGCAAGAATTTAACAAATTAAGATAATTATGCATGTTTTCATATATTCTGTGCCTTTTTTTTCTTCCACCAGTATTTGTGTGAGTGTCAGTTCGATGAAAACGTGAAATTTAAAACTGCCATCAATGAGGAGGATCCGGATAAAATGCGGCTGCAGCCGATCGGCCGGGACAAAGACGGTCAGATGTACTGGTTTCAACTGGACCAAGACGACAACGTGCGGGTTTATGTGGAGGAACAGGACGACCTGGACGGGTCCTCGTGGAAGTGCATCGTCAGGTGCGCAGACAAAAGTGGTTTTAATGGACTGAATGTGCTGCAGGGGCGGTGAAATGAAATGAAATTTAAATGCTAATGCGGGTACTGCGTGTTATTTACTCTGAAAATGAAGCGGTTATATTCAAACCTCCCTTTTCTTCTTCTCCCTGTAGAAGTAGAAATGACTTGGCTGAGGTTTTGGCTCTGCTGAAGACACAAATCGACCCTGAGCTGCTGAAAAAAGACCTGGAGAAAGAGAAAAAAGAAGGTAAAAGTTCAACTTTTAGATGACTTGTTATTAGATTGGTGTTAATGTTAGACTAACATGATTATTAATGTAAAAGCTTTGCGAGAAAAAGGTTTGTTTTTCCATTCTGTTAACGTTTATCTCTGAGTGATACGACTCAAATTATTCACATCTTTGTTTTGGAAAACTGATTATTGAGATATGAAATCATCCATAATATGAAACATTTAAAAATACACCATGCAAACCCTTTCAGAATAAAAGCCACTGTTTTTTTTCTTTTGAACATGCACAGCTATTTCACAGTTTCTGACATTTTTTAATTTCACTTAAGTCAGAATCGTGACATTTCCAAAAATCGCACCTCTTATCTTTTACTCTGTACAAGTGCTTATTGGTTTTTTTTATTTTCACATTACAGGTGAGGTTAAAAAGATCGAGGACACATCAGAAGAGGAAAGCAAAGACTCCAACAAGGCCGCAGGTCCAGTCTCACCGAAGTCAGAGAGTGAAGAAAAAATAACACAGAAAGAAAACTCAGAAGCTTCTGAGGCCAAGTCATCTCTGAACGGAGTCATTGAAGGAAAAAACGAAGCAGAACTGAATTCAGAAAAACCTGCTGCGGATCTCGATGTCAGCACAAAGAGCATCAAAGAAGAGCCGATGGAGGTGTCGGACACTAAAATCAGCACGGCAGCGAGCGAACCCGCCTCGGAGACGCCGTGTTTATCAGTAAAAGCAGAAAAAGGCGAGGAGGCCAAGAAGAACAGCGCAGAGGAGATTCAACAGGCCCTGAAAAACGACCAGCAGGCCAAAATCCCTTTGAAAAAAAGAGGAATGAAGTTTAGCGAAGACTTTGAAAAAAATAGCAGCATTATTGTGCAAAACCCTTCAGTTCCTCAGGTCAAGGAAGCTCTGAAAGCAGACTCGACCGCTGAACAGACGAAGAAAGCGCCGACTGTAAATGATCATGTCAACGGCGAAGTTCAGCCGACACCAGAGAAAGAGCTGCAGAGTAATTTATCTGTAAAAGACGCCGCCGTTGACAAAGAGCAGACGACCGAAGCAGGTGAAGGTAAAGCTGCAGACGTCGGAGGAGATGACTCGCCATCCACAGACAAGGACGAAGTGAAAGACAGAAAGGATGCAGCTGGCAGTGATGTGAAAGTCTCAGAGGGAGTCACATCACAACAGGCAGACTCGGACAAGAAAAATCCAGACGTGCCAGTAGAAAAGAAAAGCAGCTCATCAAAAGAGAAGAAAGAAGCACACGAGTCTCCACTGCAACCTACCGAGCCTCCACCTTTACCGAAAGACGTGAATAATGCACTCGAGAAGTCCTCTAATCATGAAGAACATGAAAAAATAAAAGAAGCCACACCGGCGGACACGAAAGAGTCTCGTACAGAAGACGAGACGACCACATTAAAGGAAACTGATAAAACATTAACAAGTGCTGAGTCAGAGAAAGTCAAATCCAAAGAGGTTGAATCAAAAGATTCAAAGGAAAAAGCAGCCTGTGTAGAAACATCAGAGTCAAGTAAGGCAGAAGA
>JBAJHX010000067.1:21262901-21275411 GCA_037176925.1 Amniataba percoides | reverse complement strand
TCCCGTCTCGTTCACTGCTCCCTCTTTGAACGAAGTCAGAAGTTGTTTTTTCAGACTCCTCAGCGTCGCCTCGAGGTCTCGTACCTGCTGCTGGACACGGCGGTGATCTCTGGGAACGAGAGCTCCAGCAGGACCTGCTCCTGCTCGTCCACAAAGTAAACCCCCGTCCAGTTCACCGCTACGATCACGTCGTTCTTGGGCAGACTCGGCCCTGCGGACACACACGGCCATGAAAAAACGTTTTTAAAAAATGCAGTAATAGGAAGTTAAGCCGTTAAGCTTCTTGTGCGACCTACCGGAGAACTTGAAGGCCTCGTAGAAACGCGAGAAGAGCAAAGGCCACTTTAACCGGGCGAAGTCCACCACGTCCTCCTTCACCCGCTGCGTGTTCAGCCTCCTTTTGGTGTGTAATCCCTGCACAGGCAGACACGCTCAGTTAACGGTATAACGATCAGGTTTTATTTAAGCCTGCACGACAGCAGAGCCGAGCTGCTTTCATGGAGGGAATAAATAAACTGCAAAGAGGACGAACTCAGATCTCTCATGGAAAAGTGATCTGTGAAAATGTCCAAAGCTGTCCCTAAAATCTCTAAATCTCTAAAAAGGGAGAAAAAGCATGTTTTCAGCTTTGTGATGATGCATTTTCCAGCTGATTTGAGGTGGACTTAAATTGTTTATTTAGGTGGAAGAGGAGAAAAATTTTGCTTCTTCTTCTTCTTAAAAAAAAACAAAACTAAAGATTTATAAGGAACAATGGAAGATCTCCTGCTCAGTTAAGAAGTGAATTAAGGTAAATAATATGCATATATAATTTCTTAAAAGTGAATCATCTGGCAAAAATGAATTTGTTTTTACTTGTTGATGTTGATTTGTTGTGTTGTTCTGAATTACTCATGAAGTGTTTTCTTATTTCAGTCTCTGTCTGCGTGTTAATGTCTCAGATAAACTGTATTTTGTTGTACCACAAACATCAACAAACTTTCCACAATTTTGCAAGTATTTCACAATAAAAGCCTTGTTGGGAAGTACACTGATTCCATTCAGTGAAGGGCTTTTACTTTGAAGTGACAGCAGCTCAGAAACAAGATTCAGAACTAAAAAGTGACCAAATCACCTTCTTAAAACAGATAAATTTGAAATAAAAGTCTTAAATAAGCCTGCTTCAGATAAAATCCTCCTCAGATGAGGTAAATAAATAATCTGGAGTGATCTGGTAGTTTTTACCTTTTTGTGGGCGTTGATGATGAGCTGAGCCCACTTCTCCGCCGTCTTGGTCGAGGTGATCTCTCTGTCGGGGATGTAGGAGGGAATGAGGCTGAGCAGGCGATCTTGGAGGATCTCGGAGCCGTAATCCACAAAATACTGCTGCGAGGCGAGCTCGGCGAGGTCCTCCTCCTGTCGGATTCACAAAAACAGCATCTGAGACAGAGATTTCTTTCCTCTTTAAAGACAGAAAAGTGGACAGAAATGACCATTTATACAACACAGCAGTGAACATCAGTCATTTTCTGATTAACTGTTTACCGTCTTCACCAACTTTCTTCAAGTTCAAGATGTCAACACAACTAAAACAATCATTTTAAGTGACTCTAAATACAAAGTACATATTAATATTTCTGCATATTTGCAATCTGAAGCATCTATTTTTACACACCACGATTCATCAGGCAGATTAGAAGTCATCCTGTAGATTTTTCTTCCTCTAATTGTAAAAAAATGATCAGATTTCATGAGGCGACAGGACGTCAAATGTCTCCATCAGGCGGTCAAACAGGAATGAGGAGTTGAAAATAACTTTATTTACATCCAAACCTCTAACGAGGCCTCCTGCTTTGTTCAGTAATCAGCTCGTCATCTGGTTCACCTGTTTGTCATCCTGAAGCATTTGAAACATTTTCAAGAAAATCCACAAAATCTGAGCTTGATCTGCTGCTTTTCACACAGCAAACAACTTAAATGTATAAAAATTAAAGAGTGAGACTTGTTTTAAATTTCACTGGAGTTTTTCACTTTCTTATTTCTTTTATTTTGGCTGATTTGTTTTGATTTAACAAGTAGAAAGAAAGGTGACACCGATGATCACCTGATTACTGAGCGTCGAGCTCACCTGCAGGAAGGTTTGAAAGATGTCTGAATGCAGAAAAAGTAAAAATTTCTCACAGTTTCTCACAGAGTAAAATGTTTTCCAAAGGTTTTAATCTTTAGAAATTACACTTCAAAGTACGGTGGCCCAAAGAGGATGAACACGGTGAATAAAAACATTTAAATATTTTAAATTCACAACAAACACCTGAGTGTGTTCGTCACTTTAAAGTCCTCTGGAAACACATTTTGTTGTCCTATGAGCTGCTTTTTATCTCTTTACAGATTTCTTTTAAAAATATTGCACAAAAATGACATGAAGCAATTACAGGAAGAGGAAAAAAGGAAAAAACACACATGCAAATATAAATTATACAAAAGATAATATATGATATAACAAATGCAGCATGTTTGGTGTTAAATTGCTGCAAACGTCTCCTGAATTTGCTCGTGTTTTTTCTCTTTGTGTGGTTTAATAAGGTCAAACTGAGATAATAAATCCTTCTCACAGCTGGAAGGAGCTCTTCATCTTGAATTTAGCTTGAAGGCATCAATAATATCTACAAAATAATCTGCTTTAAAAACTCTGAAGAGGTTATTTTAATTTATTTTTAATTAAAGCAGCATGCCGGCGGGGACGTTTTAGAAGCTGGCTCTTATTTTGCTCACTAAGCCGGAGAAATAAATCATAAAACGGATCGAGCTGCTCACCCTCTCGCAGCGATACTCCCCGAACTTCACCCCGCGGACGATCTGCTGGTAGATGAGGTTGGTGGCGACGTAGTCCTCGGCCGGGTTGTGCCAGGGGTTAAAGATCTCCTTCCTGAAGAACAGCCTCCAGGGGGCGTTCCTCTCCTGGGCGCCCTGCTCTTTGGCGTACTGCTCACACTGCGAGACGGCGTCCATCACGTGGTCGCTGCCGCTGCCCAGCGACGACACCTGAGCGAGGAGGGTGAAGCGTCATTTCACTGTGAAACAAACGAACACCGAAGGCGCGACAGGAGCTGGTTTAACCTTGTCGAACAGGGCGATGTACAGCGAGAAGCCGAAACGATCCCTCAGGTTGATTTTGTCCGCCAAAGCGTTGCAGAGCTCGCTGGCGGTCGTGGCCGAGTCGGCCAGCAGCGTCTTTGTGGTGCCGTCCATGAACGTCACCGGCAGCATGATGGGCTTCTTCGATTTGGTGGCCTGAGGGGCAAAAAAAGGTCCAAGTATAAAAACTAAAGAATATTTTATCCTTTCTTGAAGATGTTTTATAATTATCAGCATGATCACTTGGAAGCATCCACATGGTTTCTGCAGTTTTACCAAAATACGACTTTTTAAGATGTTTTTAATGACACATAAAAATTCAATTTATTATCAGCTTTATGACGAGACTGAAAGTTTTAAGGGAAAATAGTGGGGGTGATTTGGCTGTGAGTTTATTATTATAACAGTATATAGAATAGAAATAAAACTAATGTGACGTGGACACAGATTTCTGTATAATAATGGATTACCAATAAAAAATAACTTTAAAAGCTTTTATTAAATGAAACTTGCCTACTATAATTCAGTGGCGCCACAGAAAAAGCAACTCAAACAATCCACATTTCAGATTTTTAGTTAAAACAGGAGGTGTTTAACTCCTGAGAGATCCGATGTAAAAACATTCTTGTAATTTTTCAGGACATTTCAGGATCTTCGTACCAAAGTGTTGTCAGTACCTGTAACTCCAGCCAAGATGGCGGCTGCGTCCTCGTGCGGTTGACAAACGTCCTCCTCAACCTTTCCTCGCAGTACGGAGCGTAACCGGGTGGACCGTTGATCAGAAACGTCCGTAAATACTGAGAACGGAAGGAAAACGAATGAACAACATCACAAATTTCTGATGCATTTTAGCTATTTGGCGCCAAAAACTGTTAATATTTACCCTGTTTAAAGATGGAAATAGGTAAACATCACATCATATACAGCAGATCGCAAGTTATCAACAGGAATAAAGACAAAAACATGTCATTCTTAATTTATTAATGACTAATTTTGTCAATAAAATGTCAGGAAACAGTGTAAAATGCACTAAAAGGACGAGATGACGTTTTTAGATCTAGTTTTTTTCCTCCAGAAACAAAATATATTCATTTTCAGAAGACACAGAAAAGCTGAAACTTGTTTTAAATGTTTATCTGATTAAAAAAACTGATTCATTTTATGACTTTATTAAAATGTAGTTGTTTTCTTAGTCCTTTGTGTTCATGATGGGAACAGAAAAGGACGTTTTTTTTAGTGACTTTGAGTTTTTCAGTAATTGATCCGTCTCGTTTTTACACTCGATTAGATTTTAATGAAACTTTTTATATTGTGAACAAAGAATTATTGTGTATATTATATTTTTATGTTTGTTCACAGAAGAAAAAATAGCTTGTGGTAACGTGATCAATAATAAAATGGGACAATATAAAAGAGTTATTGGGAACAAATCATCACCACGTCTGCAGATGCTTAAAAAAATCAGGAGTTTATTCACAGTTGGAGGTTTCTTACCTTGACGAACTTTTCTGAGGGGGCGAAGCAGCCGACGCAGAGCGACAGCAGGATCCACCCGCGAGCGTGGCTGCTTTTCGACGGATTCTGGGTGAGCTGTTTGCAGATCTGACAGTAGATCTCATCCCTGAGACGGAAAATATACATATAAATACAACATTTTAACCCCATGACGGTCTGACTCTTTAAAAAAAGGATCAAATCATTGAAGCTGAAAATGGTCGTGCTTATAATTTTTATTTTAAACGACTTTATCTTGAGACTATGACCATAATTTATCATAATAATCATGATAAACTTATGATCTTGCGATTTGGCTTATGTAAAGCAGAACAAAACATGATGCCTACATTACCCACAATGCAACTCTGCCTCATCTGATCTTTATTAACTCAAGATATCGAGACTTCACACAACTTTTTTCAAGTGTGCAGCAGTACTGTTTTCCCCACTGTTTTATGTAAATAACTTAAAAATGACAATGATTTTTTTTTAAATGGGAGAATTTTTTGGAGGTCATGAATCCTGAAGTTGACATCGACAGAATTACAGAAGTTTAACTTTTAACTAAAATACATATTTATTAAAACGTTCAGTTTTCTGGGATATTTACTCCACTTTTTCTTGTTCCACCCTTAATTAGGTTGAAAAAATTATATTTTTACATTTACTGAACAATTTCATACATCCAAGTGGACCAAACGTTTTCATTCTAACCACCTCATGGTTTCTTATTTTTAAGAGAAATCTCACAAATCAAATAAAATTTATGATTCACGGTGATATAATCCATGCTTCCTCGCAGTAATCTGGATTTTCTGATGACATTAAAGTAAACTGTGGTTGTTTGCAGGAGACCTGAGTGCGGGCCGCAGGATGCCGTTGCCGATGATGAAGTGAAGTTTCTCCAGGTTGGAGGTGGGTCGGTCCTCCAGCATGCTGTTTCCCTGCAGGCCGTAGTCGCCGTCCGTCAGCCGCCTGGTCACCTGCAGCCAGCGAAGACAAAAACTCTTCACTTCTCCGCTAAAAGCTGAAAATACCAACGTTTAATTGTGGTGATAACTTCAGGTTTCAATCTCGCCTCCTCGGTGATCTTTGACTTCCTCTTCAGGGTGAGCGACACCAGCTTGTGTCTGACGCTGTTCCTCTTCTGGCCGTCTATCGAGCTGTTCTGTAGACACAAACATGGACACCGGATGTGACCTTTGACCTCTTCAACCATCTGAAAGACCTCCGGCTTCACCTCACCTCTCCCTCCACCTGCAGCTCCTGAAGCTCCCTCTTGTACGTCCTCTTGCCGAGAGTCTCGTAGATCTTGGTCATGACCGGGATCTTTTCGCTGCCGTCGTTGATCACCATCTGACATTTTGGCTCTTGGAGGTCTCCCATGAACCTCAAAATGGTGATCCACACCGCCAACGCAGCCTGGAGGAGACGTCAGGACGTTTAAATCAGCAGCAAAGGGAACAGATTATTTAATTATTTCTTATCATGCATTTTTAAAGATACTTTTCTAACAAATTAGAGACAATCGAGTGATCTTCATCTCTTAATCTCTGCATGAATCGTTTCCTTAAATATCGAACTATCCCTTTGAGCGTGAGATGTGCCGACGTGAGGAACGAATTGGACTTCAGTTCCTCACCAGCTGGTCTCCTTCGTCCTCGTGGAAAAGCAGCGGCTGTTTCAGCGGCCGTCTGATGTAGGTGTGTGTGGAAACACCCTGAAAGTACGTGGCTGCGAACTTGGAGAACTTGTACTCGGACAAATCCTCGTCTTCCTCGTCGGGCAGCGGCGGGGCTTCGTTCAGCACCTCCTCTTCGGCCTCCTCACCGTCAGGAGTTTTCTCCAAATCCTGAGCATCAGGAAGAAAAAAACAAAACATCTTGTATGAGCAACAATATATGATCGCACAGTTAATGACTTTTAAATAATGACGTTAACGAGCTAATGAAGCAAAAGAGGCATTTGGAGACACAACTTCAAATGGATGAATGAATTCTGACCTGATGAAAAATCAAGCAATCTTTTTAAGATTAATATTTAATTTACTATAATGTGCACAATAATTACAAGGAGCAGTCTCCGGCTACTTAAACAACGTTCAAAATGATTTAGAAAGAGACACCATGTGTGCAAAAGAAAAATAAATACAGAACTAAAATAAATCAGAACATTAGCAATGAAATAAAACAGGCCTAAAAGAAAAATAATACACCTAAATAACACATACAACTGCACTTTTGCATTTCATCTTAAGGGGATAAAAAGTGTTTCATAGTACTCAGTCCTGTAGATGTAGAAGCATTTCAATCTGTGTCAGAAACATCTAATTATCTGGGATCCATGAATATTTGTGCATGTAGATATTTAGAGATGTTTCAGAGGAAAAGCGAAACTTTCGACCTTTTGGTGGCTCTAGAGGAAAAGTCAGAGCATCACCAAAGTCTGCAGGAATAAATCTGGTGTAAATCCAGAACAAAACTTTCTGCTGGCACATTCAAACGTCCTTATTGTTTCACAAAAAGCTTCGGTACCTCAAACCCTGCTGGTGCTTGTCCGTCCTGGTTGGGCAGCGGCCCCGAGTTCCCCAGGAAGCCGAACATGCGGTCGACCATGTCGGAGTGATCCACCGGCTGCTCCTTCTCCCTCTCCATCTGCTCCAGCAGCTCCTTCTTCCTCCTCGCCTCCTCCTTCTCCTCCCTCTCTCTCTCCTCCTGCTGCTGCTGCAGTTGGACCAGCCTCTCCTGGTGCTTCCTCTCGGCCTCCGCTTTGGCGCGCCGAGCCGTCATCTGGTTTCTCAGCCGCTCCTCCTCGGCCAGACGCTGCCGCTCGGCCTCCAGGCGACGCTGCAGCTGCGAGGAGGAAGGTAGAGTGTGACACTGATTAACCTGAAAGCTTTTGATTACTTGTCTATTTATTCGACTAGAGCAGAGGAACTGAAGGGAAACGCTGCAGATGCGCACAGATAAAAGACTTTTTCTTCATTTATTTTTAAGAAATGCATCACTTGACGACAAAGAGTGAAGAATATAAAGTATTCTTCAAAGCTAAATGCAAAAAACATTTAGACTTCTACACGCTAACATGACAAGGCACTGATAAAAAGTAGTGCAGACGTTTAAAAGACAACACAGATGAATGCACGACATCGACGACAGCAGCCGTCTCCGGTCCGTGCTCGAGCTGCTCGGCTCACACAGAGCTCACCCACTTCACTTCCTCCGTGTCGCGTCGCCGGAGCCGCAGACGCTGCTCAGAAAATACCACTCGATGGATTTACATCTTATCAAAGCCGATGACAAACTGACATTAAACAAACATTTACGAAGCAAATCATTTATTCAGCATCGTCTTTCAGAACAGGAGAAAAGAAAGAAACGTGCAACAGTGGCAGGTAAAACGGCATTTTAACCACAAACATTTCACAAACATACATACATCCAGCCTTTAAACAAAGCAGTTTAAAAAGGTATAAAACAAGGTTTTTAATGGTTTCAGGCTTCTTTTAACATCTCTAATTGCTAAAACTTCGGATGCAGAGCGTTTAAAGGCCTCAGCGTGCTTCAAGTTTTTGACACAATTTGTTGCATAGAAAAAGGATAAATGTCATCGAATAATCTAATTTATTTTTTACACTTCAGATTTTGTATGGACAAAAGAAAAACAACTAACCCACTGAGAGAGGTAAAAATCTTCTCATCTTCCCTCAGGAAGTAAAACAAATATCCCAAAGCATTATTCTTTTTTTTTTTTTTATAGCTGTTGGTGTAAGAAAAAGCTCCTGCCGCATCTTTTAGGCAAATATAATCACATTTGTTTGCTCCTTCAGCACCAGCGGGCCTCTCTTTCTGGCACTTTAACGCGATATAAGTAGCAGTAATAAATGTAGTAGCTGTTTACCTCCACCCTGAGCCTCTGGCAGAGGCGTCGGGCTATCATGCCCCGGGTGTAGGCCTGCAGGGTCACCACGGCTCGGAGACGCCGCCAGAACGTCTGCCGGATGAGGAAGCCGCGGCATCGGGCCTGGATGAGAGTGACGCGAAGGCGAGTGAGCCGGTAGCTTTGGTAGTACTTCCTCGACCTGAAGACGGCCTGGAGGCGCACAAAGCCCGACTGCATCTGAGGGGAGCAGAGAGGAAAAAACGTCACATCTCCTCAAGAACAATGCAAAACAACACAAATGCACATTTAATGTGTGAAGGACTCACAATCTGGTAATTCTTCCTGCATCGATAACCCCTCCAGACCTTCTGGATGAAAGTCACAGCGCTCCTCAGTCTCAGATAGTTAGTCCTGCAGAGAGAAGACAGATTTTAAAGCAGAATATAAATGAACAAGTTTCACTCTTTAAAAAACATAACACTTATTCTACAATTAAAAACACACGAAAGGTTTGTACTATGTACAGGCATAACTAACTTCAGCCATAATAATTTATCCTGGATTATTTATTTTCTATTTCTTATTCTTATTCTATATATTTTATATTCTATTCTATATTCATTATTATTCTTATTTCACTTTTCTCTATGCCCTTGTATTTGTGACAGTCTATTTTCCACTGTGTGTTTCTTCTTGTTGCTGTTGCGCCGTAAATTACCCCGCTGTGGGACGAATAAAGGAATCTTGAATCTTGAATCTAAAGAGCCCTGAAAGATTTGTTTTGTGCCCAAGATGACAAAATGTTCGCTAACATGATCGGTGTTTACCTCTCTCTGAGTCCACGCACAGCCTTCTGGATGAGGATGACCTTGTCAGTAATGGCCTGGTCTCTCTCGATCTCCAGCTGCATGTCGTGGTGATCCTGACGAGGAAAAAGCAGAAATAAAGCAGAAGACGTAAACAACAGTCTGATTCCTTTGACATTTGTTTTGTAAAGTGCACCACTGAAACACAACGTGAAATTAAATCTTTCAGTTTCTTTCTGATCTTGAGGTGATTTTCTATCTATCTGACCTATCTGAAAATCAAGTTTTAATATTTTAAATAAGAACTGCACATATTCCTGAAAAACTTTTTGTGTAATCAAAATATCAAAAGTTAGGACAGAAAAAAGGAAACGAGAGGGTGGGATTGAAAAAAAGGGTCAATTTAATTTAATTCATGTAAAGATTGATACCTTATTATCTACATATCCGCAGGAGTTTTATGAGGCTCGATACAAAAAGAAAACAGACAACTGTGATCAATCCAAGCACACACATGCTCAAAAAAAACAACCTTTAGGAAAATCTTGGTCTTTCCGATCTGCCAGTCGTCGTGTTTTCCCAGCCGGGCCTGGACGATCTGCTGGCAGGTCCCTCGTAGATCCTCCTGCAAGGAGAGAAAACTAAAGTGATGACTGGTGACTCCTGAAATTTTCCCAAATATTATCAGAAATTGCATTACATGTAATTTAATAATTACATTCTGCAATTCCCCAACAAGGAAGCAATAAATAGCTGCTCATTACACATTAAAATATGTGTCTTTTGAGTGAAATGACCCTTTAATAATCTGTGAGCGGCGGACTTGTTGACCTGTATGTGAGCAGGTTTGATTCCCGGCATGAGGACTCGGTAACGGTCCACAAACTCGGCGAAGGTGTATCTGATGGGATACCCGGCCCGCCTGATCCTGATGGTCTCCATCATCCCGGAGTAACGCAGCTGGCGAATGCACAGCTCCCTGTCGAACAACTGAGGAGAAACACGCAAAAAAAACTTCAAATCACACACATAAAGAGCAGGAGAATATTTTCTTATGAAGACATTATGATGTTTGTGGTTACTTAACTTAAAAAAAATCTCATTATGTCAACCTGCTCATATTTTCTTCATGCTAAAAAATCTGCAGAACAGCAAGAACTTACAGAATAATACCTCAAAAATCAACTGCGCATTTTAACTTAATTTAAGTAAATTAAATTAATTAAATTAATTAGTGAGTTCCCACCTGTTTACGGCATGATTTTATGGATGCAAGAGCTACACAAACGTGACCTTTTGCTAAAAACGTCGAGGAACTCTGTCTCGTCTCACCATGGGCTTCTTGAACTCGTTGGGTTTTATGCAGCGGACGAAGAACGGCTGACAAACGCTGAGCGTCCTCATCAGCATCTCGAGCGAACGTTTGAACTGACTGCTCAGAGTGGGAGAGCGCTTCCTCGTCTCCACGCCCTGCAGACACACACACACACACACACAGACACACACACACACACACACACACAAGACATACACAGTAAATTCTTTTGCTGTTCAAATAAACAAATTCAGATTTTAGGAAGAGATTTCAATCCTTTGAAAGTGTAAAACTTTTGAACTGATTTTTTTCTGATTCTTGAGTGTTTTAATTTCGTTTTACCTCCATCGTGCCCCTAAATGTGTTTTTATTTACAGTTAATAACACTGACTTCATCTAAAGTCTTTTTTTAATCTATCAATCATTTCATTTGAATTAAAACATTAATTATTATTTGCTGTTTTTATTTTTTTGTTATATTATTTTTGTCGTAGCAGCAGTAACACAAAACCCGTCTAAAGGTGTCTCCAGATGCAAAATTTGAACTTTTCATTGGACATTTCTAATGATTTTCACCACATTAGAAGACAAGGCATCATTTACATTCTACATTTTTATATTATATTTTTAGATATATTAAAATAGATGAATAAACATAAAAAAACTGCATCTATAAAACTGGTAAAATATTTAGTTAGACTTCACTGAAAAGTTCAGAAATGACTCAACATGGTCTGGAAAGACAGAAAGAAAGAAAACCAGATGAAAGTTTCTTGGTTTAGTTTTTTTGTGGAACTGTTCAAATATGTCGACGGTACCAAATGATTTAAAGAGACATCAACAGGCCTAAATTAAGCTTTAAGATTTGGTTGATTAATTATCATGATTAGCTGGATTTCAAAAGCCATCTGTGCTTTTTTTTTCATCTGTTTGCAGCTGAATGTCTTACTGATCTTTTTATGATATAACAGCTCTTCAAATGTGTTTTTTTAATTTGTTCCCATCATATTACTGTTGCTGCTTCAGGGATGAAAAATACAAACTAATCTCACAGATCAAGATTTCGTTTTTATGCATATAATGACAACTGTGCACAACAAACACGAGGAAACAATACAAAGTCTCTGACAGCTGTTTTGAAAAACCTCAGAGGACTTCCTGTTTCAGAAGCTTCTCTGAAAAACAATCAACTTTCACACTGTCACAAAAGATGCGTCAGAGAGTTTGCTGGTTCATTTTTCATTCACTTCATGCTAAAACACACTTTCCCATCTGGTTTCCGCTACAACAAACTGCACACCTGTAGGGTAAAAGAAGAGCTTAAGGAAGGCGGGGTGGGGAGATGCTGCTATGTGGAGGTGCACCGCAGGTATCTGGTTTCTATTTAAGCGAACACACACAGGTTTCATTGACCACGCGACGCTTAGAGGCCGATGATTACCTTGGGAGTGGGGGTGCTGGGCTGCTGATAGCCACACAGAAACTGAAGTCAGAGGAAACGAGAGGAAACAGAGAAGAGACAGCAGAGTGAGAGGACGGGCGTGACGTTAATAAAAGCCGACACCGCGAGCAGGAGAAAAGCTAAAGGGCAAAAGGCAAAAGTCACCAGAGACATCATCGCTTGAAGACACCTTAAAAAGTCACAACAAAAGTTAAAAAAAGAGGCAAAAATATTAGTCCAGCCAGTGCAAGTATTAAGTAGAAATGTTTTTTTGCAGCACTTGTTGGTCTCACCATGGCCACGTCAGCCTGGAAGATCTGCTTGATGAACTTGTTCTTGGACGAGTGGACGAGCTGGATGATGTCGGTGTGGAGGCTGTCTCGGTTTTTCTCCAGGAAGCCTGAAAACAGCATGGAGAGGGGAGGAAATGTTGGAACAAGAAAGAGAGAAATAAG
>JBAJHX010000067.1:21202854-21218699 GCA_037176925.1 Amniataba percoides | reverse complement strand
CACACACACACATCCATGCAAAACACACACAAAATGTACACAAAGTGAGACCCCCTGCGGTTCCTGTGATAATGTGTGGGATGAACCCTGCAGGCTGCGACGCCGGATGTTTACGGAGAGACTCGCTGTCCTCTGCTCTTTTGTCCACACACACCTCAGGGTAAACGTGCTACTAACAAACAAGGTGGAGGGAATATTTAGCTTTTTTTTTTTATCATTTATGTTATCTGGTCAAAACTTTGATGAGCAAAAGAAGAAATTTAAGCTTCATCTTTACTTCTGCAGCGACTGCGTAGAACATTAATGATGCTGTGGATCATATTACTTTAATTTAAACAGTCAGAATCACTTAACCAGCTTGATGGGTCTTCACAAATGTTAAATGTACTATAATGTAATAGACATCTTAGATAATTATTAACAGTACAGGAGCACTGAAGCTGCACAATGAGATATCTTTTTTTCTGCAATATGAAGGAATTCAAAAACTTTCATATGATGAAATAATATATTCAGGTATAAAAGTACTTGTATTGTTTTTATTAATTCATAGAGCTCTCTCTTGGAAACTTTTCTCAACAGTGTTATTTCCACTTCACAGATACATGAAGTGTGTTAAAATCATAATCATCATCATTTCAGCACATCCTTTTTTAACAAAACACCACTCTGAGCTCTGGTATTGTTCATTTTTCAGGTTGTTTGAGGCGACTAGTGATATCTGCTTTGGTTATTTTTTGATGATTTGTTATAAAACATCCAGACTTTTCTTCCAGATTTTTCCTTTTGTATCAAGCAGCCGAGAAATCATAGCATGAAGTGTTAATTTATCGCACTTGTCATCGCCTGTCCTGTAATGTAAATATTTCACATGCACACACTGAAATGTCGATGAATGGTGCAACATAAATAACCAAGTGTGTTTTATCAAAGTCTGTAAGCCTCACGTGACTATAACAGACTTCATGAACGCAACACGGAGGCTGACATCTCGTCTCCTAGCAACTCTCAGATGTCAGTCAACTGTTGCCATGGAGACGCAAACCATTATTCAGAGCATCACATAATAATAAAACATATTCAACAGTACTTGACTTTGTGATTTTACAGCACAAATCCAAGTCAAAATCAAACAAACAGCTTCATCTGCATCACCTGTCTGATTTTTTAACGTGAAAGTTAACACCAGCTCGATATAAAACTCTCATTTGAATTTTTACGGCGGCCTGCAGAGCTGAGCTGGGTGTGAACGCTCTGCCTGCTCTCGGCTTTATGGGAGCGGCGGGTCGATGGCCACCTCGGCCATTACTCAGCAGACAGAGGAAGGCACAGCGCCGCTTAACAGCTCTTTATCTTTACACACTCGCTGCACTCAACTAGGGTTAGAAAAGTAAAAGAGGAGGAGGAGGGAGACGCCACATGTGAGCGTTTACTCATGAAACATGCAGACAGCGGACGAAAACATAACAAATAAACATTACATTTTTTACTTTTAGATGAAAATAAGGTGAAATGACACAAAAACTTTCAATTAAGATACCTGATGGTAACAAGAAATCAAAAATATCAGTAAACACAACCAGCAGATGTCATCTTTTATATATTTATTTTGTTGTATTTGACACTTACTTCTCTCGATCACTCTTCTTTCAAGTATGCTGATACTGAGAAATCTACCATCACTACAAAAATGTGGATTTAAAGGTTTATTAATGCCAAATATTTCCAATACTGCTGTTTTATTAAAAAGTGCAAAGTCAGGATCTATGTGATAACTAAAGTCTTTTACACTTTCATATCAAGTTTCCAGCATCCGCACAGATCACAGATGATATTTCACACTTTTGTTTGCAGTGTCCGTCCTGCTCTGATCCTCAGGCTGAATGAACATTAATAAACAGCTCACACTGAGTTTAGTCGGTGTGTTTGAAGGAAATTAAGACTGTCAGTCGTTTAAAGTTCATGAATACGTCACAGGTCAGGTCATCAGTTCACACGTCCTGATATCTTGTTATTTCATTTATTGTTTTTTTTTTAGTTTCCGATGTTTAGAAAACTGTGTTAAAAGGATCAGTTTGTGAGCAAAAATAATCAATAAACTACAATTTTGACAATCAATTTATTGTGTGTTTATGATGCAAAAGTGCAAAAGTGGTTCATGCTTCTACAATGGATCACTTTTCTTTTTTTTTCTTTATTTCATATCATTGTAAAGTGAATAATTTTGGAGGTTTTGACTGTTTTTAAAAACCTAAAAATGATTTACGCAATATTATGTAGACTACTTCAGAGTATACTTCACTTCACTAATTTAAGAGACATTTCCTCTGAACAAAAGATTAAATCTGAACAGAAAAAAGAGACTATTAGTGATTGAAACACGTGAAACAGTGAAGATACTGACGGTCAGAGCGTCTCTGTGTGAAGTCTGAAATTCATTCTTAATTTTCTTCGTTTTTTAAGTGAAGTGGAGACTTAAGACATTTCCTGCGGCTGTGAAAGTGAAGGTGTTTGTCAGTTTATGTCGGCGCTGCGATATCCTGCTGACCTGTCCAATGTCGCCTGGAAACAGAGCCGCAACACAGTGCAGATCACAGCAAACACACACACACACACACACACACACAGGACACAAGCAAGGTCAGTAATTTGCTGACTGTGCAAAGCTGATTGCAGCAGAAGCAAACTTTGACTCTGAATCAGAGGCCGCTGCAGTCTGACCTCACAGCGACCTGCACGACCACATGAAGAAATATTCGGATGTTTCCTCGCGGGCCGCCGTCTGACCGGTGCCACAGTTAAGATCTCTAATCACGTTTTTTCCCCCCCGTCCACAGCAGCATTGATTGCTGGAGTCTGAGCGGCGGCGGGGGCTCCCTGCGGTGGCCCCGCCGTCCGAGGATCGGCTCAGGTGGGAGAGTAATAGAGTATCGATCGCCGCCCGGCCCTGCAGACACTGAAGTAATGTGGCCGAGCACAGCCTAATCATTTACTCTGCTACTGAAAACCTTTCAACCAAGCTTCATAGCTCTCCTCTGCATCGTCCATCAGCCTCAAACACACAAGCAAACACACACTCAGACACACTCAGACACACACTCAGACACACAACAAGCCACAAGTGCAGAGAGGAAGAAGATGAAAAAGTTGAACCTAGCAGTTTGATTCAAAGCTCCTTGTGTGATAAAAGTCTCCATGTGGAGTCATTTCATTCACTTTTTTAAAATAAAAGTGCATCGCGTGGATCCTTGAGGCCTAACGAACACAAACTAAGTCATGCTGACATATAAGTTGGCAAAATTCATCTTCTACCTGCGTTTTTTTGGCCCCTCAAAGTGTCGATTGGTGCAATAAGAAGATGCATAAAACCAACTTTAAATTAAACAGGAACAAGCTCATATTAACAATTTAAAGACCGTGAAGACAGATAAATGGATCGTAATTATATTTCTCATCAGTTAAGATGAGGGGGTGCATAAATACATGGATAAAAATCACAATTAGGCTCATTTATCTGTTGTAATACTGATAAATATGTTGATATAGTGTATTTTCTGAAGGGAATTAAATGAAGATTCTGGATTAAATCTTCTTTTTTTGCAATTCTTTCCAGATTTTAAATATATTTTTTTTCATGCTGATACTGTAAAACTTTTATCTTATTAGAGATAAAGCTCTATCTATAATATAAGCCAGTTTCAATTAAAGGACAACATTTTCATGTTTGTATAAAATGAAGAGGATCTACAGCAGATTACGGGAAGCTTTGGCCAACAAATGGGATTATATGTGTTTTAACAGAAACAACAGATCTAATCCGAACACTTCACACTGAGGATGGAGTCGGAGAGACTTTAATGTTTAACCTTGACTGTGCCGACTGCGATATTTTAAATGAGCTTTCGTCGGGAGCTTCATTAAACTTTGATTGTTCTGAACATTTCATTCTCTCAAACCCACTCTGTCCCCGAGTAGTTTGATGTTTAACTTCATTATCAGGCACTCTTCCCCCGAATGAAACTCTGCGACGGGAATGAGCTTTCGGTAACCATCAGGAGGAGGCGGAGGCAGAAATCCGGCGTGTGTTTGAGCTTTTTACTGGATCTGCATTAACATAATGAAAGTAAGCGTTGGTGAAATCTAATTTTTGGAATCTGCTGGTCGGTTCCACTCAGCTTTTCAAAACAGAGAAATGCATTTCATCTTCATCTCCTCAATCAGCGCAAAGATTTACTGTGAGTTTAATGCACTTTATTCAGAAGACAACTGTCTGCGAGTCATTTATCATCTGCAGAGCGCTCTTCACTTTCACAGTTTGCTTAAACGCTGCAACAGCTTCCTCCATTTTGAACTCTCCGGCTCTCCATTAAAGGTTGGCACTGTTAAAATGGCCGAAGGCACAAATTGGCGAGTCGAAGTTCACATTTAAGATAAAATAAGATTTAATAATCCCACATCAGGGGGTTCACTTTTTACAGCAGCTCAGTAGTGATACAAAAATAAAAAGAAGTTCAAAAACTAGCACAAATATAGAAGCTAAAAAAAGATATATGTGGGTTGGTTTGCACTGGATAATAAATTGCACATGATATGAGTAAAGTACTAAAAAGCATTTTGCATTTGGGATGAAGGACCTGCAATAGTTTGATGTAAGAAAAAAATGTGCAGATTTACTTTGTCTCCTGTTAACAAATCCAATCATCTCATCAGTATTGCTAGAATAAAATAATTTTGCTGTTTGAAATGCACTTTGTGTTCGTCAAACCTAAAGAAATAGATGCTGAAAGCTGTACAATACTGCCAGTTTTACTCTTTATGCACCTCTTTATCTCCTCACATGTAATTTTTAAATGTATTTCACAATGTGCTCTGAGTTGAGATGAAGACGTTGAAGACACCAGGCGGCACTGAGACGTTCTGGAAGAGCTTTTCTCTTCAGGACGACTCTGCATAAGACTATTACACTGCAGGAAGGAGTAAACAGACTTACATTTCATTATACTGAGTATGATTGTATGTGACAAATAAACTAAACATGAACTTGCGTCTCACAGCGGCCCCTCCAAAGTGACTGAAGCGAGCGAATTTAGCTGCGTTTGTAATTCACTAAAAATAGGTCAAAGTCGGCGACAGTAATCTTAACAGAGTCTGTGTGTTTAAATCAAAATCTTTGCAAAATGCTGAGTTGAAATGTGTTTACAGTTTCTAACCCTGCGACACGACCCCCCCCCCTTCCAAAAACAATCATGTCCTGACTAAAATGAAAAGGATGCTCCTCCTCCTGTTTTTTTTTTTTTTTTTTGGTCTTTTTCCTCCTCTTGACTTCTTCCCGTTTTCAGTCTGCATGACTGACATCGGCACAGACCAAAACATATAATCTGTGTGACCCAGTTTCCATGGCGATGCACGCTGGCTGTCGCTGCAGCGGCACACAGGCAGAAGGAGGTTACTCCATCCAGAGCGGCACAGCCTGCCACGAGATGGGGGGGGGGGTGTAACGGCGGCAGGGGAGTCGGCACGCTAAATCCTGAGGCCCTGCATCTGATATCATCTGCCTCTGAAACACACCGACTGACTGAAGAGAGGAAGAGCAGCGGCGCCCGATGACTGCTGACACACTGTCAGATGGTAAATTATTTAGTCATAGGTCATAAAACTCTTTTCCTGAAGGGACCTTTGGCGCTGAGAGCTCCCCGATGTGAATGTTTTAAAAGGTGCAGTAACTGCTCCCCGTTTACTGTCGGCCCAGGTGCATAAAATTACATAATTATGTTTCTGCGGGGAGTTTGGAGGGATGGTTGGCTGTCAGCAGAGCCCCGCTGATCGGTCAGGCGCTCGGATTTTGTTTATCCATGTGTGCCACATTCGGATAAAACCCAGATGAGCTGCAGTATATTTTTCACGAGTCTGCGTTACCCACAACACAAATCTGTAATCTGTCTTTGTTTTCACCGTTTCATGCACACCGATTTAAGAGCACAGCGTGGTGGTAAAACTCCTGAAGCTGGTAAAAACAGCAGAATATCAACTTTTATACCTTTAGCAGTTTAGTTGAAACAGAAATGAATAGTTATAAAAAAAACTGTCCAACCACTGACACAAACACGAGGACAAACTGCATTTATGGATTGTTTAACTGATCAGGGGTCACCCAGGTTGAAATGAGAAGGTGAGTAACATTTATGGTTTGTTGGGTGCAGAGAGTGACGCATCTGAAGCTGTTTGACTGCAGAAAAACACCAGAAAAAGAAATGTTTGTGCACTTCAGCAGCTGAGTTACAATGACAGGACAGCTCGGTACAACACGGACGACTCGACTGCGTCTGCTGCGCTCGAAATAAGAGGTTTTTCATTTCATTTCACGCTGCGTACTTCTGTAGTTTGACTTTGGAGGAGTAAACCTGACGTAGATATTCACACCTTCTTAAACATCCACCTTCTGAGAGTTTCATAAATCAGATTTCAATTAATCTCGATTGATGCACAGATGCATTTACACTCAGCTTCAAAGATGTTATAACCATAAATTTTTCATATTTAATTGTTTTTTCTTACGTTTGCTGTACTCGGACCATTGTTGTTCAGCATTACACTGATTTATTTGTTTGTTAGATTATCAACTTGAATTTAAAAAACATTTTATTCACCTCTAATAAGCTTCAGCTAACCTATGAACTGAAAATATTACATTTGAATTGATATTTTTATTGATATTCGTCCCAGAGGCTGTGAGCGTGTCATGAAACTCCCTCCGGACTGTAAAGAAGTTCGGAGGCCTCGTCTGCAGCCTCGGACCGTAAACATCCATCAGAGTTGATCAGATCAGCTGTTTCTGCACAGGCCGACTCACCCGAGGCCTCTTCCAGACCACACGTCCGATCCTGTTGCCCTGGTAGAAGAGCGAGTCGTCCGTGGCGGGGAAGCGGGGGTCCTCGAAGAGCAGGCCGCTCTGCAGGCACTGCCGCTTCAGGGTGGAGTACTGCTGCCCCTCGAAGGCCTTCACTGAGGTGAACATCCTGCAGCCCTGGAGGACACAAACACGGGGGGGCACCTGTCAGATTACAGCTGCTCGGGGGACGTCGTGCACCGGAGATACGCTTCATCACATCACACTTTCACTCTCGCATTTTACAATCACAAAAAATACTGGTTTCCCTCCAACAGGCGACTCCCCCTGACATTTCCGAGACCGATCTCCCTCCTCACGCCGTCGCTCTTCCACTCACTCGCACAAAGCTGACTGACAGCCGAAGCCGACGGACTTTAATACCTTAACAGTGAAAGCTCTCAGTGGAAAGAGGAAGTCGATGTGTGTGCCGCCGCCTTCAGCGCAGCCCGGATTCACCGGGTAAGAACGATTAATCTGTCAATTCACCGATATCCTCTGGGGCCTAATTATCACTGCTATGCATTAAAGGAGGCGTGTGCACATTGATCAGCTCAGGCGGAGGCAAAGATGGAGGCAAACAAAGATATTGAAGAGATAATCAATACTGAAACAGTGGATGAACACAAACCTTTCTACCTTTTAATCTAAGTTTGATTTTATTTCTTTATCGCCTCTCTAACATACATGATTGTTTCGACCTGTCGTTACCGAGACTGTGATATTTACTGTAACACAATCACTGCTCATATCATCAGCCTTACAGTCATTTATATATTACTCTGTTGAAGGCTTTATTAATTATTCACTCTCCTTTTTCCTCTGGTTTTGTCTCCATCGTGTCCTGAGGGAAATATCCGGCTCGTTAGCTGCTGAATACTCGACTACGTTCACCTGTGAACTTTTTCTGTCTGCACGAAAGTGCAGTGGGTGATGATTCTCTGAGACACACAAAGTCATTTTGAGCATTTCTATTATTTAAAAACACAGTCTGCTATTAGCTTAGCACAGATATGCCTGCTCGGTACATATTTTGCCCCCAATTCTTTGAGAAAATGATTAAATGGAAACCAATTTTACACATCAAAGTGTGTTTATAGGTGTGTTAAAACAGAATATAAGGCTGTTCGTCCCTAAAGGGAGCTGTGAAATTTAGTAAAATGCCTCAATCGATGTCACTTGAGGAGATTTATCAGCATCAGTTGCAGATAAAAGCTTGAAAAGGGTCACCCCACCTTCACGGTTCTGCATTCACGTGAACCCCTGATTAATTTACAAAGCGTCCAGCATCTTTTATGTCACAAGTAAAATTAAAATAAGAATCTTTTCTCATCTGAAAACCTCTGTAGCTCCTCACCTCCACTTGAAGCTAACGAACATGACACACAATGGCTGGTGGTTGCATTGTGGGTAATGTAGGCTGGTGCTTTTGAGAAGAAAGAAGGATGCACAGACCATCAGAAATTCAACAAATGATGCCAAAATAGATGGAATAAAGGATTAAAAAGTCAGTAATGTCCTAAAACGCTCAGTATTCATCAGGCTCTACATTCAAATATTGATTAACGACACTCTAAGCAGTGTGAAACATGACATTTTGATTTTCTTTATTCCTGCGAACAAACAGGAAAAAGGAAGAAACAATCTGTGAGAGCTTATTAAAGCTTCACAACCTTCAGTCAGATTAGTCACCCTCATGAATTTTTAATGAAGACACTGAGATCAACAGGCTTTAGCAGCATCTGAAGACGCATTTTAAACGACAAACTGATCAAGACGACACGATTTTCTGCCTTTGAGAGACATTATTTTGAGCTTTGTTAACTTGCAAAAGAAAATGAAAATTTACAGTCTACCTGGCTGATCAATTGTTTAAAAAAAAAACAACTGATAATTTAAAAAAAAAGCTCATTAATTGCACCATAATCAACAAGTTGCTCCACTTTACGAGACGTTTGAACCGTTTTTCCTGAAAGTTTCACGGTCATCAATTTACATATTTCCTCATCTACTCGCGTCATTTCAGCTCATAATCAATACTTGTGCCAGCCAGAAGTATCGGCGATGACCGAGAGATTTATTACAGGCTTTCACAGCCTCTCAGGTCACTGAACGCCTCAACAACCACGTTTCAAGCCCGGCTGCACTCGTTACTGGACGACTGAATGCACATTTGTGTTTCTTGGTGGGGTTGGATGATACGATGCCACGTCTGATAGAAAAGGCCGTAACTAAAGATTATTTTCATTATCGAGGAACAATTTTCCACGAATGATGAAGTGATCGGTTTATTGTTTTGGGTTATAAAATGTCAGAAAATATAGAAAGATGCTTCCTCTCAGTTCTGTTAAGTTTGAATTTGAGCTTTATCATTACAAGGTTTCTGCAATGTTTACCAAATTAAATCTGAAATAACACAAAGAATTCAACTTCATACATTTTTAATTAATGTTCATTGTTCCTAGCTACTATATGTGACTTAAATCCACTTTCTAATCGATCTTACTTTTGTTTTATAAGTTAATAACATCTCTAAATAACCTGGATACAAAAACATTTTAAAGCAACGTTACTGTCAACAAGCAAGAGAAAATATTTAAGGTATATTTAAGACCTTTTTGAGGAAATTAAATTCACTTCTTTTAAACGTCCTGCATTATTTCGGGTTTAGCATTAATTTTTGATTTTGAAACTTCTCATTTTGTCTATTTAATATATTTTCCAGAAACAAAAAGTTGGGAATTATTTCATGAAAAAGCAAAGACTGGCAATAAGAAACGTTTCCAGTTTCTCCTGCGATCCACTGGAGGGATCTTGGATGGGAAACTGATCGATAAACTGGAAGCTGTTAACGTGAAAATGTTTGTTTGATTATTATCAGTGAGTTTGGTTTCCATTACGGCAGCAATAACTTTAGTGTGTCTGGTTGTATTATAATGTTTTTACAGGATTGATCCAGATGTTTCTGATAATCCAGATCATAAATTATGTTTTTAAACTTTAACATCAGGACTTATTTTCTGAGCTTAAAATGTATTTTGCAGAAAATATCATCAACATCGTCCTTCGTGTATTTCCACATTTCCAAAGTTTGGTATCAAAGGTTGTTCAGCTCATCAGCGTTCGCTCGCTGCAACAAAACGAGCTGCTTGAAGTCACAGTGAAGTCTCCGTGCCGAGTGACCTGTTTAAAGAGCTTTAACAGGATTCCTCTTAATCACATCGGGACCTCGTTTGAAGGCGGCGGCACGCTGACGTTAACGGCTGTAACACAGGTCGGCTGCACGAGTGCAAAAGACTTCAAACTTAAAGGAGGTTTTAAAGTGCTCTGGATGAGATTTGAGTAATCTGAATGTATAATTTGAGGAGGTGGAGGACAGTGTAGGCCACCTTTGTAAATCCTGCAGAGTTCAGGACTCAACAAATCCACATCAATACAGGCCTGCTGTCCTCAAGGTTAATTTAACAGCTTTATTTCTGCAAATCAGACAATTCACCAGCAGACTGGTGTTGGCAAGTCTTGAAACACTTTTACTAACTTTATAAAAAGACTGCTGCCATTAAAATGAAGTTAAATCTTTAATGGAAACTCACACCTGAACCTGAAGATCACATTAGAGGTAGATAATACATTAGCTAATTGCTCATAAGTCAACAAGAAAGTGCCAAAAATGTTTTCAAACTATTTTGTAGTTTTTCCACAAGACAGTAGTGACAAAGTTTGTTAAACGTCCAGCAGGTTTCTTTTCTAGTCACAATTGTAAAATAAAAAACTAATCTAAGGGAAATCTGTCAATAATGTTTGTGTAAATAAAAGCAATATGAGCAAATACAAGTATTGGTATCAGCCTCAGAAATAGTGCTCTGCTCATATTCTGTCTCCTGCAACACAAACTTTCGTCAGCCTTCATCTTCATTAAATAATTATCTGAAATCAATCTTATTAATCTTAATTATCTGCGTGTTCGTCTCACTTTTTCCTCGACAGTAACAAATACGGACTGTATAAAAGGAAAATAACAATCTGAATGCAAAAGACTAGTCAGTATCATGCAGCAGCTTCAGGGACTTCAGGACTGTTAAAACTGGGTGCCTACATTACCCACAATGCAATGCAACCATCAAAAGTTCAGTCTGAGATTCAGGTGCATCTTTGCGAATGTAGCTAGCCTCGAGCAAAGATGAGGAAAAGTCTGAAAAGATCAATTCATTTGCAGATTTTTATCAGATTTTCAAAATCAGCTCCAACTGATTTCACAAAGCTCAACTTTCTATGATAGAAAACTGAATTTATTTGGATTTTTTAACTGTTAGTCAGACAAAATAAACTCTACAGAGATGTAAATTTCGGCTTTGGGAACCTTTTTCTGATGTTTTATGGATCAAAAAAGTAATTGATTAATTAAAGAAAGCAATCTTATGCAATTTAGGTTCAACTTTCTGCAAGACCAGACCTTAATAATCAACACTGACAGAACCAAAGGAAGTACTACAACATGCAACACTAAAAAGAAGAAGTGCATTTTATCCATAAAATCCATCCCAACCTGAACAGTACAGCAAAGCGTCTTCATGCCGCCTTAGCAGCACTATCATGTAAAGTATTTTTTAATTCGGCTGAGTCGACCTGTTGACCTTCCGGCGGCGCTCGATGGCATCTAATATCTGAGGAAAATGAAGTGAACAGAAAATTGGATGGACGCCAAATCGAAAGGGCAACAGGAGCGACTTGAAATCTGACCACTGTGGCTTTCAAACATCATTAACCTGAAGACGTGAAGAACTAACTTTCTCTGACATTCAGCAAGATCCAATTCTTTTTTCGTGTGACAGGAATCCAAACAAACCGTGACACCGGCTTTATGAAACTCCAACATTACATGAAATGATGTAATTATATCAAGTATTTAGATCAATTCAGGAGTATTTCCTATAGAAAGATGCCTTCAGACACCCGATATGTCACAGTATAAGTCTGTTACCGTGAGTCTGCACAGTCTTTGACCTTAATTAAAGGAAAATTTTACAGTTACTTCAATTCTTATCTTAATTCAGAGCCATTTATAAGCAAGCTGACTCTTTCTAAGTGATAAAATAAAATCCTGGGGGAATGAGGAGGTCGCAGTTGGAAGCTAAATCTGACAGATGGCCCGGTGTCTTGGCTCGTGACTGCGATGGGGAAAACCATGCTGTCATCTGGCCTCTGTGGACGGCCAACAGAATCACCTGCAGAGAGCGAATCCTGTGAAGCTGCTGCGCTGGATGCCTTAACAAGCACAACAACAAGCTCTGCAGGCTGCAGGGTTACTGCATAATAAACCGCTATAAGTGCTGAATATACTACGTGGAAATCTAATATTGCAAATTAGCACCATCACAGTTCATTTGGAGGCAGAAAAATAGGATGTAAACACAAATTCTGACTTTATTGTAAACTAGTAGTTGATATAATGTGTTTTCTAAGATTTGGTTATATACAAGTTCAACATTAGCATCAATTAAGAGTCGTGTTTCTGTCGACTATTGATTTTTGTTGCTCCATTTTGGTCTCTACCAGCTGATGCAAAAAAATATCTGGCCCCTTAAACTGCTAAATAATCCACTTTTTTTCCCCACAGAGCACCCAGATGCTGCTAGAAATGAATAAACCAAAATTAAAAAATACTTTATACCCATTCGTCTGGTTAAATATTCAGCTCTCGTCCTCTCTGCAGGTATTTTTCTGTATCTGCCGAACACCTGACAAGACAAGTCGACTTTCCTGTTCTGCGCCGTTGTTCCCGTTATGACTAATTAATTTATAACTAATGATTTTTAAATTGTGTACACGTCTTACAAATTGCTCTCTGCTCTGAATGTGAGATATTCGTGCTCGATGTCTCTGATCGACTGTGATGTCTCAGAAGTCCTGAACAAGTTCTGAGATCGCTTGTTGCTTTTGTAAAGAAATCTCATCAACGAAAGCTTCAGTTTTTCAGCTTCTACATCTTAATCAACATGTTAAATGTGCATTTTTGCCACCACTTAATGCGTATGTTTTTAAACTATATCGACATCTCTGCTCTCAGATCACCTTCCTACAATCATGCATCGCAGGAAGTGAAGGCACAAATCTTTCACCGCCATATTAGGAGGACACAGATGCTTCAGTGCGGAAGAAACACTGTTGGACTGCAGACAGATGTTTGGGAAGACGTGATCTGTGATGATATAAGACTCCAGCTCTGCTACAAGTGGTGAAGCAAAGCAGATGGCAAAGTATTGAAAGGGACGAGGGGAAAACTCAATAAAAAAAAAAGAATGGGACTGCAACAATCCTCAGGAGATAGGAAGGACTCGTAAAGTGGCTGAAAACGGACAGTTTGTTAACGACATCTCTGAGATAATGGACGATAAATAGAAAGTGCGGATGCAGGCAAAATGGCATCTGTCATACTGAGAAATTAGATCACGAAATTTAACTAAAAATAATGACAGTGCATTCATTATTTCTCATTTATGATCTCAACCGCACATCATGACTGTGCACGACAGAGCAGACTTTTCAAAGGAAGTGTTAAACATCCAAAAATGTGAGAAATAACGTGCTGCTGAGGACAAAATGTGCAGAGGAGGGAAACTTGTGCCGAGGACGAAAATGACACTTAAAGAATTGATGAGTGACAGACGATGCCGTCCCACCCTCCCCTTAAACAATGGAGTCATGACTCAGAAAATGACAGCTCCTGCGATGGAGAGAGGTGAAAAGCTTGAGAGAGAAGCTGTTCAATCAATGATCAATGCTCTGAGGAGGGAGCGGAGGCAAACAAAGTGCCTCCGTCCAAACAGACGGAGGCGCCGTGGACATACTAATACGCCGCGTAATGCAAAGTTTCAAGCGATGTGTATTCAACGTCGGCCACGCTTGAACTCCAACGTGTTGATCCGGGATGACAAATAATTCATAATGCTCGCTCTCTCTCCTCATTCCTGTGCAGAGCTCGTCTTGTTTACTGAGCAGCATTAGAAAAGCCTGTCATCCTGTGAAGTTGGATGCTTCTGGTGGAGAAGCCAAATCAGTCCTCACACACACACACACACACACACACACACACAATCCCACTCTGTGTTTCTCTGCTGCAACTGAACAACATAAATAAATGACCAAACATGAGATTAAAAGTTCATTCTGCTCTGCTCGTCTTACAGAGAAGGACTAACTCAGTCAGCAGATGTCAACAATAACTTAAATCTGCTGGTGTTGCATGGTGCGGTGCAGAAAACTTGCAAAACTACCGCAAAGTTTTGGTGGCAGGATTTGGAAACCGAGCTGTCAAACTGATGTGCAGCTAACAAGCAGACTTCTCTCTCTAAAATCGAAGGATTGCGGCGGTGACGTGACACTGTCGGTGAGTCTGTACCTGCAACAAGCGGCGACACGAACAGCAGATTTACAGATTGTGGAAACGGGACTAGAGGAGGAAGTGAAGTGAAATCTGACATCATGAAGCCTCAAACACTTTAGAAGAGTTTAAATTTCATGTCCATTTGTTCTTTAAACTGATTTTTTAAGGTCAGTGGATGGAAAATGTGAACAGAGTAGGTCTAGACGATATGCTAAAAGCCTCATCACCTTAAAAACATGAAAAACTGAGCTAAAAGCAGGATTATCAAAAACATTTCCAAGCACTCAAAAATCAAATCAATTCAAAATCCTGCCTTTATTAGATTCTCTTCTTCTCGCTCCACTGCAAAAACAAATTTCTGTCACTTTTCCTGGCTCCAAGAGAAATAAACTCTTAATTGCCCAAAATCAACTGGCAATTTAAAAAGCCAGTTGTTACCATAACTGCCAAAAACATAACAGTGAAATATTGTCACCTTTTAAAGCTGATATGTTGAAAATGTTGACTTGAGTTCCTTTGATACCAACACGAGTATCGGAAATGCCTCCAATATGACCTAAAGTGCAGGATTAGTGAGTGGACCAGTCTATGTGCCGATATGATGCTGTAATTTATTAACCATAAAAATAAATCCTCAGTAACAAACAGCAGTTTGTGCTGTTACGGCTGTTTAATGGTAACTACCAAAATTCAGACCCAGTTCAGAGCGGCGAGGAAGAAACTGATTTCAGCAAACGACGCCGCCTGCAGAGACGGTAACGTAAGTCAGAGCTAACAAAGTGGCAGCGATCATGGTGATAATAAAGTACAGTATGCAAGGCTTCAGTTTTAGAAACATGGGATTTCGTGGCTTAATACATCTGTTGCATTTATTCTTTATACTTGTATTTGTATATTTTTTATTAACGACTGAATTATAGCAGTCACATCACATCCATACAGGGTTATTACAGCTGTTAAATATCATATCAGTTCTCGGTATCGGGCAAAAAGTTCAGATATTGGAACATTCGGAAAATTAAAGAGCAACTTTATTTCTCGTTTGGAGTCAAATTTCCTCCCAAACAACAAATCTGAGTGCGATAATCTCCATCTTTTTCTTCTGTTTTTGGTCTCTACCAACTCCTGAGGGACTCATCTGGCTCTTTAGCTGCTAAACGCTTCACTATGTTCACCAGCTGCTCGCTAACGTTGTCTGTCGGCCTGCTCGACGCCGGGCAGGTACTGCGGTCGAGTTATTAGAGCGTGTTTGATGAAAGCAGCTGTCTGCTGTTGCTGGAAAAGACTCGATACGAGAGCGAAACGGAAACAGAAAAGTTGTGGGCCGACCAAAACACCGAGCTGAAGGACGCCACTCTGAAATAAAATTCAGATTATTACTTCTTTAAGGCTGTTATAATGAACACAACTGCTTTCTTTTGTTGTTAAGATAAGGGGATGCTTTTTACCTCTACTTCAAAAGCTTTAGATGCTTTGTCAAAATCTATGAAAACATCATCTGGCTAATTTTAAATTTCTAAATGACAGGTGAAAATGTTGGCTGCAGGTCGTAGTTTCTGAGATCCAGTTTAGGAA
>JBAJHX010000067.1:21150153-21166007 GCA_037176925.1 Amniataba percoides | reverse complement strand
TACGGGACGCTGCGAGCTGCAGAGGATATGCTACAACAACAAGCACGGGGCCCGCAGGACCCTCAAGATCGGTAGGCGGACACACTGCCTGCAAGATACTCAGTTTATTTAGTCCATTAACATACAAGCCAACTCTCATTTGAATTACTTTAATCTAAAGTCACATGAGCATATATTTATTTGTATTTAATCTGATGTTGTTCGTGTTTATTATCATGCATTTTGGTGTAATCTTCAAAATAAAGTTCCTTCTATCCTCACTCACTCTTTTTCACTGTCAAGGGGAGAAATCTTGGACACATTGAACAATTTATAATGTTCATATCTGCCTCGAACCACATTTGTAGATATTTTTAAAGATACTAAACAATGCTGCATTAAATGTTCCTGTATGCATTTGTCTTACACTTTTTTCCAACCATTTCCTTGCAGAATCATCTTTGAGGTACTCCAAGAATGAGGTGCGTGTCTACAAATGTGTTTATTATGTTGAATATAATGCAGATGTGTTTCTCAGTCTTTCATTTTCTGCTTCTCCTCTCCAGATGCTGCAGTCCGCCCTCAGCGTCCATCCTGATAAGGTGGAGAAAACCATCGACGACATCATGGCCCTGAAGAAGATTAACCCCGACACCAACCCACAGTGAGACGCCGCGTTACGCATCACCTTTCTGTCACTTCACGACTTGTGTTGTTGTGTTAAATTAGAGGTCGACAACACAAGTTCAGTCCACTAATAAGTCTGATTTCCTCCCGTGTGTTTGTCTCCAGGCTCGGCATCTCTCTTCAGGCCAGCCTGCTGCAGATCGTGGGCTACAGGAGTCTGGTGGCTGAGGTGGAGAAGCTGCGCAGGGAGCCCTACGACAGCGAAAACGCCGAGCACGAGGACATGCTGATGAAGGTGAGACTGTTAAACTGTTTATTGTGTGCATGTGTGAATAGTTGCTGATCATCATAAAGTTTGAGGCTTGATGTTAAAGTTATGTGATATTATTTAGAGATAATTTAACTACACTAAGCTGCTGTGTGTTTTCGTGTGTGTGTTGCAGTTGTGGAAGGAGCTGCGTCCGGACACGCCGCTCAACGGTCGAATCTCCAAACAGTGGTGCGAGATCGGTTTCCAAGGCAGCGACCCCAAAACTGATTTCAGAGGGATGGGCCTGCTGGGCCTGCACAACCTGCTGTGAGCCTGCAGACTCTTCACTTCCTGCAAAACACCCAAAGAAAAACCACGCTGCACTTTGTGTTTGTGCTTTTACGTGCACGACTGAGACGATAGTTTGTTAGATGTATAAATAGATTAATAATCTGCCTATGAACAAGTGTGATCTTGAAATTAAGTTTTTATTAAATTCTCATTTCTTGAAGCTTCTCTTGATTTCCTTTAATTCAACATACTATTAAAATACTGCTATCATCACCATCTTCACCAAACAACACTTTAATCATTAATCTCTTCACTCATATCATGTGCAACATCAACCTGTATACGTGAAGGATTTAAATAGTGCACTTAAGTTTATTTAAGCCATTTTTACTGTTCTTTATTTTATATTTTCTATTTCTATATCTATTTTTACTTCTTTTCATACTTGTCTTTCTATTGAGCTGCTTTAACAAGTGAAATCTCTCATCTTTTCTCATTCTCTGCAGGTATTTTGCAGAACACGACAAGGCCACCGCTCTGCAGATGCTCCACGACTCCCTGCAACCAAAGCACAAGTACGGCAACTTTTACCAAAGTGTGATCAAACTGAAGGAAAACGCTGAGCGTTTTGGTACAAAGTCTCTCTGGTAGAGAATTATATAGTTTTTAGCAGATCTAAAACAGAAACAAACGACAGGTGGTCCATAAAAACAAAAAAAAAGCTCAAACTAATGAGGAGTAAAATATATGATGAGCTTAAATCTCTCAGTATTCAAGGATAAATGTAATCATGCATGAAATTATGGAAATGTTGCTCCCATCCTAATTAACCGAAGATAATCACAGCGTCCATAATATTTAGCAACAAAGCAGAATAGAAACCCCTTAATGAGTTTTATTTGCACATAGTTGCATTGAATACATATAAATAAACTGTAGTATAGATTATGTTTGGCATTCAGGGTTTTATTCAACCTCTTTAAAGATCTGTGTTTTGATTCCTCCAACTCACGAGGGAAATTCAGAACAACTTCGCTTAATGTGCAAAACCTTTTGAATAATTTCCTGTATATATTGTTCCCATTTTTGTACTTCCTTATGTTCAAATTGTACATTTGTATATTTGTTATATAGTTTATTAGTTTATTTTATCTGCTTATTTTGCTGCAAAATGTCAGAAAAACAAATCAAAAAATGAGCTGAGATGATGCAAAGTATATAAACACTCAACAAAAAATAGCACGAGAGTAATAAAATAAAAATGTAATGTACAACTAAACAGAGGTATATAATAAAATACACAAAGGAACAGAAAAACAAAGCTAAAAGCAAAGTAAATGTTTGATCAGGTGACTAAAAACATGATTTTTTTAATCAACTTCATAAGGAGACACGATGACAAGTATTATGTTTTCATTTTAATTAAAAAAACAACCTTTCTTCCAGACGCGAGCTGCATCCTTTCATCCTCAAAGTGGCCTCAGTCATCCATGACTTTATCGTTTTATCACCTTCTGCTCGATTTCGTTCATCCTCACGGCTCGACGTCATTCACTGCTTCATCTTCTGACTGCTGCTGCGCATTGTGTTGTTTTTCACCTGCAACTGTCTCATTTCACAAATGAAGATGCTTCTTCTTCTTCTTCTTCTTTCTCCTCCACCTGCACCTCTCTGCCTCTCACATGCTCTGTAGGAGCACACAGAGAAAGCAAAGGTACTCGACTTCACTTTCATTCTTTTCACTGCATTCACAGCTTTTTTCTCTTTTTTTTGAGAGTTGTTGATGTTTCACGCTTAGATTTTATTTTGTGTGTTTAAAGCTGCACCAAACACTCGTCCGTCTGATCAGCCTGAAACAAAGTGTGACAGTATGATATAAACTTTATAAAGTCATAGAGAGTATTTTAAGTGAATTTATTCATTTGTGCTTTTAAAGTTTTACATCTTAAGAGTGGACAAAAGTCTTTGGGGGGGCTGAGAGACACATTTTGGTCTTTTAATGGAGTTTGAAGACAATAAATTCAGAATAAAACCAACAAAGAAAGTTTCACAATGAAGTTTTAATAAACAAAATAATTCATAATATACAAAATCACCTGTACAGATGGATTTTTGTCCATAAACTATATACATATATATCACTTTATTTCTATTTTAAAAGGCTAATTATTGATGAAAAATGACCATTTCTCTCTTTATTCAAAGGTCATCTTTGCCTTTTTATAAAGAATATTATGTGTTTCTATTAAAACTATTATATTATTTAATTTAACTATCATTATATTTCATAGCTAAGCAGAGATTCTTTATATAAATATTTTGTTAAATAGATTCCTATTGACTAAACTTTATCTGAAGAATCAAATATTTTAAACTTAAAGCACACCCACATTTTTTAAAATTGTTATTTGTTCTGTATTCATAATTTATCTTTATTATTATTTTATCAGTTTCTTCGTGGGTAATCGATTTATGGGTGTGCTGCAAATTAAAAGGAAAATTAGGTCCAGTAATAATATTTTTAGTAATTGCAAGAAACACTGTGCAATCAGTATCATTCACTAATTCTAAATGGACAGTTTGGGAAATTTTTATTTATTTTAACAGTTTAGAGTCACTGATTTAATCAGATTTAACTTTGAACTGAGCTAAAACCTGAGGCTCCTCTTTGACTTCAACTATGAAAATAAACATGTAAAGCTTGTCACAGACTATTTAAGGAAACTACCCACGTTGACATGCATGAATTTATTATATTATATATATATATTTATTATACCTTTGAACAATCTGCTTCAGTGTTTCACCAGAAAAACATCAGTGTGACTCAAAGGTTTTATTTTGAAATAACTCCAGTGTGTGTCCTTCACAGTGAGATAAACAAGCCTGAATGGGAGCAGAAGAACATAGACAAAGCTATTGGGTAAGTGTGTGTGTGTGTGTGTGTGTGTGTGAGTGTGTGTGTGTGTGTGTGTGTGTTTGAGGGAAACTGGGCTGCCTCTGCAGGAGCTGTGTGAGATTTGGCCTCAATACGGAGCAGTTTTAGCAGTGGAGGGGCTCTGGGATGTGGCCATGGAGTGTGTATATGCAAGCAGGAGAGACTGTGTGTGTGTGTGTGTGTGTGTGTGTGTGTTAATAGGCAGGAAGTGTTTCACTGCTGTGTGTCCTCCTGCTCTGCCTTCTGCTTCCAGTCTGCATCAGCTCTGATAAGCACCAAAGACTGACTCAAAAAAAAAAAAGAAAAAAGAAAATCCTCCTGCTCTCGCGCTGTAACGCTGTGATGACGCTGCAGCGGAGCAGCGAGCTGGAAATGTAAAGAAATTTAAAGTATTATTGAATCTAAAAACTCCACAACATCTGCACTAGTTCACGATTGGCGCACGTGATCAACATATTTGTGCAGTTTGCTGTGAAGTTTAGAGGAAGTGAAAAGTCCTGAACATCAAATAATGAAGGAAAGAGAGGCTGTGGTGACATATTTTCACTTTTAATGTGATATTACATTAAAAATATTTATTCGGATGATATATTTTTAGATTTAGATTTGTTTTAATTGTTCTGATATTGATTTTTAACAGTTTTTTAGCTCACATTGAGTATCTGAGGAAATGTAAATGTGTGTCTGCCATTTACTTTCCATGTTTTAAGACAAATTGGCAAACTTTGTCGAACAATGATTCACTCGTCAACATCCCCATTTATTATTTGGTGCATCATATTTCCAACGTTTTAGCTGCAATATTTGCTGTGTGAAGATCGATGTATCTGAAGCCATGATGTTTCCTCTGTAAAGTTAAAAAACATAAAAACAAAGAACAACTTCCTGTAAATTAACATGTTTTTTATCGCCTCCTCCAGCTACTCCTTTGCCATTGTGGGCATCAACATCACAGATCTGGCTTATTCTCTGCTGGTGAGCGGAGCCCTGAAGACTCACCTGTACAACGTCGCCCCCGAGATGCCGAACCTGCTGCACTTCCAGCAGACCTTCTGTGAGTCCATCTGAAAAATGAATATAAATATGAATAATTTTCTGTTTTCCTTTAATAAAAAAAGATAGTAATCAGGAGTAGTCTAATTTTCAACAGTAAAGTAAAGACGTTTTTTTTAAGAGTGAAGATTTTGACATAAAACACATTCAAACATTAAAACAATAATTTCTGACTTATAAAAGTTTAGAAATCTGATAGAAACAACTATCACCTTCCAATAAAAGTGTGAGTTTTACTTATTGATATAACAGACGTGTCCTCCATGATCTGGTCTAAATTTTAGTGCACATTCTTGTTTTAAAAGGATTAAAAAGAAGTCTCCTTACAAGTAGTTGTGAAATATTAATGTTGCACTAATAAATACTTCCCTTAGATCAACAATAAATCACATCTGTTGATGTGAAAAGTGTCTCTCTTATAATTTCTCCTCAGATCTGCAGATGGTCGCAGCCTCTGTTTATTCAGTCAGTGTCTTGCTGATCCCACTTTTGGAGAATCAGCACTGCTGCAAACAAATTAAATATTTAGCCAACTAAATAAAGACCAACTTTAAAATATATCAGTTTGTTATATTTGGAGTATTTTCACTTCTTTACTTTGCTCAGCAGCTCTTTTCTTTAACACTACATTTTTAAAATAAACTTTGCAAAGCTCCCAAAAAATAAAAAACAAGAGCAGAAGACTTGATAAATGATTTTATGGTGAACATGGCACTTTAAACCTGATGTGACGCAGACTGAGCGCTGGCGTGTTGTCATGTGGTCGCTTATTCACACATCCAGCTGCTCTCGAACTGTGTCAGAGATTCACTGCCGAGCGGAGGAGCTTACTGCGGGTTTATCGAGAAAAACAGCCGCCTGCCTCGAAGAGAAAAAAACTGTGAACCACAGAACGATGATCTGAAAGACGGATTTTAATTTGGAGGTTTGTCACTGTGTGTTTTGAGGAGCAGGAAGTAGATTGGATGTAGATGAAGGTGGTTTATTGGGAAGTGCAGGGAGGATTGAGGACACAAAAAACTGCAGGAAGAAATGAGAAAACAGACAAAGAACAAAGGAAGAGGACTGATATATGTAACGTGACTGATGGGGAAGTGGAGGCAGGTGAGGAGACTAACGAGGGAACAGGTGATGAAACAGGAAGTAGAGTCGAGGTAAATATGCAAAATAAAACAGGATGTGTGCAGAACTGAAGTGAAATAAGAATGAAGAACACGAGGAGGAGAAACACCTGAAGAAGGTCAGAAATACTGATTATTCCCTCGTTTTTTTCCCCTCCTTTTCTTGGCGACAGGCTACCTGATGCAGGAGTTTCACCGTTTCTGGATCGAGGAGGATCCGAGCGACATCATGGAGTTCAACCGGGTCCGCTCCAAGTTCCACCGCAGGATCCTGAGGCAGCTGAAGAACCCGGACATGGCGCTGTGCCCCCACTTCTCCGCCTCCGACCTCCACCTGGTCAACCTCTAAACGCCCCTCCTCTCACCCCCCCACCCGCACAAACCCGCCCACCGCCCTCACATCACCCCCACCTTCTCCCTGGATGTCCGGTAGGCCGACTAAAAAAATCAGAAAACCCTTTACACCCCCACATCCAAACTGCAGGACACATCTGTGGAGACCGTCGTCGCTGTCCTCGCTCCGCCTCGTCCCAGCTAACGTCATGTCGCTGTCGTCACTGCCAAAAGCTCACACACACATGTACACACACACACACACACTGCCTCTACGTCCTCACTGCAGCGTCAGACCACCAGCATCAGAGATGACCATAGCGATTGTAGCTGTGCACGAGGAGGCTGCGCCGCACCGTCGCGACTCATCTTTATCTGTTGCTTTAACGATTCATGACGATTGTATATCAGCCGCTACGCCTCAGTTACAGATCCTCCGCTTATTATTATTCCTCTCACACTCACAAACTTAAAAATGTACTTTCTCAGCCAAATAAAACCCTCCTTGCGTTGCGGCGAAACGCTCATCAGTTCCGAAGATTTTAGCAGTTTGCAGGTGGAGGAAAAAATATTTTGTACTAAACATGAAAACCAGAAGATTTAATGATGCTGGCGCTGATTCAATCAAAAGCTATCAAACATTACAGGGCCGGTTCATCTCTTATATGTCGGCGTTATGGATGAATTCATATAGATTGTACTGTACTTTTTATGTCGACATGACATTAGCACCTAAGACTTCTCCTTGCCAAAATACTGAATGTGGAGAACTTACAATCACAGCCGTGGTTCGTTTCTTGTGAGCTCAAAGTTTTGTAAACCTGCTAAAATATATTCATGAATATTTTAAGTTCGGCAGCACTGAGAGAGCCGCGTTTCTTCAACTGATACTGTGACGTTTATTTACATCCAGAAAAAGAAAAAAAAAAGTAGTTTTAAAATGTTTTTGTTGACGGGTTTGCAAACGTCTTTGCCTTTGATTTGACCCCACGAGCTTCTGTTACGAATGTTCCTCGCACGCTCACGTTCATGATTGTTTGATTTAATTCATTGAATGTGACACAGTTGTATCAGCCAAAGCAATAATTTACATTCATTTCACTGCACATTCATTTTAATGTATTGCTTTGCACCACGCGTGCCTGAGTATTTGTCTTATTGTCTAACTCAGAGCTGGAATGCTAATCGATTTAGAGTTTAATAGGTGTAAAATATCGCCACATTACTGGTGTAATGTCTTAACAAATCTCCCCATAAGTCTGGAGTCATTTTACAAATCTGCTGAATCGCTTTAACACAGCGAAAATGTTTGTTTTTTTCCAGTAAAGCCAAAGAAAAGAAGGACTGCAGGATGTGAGAGGAGACGTTTGGGTTTATGGGGAACGTAGGAAACGTAGGAAACGTGCTCTGTGTGGGAAAACTTACACAAAGCAGCTTTAAGAAGCAGCCGACGTTCAGCATCAACCAGCAAACAAGATATTAAATGTGCAGTTGCTCCATAAAGAATGAATCAGATGCATATTAATTATTGATTGGTTGATTATTAATACAGAAAGTGGACAGTGAAAATGTGAAATGCTGCGTGGAGGCGTTGACCGGCCAGTCGACGCACCTGCTGCAGAAATTTTACTGTCAAACTGAAGATGATTTTAACCGCATTCATATTTTATGATCTAATTTCTTTATTTTTATTTTACTCAGAAAACTCTGATGAGATTAAAAAACATCTTTTACAGGCGTGTCTTCACCAAGAGAGGCGCCGACATCCGTGACAAACTGCACAAAGAAAATAAAATACTTAAAAATAATCATAAACTTAGAGTCTGAATGCAATTTGAATCAATATAAAACATCATATTTCATAAAACAGTATACTATATATAATATACACAACCCCAGATTGTCTGAAACCACAGGATAATACCAAATAATCAATTATTATTTAACAATAAATGACTGAAACCAGCACATTTATATTCAGCAGTAAGTAAAAATGAAGTTAATCTATCAAACGTTTGTTTCACACTTCATGTTGAAGGTTTAATACAGAATATTTTACATAACAATCACGAATCAGCTGTGGTAAGAAGTCATAAACACACAAAACAGTGACGCAGACGAGACCAAAAGTTTAAAAGTGAGACCAGCAAAAACAAGTAAAACAAGAAGTTATGGAGCCGTAAAGTTGCTTTTTAATTATGAGTTTGTTCACCAAAGAATGAAGATTTTATGTTGTTTTATTTTATTTAAATTGTGTTTAAAAGTAATGAAAGAAAATGAATTAAAAAGTTAAAAAATTAAATTTTCATATCACATTATCCCATTCACTCTCTGTGGAGCATCGGTCTGATTATTTTCTCAGCTCTGAGTCACATTTTTTAGTTTTCACTCAAAGATAAACCAACAAAAATCCCAAATCTAAACCGCGTGTGCGTCCTCACAGCAGCGTTGAACGTGTGATCACTGTATTTAACATTCACGAGCGTTCACGTTGGCTGACAGATGTTCATCACACAAACTGAAAATGTACATTATGATTTTACTGCCATGCTTGCACTGTTGATTGTGTTTTAATAGTATTAAATATCTTCGTCCCATTGAAGTGAAGCTTTTCGTCAGTATTACGCAGCTGTTTACTTCGGTGAATGTCAGTGCTGGTTTCATCGCTTGCTTGCGTTTCGGTTTGTTTTGCTTTGGTCGGCTTTGCACTATTGTAAAAAATAAAAAAAACGTAGTTTCCTTTATAATAATAATAATAATGCTAATAAAATGAGTAATTTGTGGTATTAGGAGTGTGAGGGCCAGTGTGACCCGCGATACTGTAGATGAAGTTAGATTCATGCTGCTGTATATTCTGCTTTGAAACTGCCTCTAAGACTCACAATCTGCATGACGATATTTTCATTGTCACTAAAATTTCATTCTCTTCGGTAAAGTACTTATAGATATTGTAATTGTGTGTTTCATTTGTTCGTGCTGTATTTTTTGAGACCACAATAAACACTAAATGTCTGTTAAAATGACTGTCTGCTATTTATTTAGTTGTTTTTTCCCCCAGAGCTCCTTGCATGTGAAATCTTAAACTTAAACTTACTATTAAACCATCAATGTAAAATAAACATTTTGAAGTAAAAAAGGAAGATATTTACTTTAATGAGCTGATGTTTTTATCCAAAGTGACTTATCATAAGTTTAAGAGCCATGAAGGTTAAAAAATAAAAGAAATACCAATGTAAAGTATCTAAAGTCTGCATTCAAGTAAAACATTGAGAATTGATAAAATTTATATCCATTTATTTGTGTTTTGAATGTGCAGTAAATCAAAATAATGTTACTGTGAATGAACAGCAGAGGGCAGTAAAGTCACACATGAGAGAAATGAATACAGAGAGAGCAGTGAAACAAAACAGATGTGAAAAATGGTGAAATCTGATGGAGCAAATGTTATGAATGTTTCCAAAAGACACGACGGGGGGTTAATTACTGTCGGTTTCATGGCGGGGTGAAGTACAAAGGGTGTTTGTTTTGCAAAGCAGCATGAAGGGACGAGGTTAAATGTTTCAGTGATCCCGGTGAGACACTTGACGCATTGCAGCAGCAAAATGAAACAGACGCAGATCGCTGTTTGTTTATGGACACTGGTGGAAAGTAGTTTGTACTGAAGAACAAATCTGTGTTACTTGTATATTTCCTGAGTATTTCCATTTAATGTAATTTATACTTTTACTCCATTACAATTATCTGACAGTAGTTTCTGAGCTTTCTTCACCAGGGTGGAGATGAGATGTGCATGATTACTTGCTGTTTCTTAAAATCAGTGTCTCCTCGTTTTGCTGATGTTGAGAAGTAAATTGTTATCTGTGCACCACCCTGCAAGCGTGTCGATCTCCTCGTGATATTAAGTCTTATCATAGTTTGAAATCTGGCTGATGATGGCGGTGTTGTCTGCAAACTTCACAACAGAAGCAGGCCGAGCACGCAGCCCTGAGGGACTCCGGTGTGATTAATGTAATAACAGTATATAGTAGGAATTAGTAGTGAAAGGCCTGCAGGCAGTAAATGTGTTCAAACCCTTAATTTACATAACAAAAATTTTATAGTTCAACTGTATTCATTCAAAATCCCCTAAAACAAACAAACAAAATAATACAGATCCCAACCTTGAAAAGCTTTCTGAGCTTACTGAGCAGCACTCGAGCATCTCTCATTACTGTGAATGATGCAGAAAACAAACAGTCCTGTTTGGTCTTTGCGTCTCTGTTTGTAAAGAGGATTAATGTGCAGTATGATGTACAGGTTTTTTTTGTTTGCTGCAAACACAAACATGATGTGTGAGGATTGTTGAAGCTTGCCAGGTGCTGATCGGACCTCATGGTGACGTTGGAGCTCGTTGGTATTACGTAGTTTAAACTCTGGCGTCATTAATAAAACATTTAACAACACTTCACAGTTTTAAGGGTTGCCAGGTTGTAGAAATTCCCTTTGGATGGTGGGGTGGAAATCTCTGCCATCAGTGTATGAATGTGTGAGTGAATGGGATGAATGGGTGAGTATAAAGTTCATTTACTGTTTACAATGGACCATTAGACAGGTGAGTCGCTAAGTTTTGCTTTTAGCTCATCAGAAAGAACAAAAACTCTCTTTATTGATCACTTTATTAGCATTTTAACAGTAGTTTGATGCCGTATTGGAGAGTTATGGACTTTGTTAATGACCTTTATGATGACAGATTTGATGGTTTATAATGACAAACTCAATATTATTCATATTAATAGAGTGAAACTGATGCATAAAATATGAGTAAATGAATTTTAGAAACCATTAAAACAGTCAGTTATCATTAAAAACAAACTGTGAGATCTAACTGCATCAATATTGTAACAGCAATTCAAACTTGTTGAGTTTCTACAAACAGTAAAATCAGCAGCAGCATGTTGTGTTTCACTTTCATTCTGTGGAGAATAATGAACGTTTTCATCCCTGTCAGTAAAGATTTAGACTTTCAGTCTTGTGTCTAGAAAAAAGATTCTCACAGCACAAACACTCGTCTGAAAATTTGTCAGACGGACGTTTCTCCAGTTTGTTTCCTAAAACCGCAGAGAGAGAGAGCGAAGGCTACTGTGTGCAATGATAATGCAAGTGGAGATACATGCACATCACATCAAAGCGGTGGATTAGAGCGGCTCAGCTGCAGACAAACTCTGTGGTAATGAGAGCTAAGTCAGAACTGCAGGGCAGCGTTAGAGCTTGACACATTAACGTCAGCAATCCTCACTTTAGTCAGCACTTCTTAAGCTCTCCGCCTGCAGAAACTACACTTTACTGATTCAGACAACAAAAAACATGTTTGCAGGGAAACATCTCGACATTGTGGAGGAATAACTTTATTTATGTAGCTTTATTTATATTTATATAGCGCTTTTTAAAAGAGCTGCTTTTAAAATATCTTGTCGGAGCTTGACGGGTGCAAACGTACATTTAACAAATGAACATGTTATCTTTCTTATTAACACACAGATCACTGCGGTTTAGCTTTTTACCTTCAATTTGTGCAGAAATCAGCTGACGGATCACTGGATCTTTTCTTTATTTTTCACTTTTCTCCATAGTTTAGACAAAGCACAACCTTTTCTTTCTGATGCAAATGAAGTCATGTAGAAAATTGTCAGTCCAGTCTCACATCTACTCACCTGCCTCCACTTTCCTCGTCAGCTACACCCCCTTTGCTGTGCACCGTCCTTGTTCTTGTGTTTCTTCAGTTTGTCAGATTTGTTATAAACCCAGCTGTGTTCCCGCCGTGCTTTGTTACCTGCACCTGCCTGCCTCCCCGCATCCTTGTTAGCAATCATCTAAAACAAATACTGAACTGCTTCGGCTCTGCCTCAACATCTGCGCCAACGTCCAGTCCTGTTTTTATCTGCAGACTCAAATCAAGCCAACTTCTCCTCCAAAATTATATTATATTCTAACTTCCTAATATCATAACATCTTGTGTATCAAATGTAAAGCTGCTACACTCAACATTTATGTGTGAGGTGATAAAAAGATGAATGTTATTATGATTACCATTTGTATGTATGATTATCACTTTACAACACAAAATTTTACTGTTTTAACTTTTGCTGCTCTCATCTGTGTCATTTCCAGTAACACCTTTCAGAAAAAAAGCTTTTACAACTCACCAAATCAGCATGCTCAGTACCAAACGACAAACCAAATTTTGCAATCAGCTGTTGAACATAGTTCAGCGTTTAGTTTTGGTGGTGGAGACCAAAACAGAGCAAACAGGAGAGCGAATGTTTGATTTACATCCCTCGGGTGGAGACAAACACGACTGTCAATCAGCAAGAGGACAGCAAAATATCTTTAAGCCCTTAACATGAAATCACTTGAAGTCACATGATGAACTAAACATGTAAAGTCAATAAATCAAAGATAATAACTCCAACCACAATGAGAAACAAACACACTCATGATGCTCTTTTCACGACAGCTGCTTTCTGAGTTTGTTTGATTTTCTGACATGAAAGCGTCGTTCAGCAGCAACATGTCAGACGTCAGAGCTCGTCACGAGAACAAGAGAGCATCTGCTTTCGACACACTTTCATCAAAACAAGACGAATCGCTGACTGTGGTGGAGGAGTTTCACGTCAGTGGCTACCTGGAAGGTCAGTCTTCACCTCCACTTTGAAGTTAACGAGCTAAAACATGAAAAAGCAGCGTCTGTCCTTTCAGAGTCGACACAGTTAAGATGTCTCCTGCGAGGACCTGAAGAGTTTTTCGGCGAGATTAAATGACGAGCTGCAGAATAATTCAAACAGTTGTCAGCGGTGAGGGAGGCGAAGCGGAGCCGGCGTGGGCGGAGCCTCCATATCTCGTGTCAGATGTTACTTCAATGCGGCGTAAGTGATGACATTTCAGTTCAGAGAGCACAGCCCGCTCACTTCCTCTCCACGGCGTCTCCACATCTCTCCTGTGACCTTTCACTGAGGAGGCAATCAATCAGGTGAAATGCATGCTGGGTAAGCTCGGGAAAAGAAATGACATACAAGTAAAGAGGAGAGGGTGTGCGATCACTGATACTCTGCCAACAGATGCAACTCCCAAAGGATGAGCTGCGTCTGAAGGTGAAACCTGCAGTAACACAGAAAGAAGATGCAAACACAACATCGACATATCATCACCTTTAAAGTTAAGTTTCAAGTTTATTTGCACATCTAGCAGTTACAAAGCAACGTTAAAGTAATGACACCAAAGATTTTCATTTAGATAAATGTCTGTTTAGTCACTATCTCCAAATGAGGTTACGCAATGGTGAAAGCTGAATTTGTGGGATGATGATCTGCAGGTTTTTTCCAGCCTCTGTTAGCAAGAGACTAAACTAAAGCTCATTCGATGTTCAGAAGAAAAAAACAGTCAGAAAAGCAAAACAACCGTCAGAGAGGAAAAACCTGTGGCACCATCAGTGTTTTCTTGAAAAGGTGGAGCCCTGAAAGATGAGAAGAAACTGAAGGGAAATACAGACATGTGTCTCTCTCACATACATTTACAAATACAAATCTACTCTATCGACATTGTGGATAATTATTTTGACTATCACACAAGCGACGCTGGATCTCTGCTGCTAAAGACAACAAAATGGAGATTTTTACTTTAACGTTCATTGGTTCACCTGAATTTTAGCTCTGTTTTTGGTCTCCACCACCTCCTGTGGGAAATATGTCTCTTTGGCTGCTAAAAACTGCGCTATGTTATTAATTTAGTCTTTTTAAGAGCTTTTTACTGAAAGCTGCTGTCTGCTGTGACTGAAAACGACATTATGAGTGATGAGAATGAGCAAAAACAGTGAAGTTGTGATGAAGAAAACCAGGACAACGAGCTGAAAGATGCTGTTAAGCTCATAAAAGCTGAGGAGAGGAACAAAGGAATTTTAAAGAAGAGTTGTATGTATGAGGGGGAGGAAGGCTGATGAAGAGTTTTATTCACTATAACCAACATAATGTTGAGACAAAAGCTTAATTTGACGCCCAATAATCCACTAACAGAGTCACTACTTTGACGAGGACTTTAACCACGGTGGAGAAGATCAGACTGTCACTGCAGTAATTGTTCCAGGCAGCTAAACAGTACCTGAAAACGTCCACGTGAAGGCGCTAGTGGGCAACATAATTGAATTTCCTCAGCGTCAGTCGACTGCAGCAGGCGGCTGTACCTGCAGCTCACAATGCAAAGTGTCCTGTCAGAAATATGAGCCACTAGTTTTACACTCTGTTTGTCTTGACGCAGCAATTTTCTATCAATATTTAACCGACACGTGCACGTTGTTTGAAAAATGAAAGTCTGGTGTTTGTTTTTTTTTCCGTCTCTTCAGATTGCAGATTGCCCTGTTTTCCATGAAGTGCCTTGTTTTCCAAGAAAATCGATTCTCTTGTTATCCAAGACAATCAATTTCATGCCAAGAAGACGGGAAATGCCGCCACAGATTTCATATTTGCAGCTCTAATTATGTTAAATTCATCAACGCTGCCATATTGATTAAGCACAGGCGGCTGCAGCCTTTCCAAGCACTCCAGGGCTCTCATGCAGATATAATGTTATACAGCAGTGCACGGCAGCAAATTCATGAATCAAGCTGTGTGTATATCAAAGAGTCACCAGCACAGCGGGCTGATTTATACATCAATATATGAGTCCAAATGGGCTGATCTGTGAGTCAGGGCCGTGCAGGGAGTTAAAATTAAAAGAGATGCATGTGAGCTGCACGTCCATGTTCCCTCATTTGTTCCCAGCAAACTGAAGGAGCACATCTTTAGTCTGGACGATGAACTGAATTAATCAAATCACACAGATATTATGACGTTTGCCAATTCAAATCCTCATTTAATCCTCAAGTAATTCTTGAAAAATAAATGGACTGAGTCTGACATTGACACAGATTTTCAGTCACCTTGTGCCGGAGCGATTCATCAATTAGTCGACCGGCAGAAAATGAAACGTCAACAGTTTTGATAACTGTGTGATTGTTTTAACGATTTATCAAGAAAAATGCAGTATTTGCTGAAAAGTTTTTATATCATTGTTAATAAAATATCTTACTTTTGTAATGTCAGTTGGTCAAAACATGAAATTTGACCATTTTACAAGATCTTTTCACTATTTTCTGACATTTTAAAGACTAAATGATGAACTGGAAAACCTATAAATGAATCAATAATGTAAATAGTCGTTTCAATAGTTGCAGCTCTTAGTCGCAGCCTTTTGA
>JBAJHX010000067.1:21135251-21150053 GCA_037176925.1 Amniataba percoides | reverse complement strand
TGATGATTTATTGTGATATAGATTTTTATGTTTATATCATAATATAACATCACTATAAATTAAAAAGCCACAGTATGTTGTGGATTTGAGAGCAAATTTAAGTAATGTTGGAAGAGAACTTCAACTTGAGTTTATTTAAAGTTCACATCAGAGTCTCTTTAACTTTACAGGTTCAAATATAAATGCTTGTGAGACAAATTCCTTCATCAGTCAAACAAATGTAAATATGAGAACAGGCAGTCTGCTTCACATTTTCCTGTTGCATCACAGGAAGTCGTAGAGAGCAGCGACGTCATCTTCTGTTTAATTCCTCTTCCCCTCCTGTCTAACGCTCATCCTCTGCACCTGCCTGCACACCTGCTCCTCATTTCCTAATTAGCGGTCCTGTGCACTACATATCTGCCCTTCACAGCCTTTGTTCCCTTTTCTCTCTTTGCCTGACAGCTCTTACTGCTTCAACCTGTTGCTAGTTTGTTGACCAAGCTCCCCTTCGTCATCTTAGTTCTGCTCAATCTGTCTGTTGACTCGAGGTCTGCCTCTTCCTGCTCAGAGTCGCTGTGACACTGCGATGTACAAGTGTCCAAAATTAAGCTCCCACATTTAGTTGATTCACTGATAAACTGATGGACAGGAAATGAATCTGCAGTGGTTGCAGTTTCAATGATTCAGCAAGAAAATCAGCTGTAGATTATTTGATCGTAATTGTTCCAGCCCACAATAAACACAAAGAAAAGAGTTTAACCTTCAGGGGAAGATGCAGGTGAATCTGTCAAATTCTCATCGTGAATGTGCTGCAAGAAAAGTCTGAAAATCAACAAACGTCACTTTCACCAAAACTGGCCATTTGGTTTTTAGGTGTGTGTGTGTATTGTTAAAATTTTTGCCTGATGGTGGCGATGGTGGAGTCCAGAATCACTGTGATTCATCCTCACGGGACGATGAATATTCAAACAAATTTGATGGTAACCTGACGTTTGTTTAGTTTGATGGATCCATAAAGAGTTTTTCTGACTAGTAAAGTAAACATAGTAGGAAACCAGTGTGGAAGAGATGCTGCAGACACACACACACAAACAGAGAAAAAAGTAGATGAAATGGAAACCATCAGCGGCAGTCATTTACAGTTCATCATTTGATCTGTAAAGGTCACCGCCACATGAGTTTCAGACATCCCAATTCAACTGGGACTAATAAAGTCCTGCAATCTCTTGGATTCATGGAGATGCCGAACAATAACCCTTAATGACGCCGCTAATAATAAAAATCACTGTTTGGAGGATGCACAGGACTGTTTTGCTGCAGTGTGTGTGTGTTCGGGGGTTTTGTTGCATTGAGAAACACCTCCCAACATCGAGGTCGTACTTACACACACTACAAGCATCTGCAGAGTGTGTATCGATCCGCCCTCTTGCTGTGAGAGCAGGTGTGGCGGCGTTGGCGAAGGAGAAGATCTCTTCGCTTGGACAACGGTTGGGAAATCAGCGTTGCAGGTCTGCCATAAAAATTCTCTTTGATGCTCGTTGTGTTGCTCTTCTTCTCCTCTCTTCTCATTCTGTCACCATCTCATACCTTTTTTCTTTCTCTCTCTCTCTCTCTCTCTCTCTCTCTCTTTTTTTTTAGCCTCCCTCTCCCTCTCTGTCTCTGATTAAACTTGCTGGTGCATTAATAAAGTGCAGCTTCCCCCTCCCGCCCTCCTCCAGTGGGATTAGGCAGAGCACTAATTCCATCTCCAGCTTTGAAGTCGACTGCCAGGGAAACCGCCTGCTCCTTCAATTTGCCATTTGCATAATCCCACCACTGCACTCATACATGCTCATCAGAGTGGAGGATGAGCTAATATGCTGGATAGAGCCGCGTATTGGCATTATAATAATCCAGTCATTTTCCTAGTGGCGTTGCTCTCTTCATCAGAGCTTCCATCGGGGATCAATGGATCGCTGTCGTTATCGCCATCAGGGTGTCATGATTGTTTCGACCCCCTTCCTCATCACCCACAGTTAACTTTGCTGGTCCTTATCATAATTAGTAATTAGCATTAGCAAATGCTAATTTTTGCTCAGCGGCAGCGGCTGATTGTATTTGTGTTGCATTATCTGCCCGAGCAGCAGCGTGTGTGTAGTTTCTCATGTCTGCGGCGAGGCGCTGCAGCCATCCAAGAGGAGTGTCTGCAGAACTAATGTGTGAAAACAGAGCAGCTGTAGACGTATGAATAATCATCTCAGGAACTTTCCCTGTGAGGAGGAAGAAAAAAAACAAGATGGGAGGAAATTAAAACATTCAAGGGTTTCCATAAAAACAGGGTTGACTGTATTTTTCTAATCCATGAGTCAGCAACCTTCGGTCAGCAGGCATGACGGTGATTTAGGGACAGCAGGAATATCATATTAGTTTTCCAAACAGCGTGAGATTACTGAGGCCCTGCTCGTGTTAGCTGTGGACCTGATGTGACTGGTGATCACACAAAACATGTTTTCTACCGAACGCAGGCGTCACATTGGTCCTGCATGAATGAGCAGATCACACTTTCAGTCTTATCGGGCGGACAGAGCTCTGATATTCGTACAAATCGTGACATAAAGTTCAGTCAGAACAGTGGTGCAGTGAGGGGCAGGCCCAAAAAACAAAGATGCATTTATGGTGAAAAAGTTCCCTGGTTAATATTAAAAATGTTTTATTATGTGACTCAGATGCAAACTAATACAGCAAACACAGGAGACTATTAACTATTTAAAGGCATGAAGAGACCAACTCATTTTACAGGTATTTAAGGAAGCGCTGCATCGTGTTTTCTCCAGTAGAAACTTACGTTAAAGTGCACTTTAGTTTCAAGATTTTTATTGTCATCTGCACAATTGCCAGATGCCCTGAGTTTATAATATGTTATCCTAGAAGTGAATAATGGGAGGCCTTGGGTGTCAGCTCTTTATAACAAACCTTCACAGAGAAAAGCATTCAAACAGATGCTAAAACAATAGAATATCAATGATACTGTCAGATATTTAACAAGGTTTAACAACATAGGATGTGAAAGTTGAGCACATTTGCCTTTTTGCTTACCTATTATTATTATTATGATCTTTTTTTTTTGACTGATGCTTCTTGCTGTTGCCTTTGTTCCTTTAACACTGCAGATTTCTCTGCTGTGGGACAAAGAATTGTCTTATTTTCTCCACTGGAACGACAATTTTCCTGCCATTATTTGTCACCCCCCTCCAACTACAGCTTATGGAGAAAGGTTGTGCAAATCAGTGGTGTTCAACACGAACATCCACCTCCAGCGTGATCCCCTTTTTCTTTGCAAACCCTCCGCTGTGCAACATAGCCTACATCCTGCATTTATACAACACTTTTATCTAAAACGCTTTATAATTTGTCCCTCGTTCAAACACCAACAGCGAGCTGCCACCGACTGGGATGCTTCAACGTGTCGACGGGACGTTGCACTAAAAGATGCTCTCGCACTTTGTAAAGCAGCAGCTCCATCAGCAGCCACCCACTTCAGTATGTTGGAGGTAAATATCGGCACAGTCACGATCAATCATCCTGCTGATGTATATGAACTCAGACATGTTAGGCCCTTAAAAAAGTGACCACCTCTCTCGGCTGTAAATTTCCTATTTCAGAGTCGATTGCTGAAAGAACAAATCTCGAAAGGCTCCGTAACCATGTAAACGTAACTCGGTCTGTTACTGAGTACAGGCCTATATATTGGTACATAATGGTTTAATGTACAACACATCCATCTTGTGTTTCAGTGGTGCTGCCGGCGGGTGAAATCCTCTGCTGGAGCGTAAAACGATTCTTATGCTGGAAGCATCCGTACACCGGGACACGCGAGGAGATCCACCTTAATGAGGCGGGAGTGGAAATTATTAATGAGAGCTCTGATAGCAGTTTGGGTGCACATTCAGGAGGCTGGTGTAGCTGCTGAGTGTGGAGCAAAATCAAGTCTCAGTCGTACCCACAGATAAGCTTTTAGTTGGGTTTTGGACATTTGAGTGAAAAATAAAATCTAATAAAGTACATTCACTACACTGAACTGTGAACTCTATGAGCTATTAGTTACTTTGCACAGTCAACAATCGATGCATTATTAATCGTTAGAATAAGATGCGTATTTACTGATCTCTGATGACATACTGACAAGATACCCAGCAGTAAATAAAGTCATGCGTAACTGTAATCCACATATATACGACACTTTACTTTGAAATGGGCCCTTGTATAATGTACGATGCACTGATTTATTTTTGGTGCTCCATGTATGTTTTGTATTTTTGTACTTTTACTTGTAAAAGAGCTCTTAAATCATCTTTACCTTTCCTCCTTTGTTTCCTTCACTCTTCTTCTTATCCAGTCCTCCTCCTCTCCTTCCTCTCTACCTGACGTGAAAACATGTTTGTGATGTTGTGGAGTCATTTCACACTTGCTGGCTTCTGTCTGGCTGACACAGCAGTTTCCTTTAAAACAAGCGAGAAGATGAGCAGTGATTTGAGCTGCTACAGCGCCCTCTGCTGACCAAACCTGGGAGGCTCTCCTGCCACGTAAAACACCCCAGAACAGGTAGAAGTGCTGCCTCTGACAGGTCGGACGTGACGGTGGAGGTCGGTCGAAGGTCAAAGGTGTGACGGGATGTTGATTGGTCACTTTACCACCAAAATGTCTCAACAAATACAGGACTGCCCTGAAATTTTGTCAGAATATTAATAATCCTAAAAAGATGCATTCAGTTGATGAAGGTGATCCTTTGACTTTATCGCCACCATCAGGTCAAAGATTTCAGTGCACACTTTGGTTCATGTTAGCATGCTAACATAAGGTGTCAGTGGTGAATGAAGTACACATTAAACTTGATTAACATTTGCTGCATGTTAGCATTCATTGGAGGCACGATGGCCTGCTCACATTAACATTTATCTCAAAGTGTTACCACATCACAGAGACTCTTACACTGCGTCTTAATCAGCGTTCCTTGTTCTTATAGTAGCTATTTTAGAGCATAAGTGCTCTCATACTTACAATTATGGTAAAATGCAGTGCACGATGAACGTCTAGATGGTTTGCAAAAAGGTCAGAAACCCTCAACACTCAACGTTTGCCATCTTGACTTTGAAGACAACCAACTTATAAAAATGGTGTCTTGGAAAGCTGCGGCATTAGCGCATTAAAAAGCATGCTAATTTTTATTTATTTCAAATGTTGTGATTGTCATTTCCAGAAATTGCACAATGGCTGTGTTTGATTTAAACACTCCCCTGTTGAAATCAAGTGTACACAGTGTCTAAAATGAAGGTGCACCAAGAGGAATATCTGAAGTGGGACACAGCGTTCGTCTCCTTTAGTTTGAAAGCTGAAGTCCTTTGTAAAGTTTGCTGACATATAAGAGACTTCTGGTCTGTGGGATCATTCAGTATGAAGCCTGAAACTGAGGGACATCACAATAATGAGATGTGGGGCTGAGGGAGGACGAGCTCTGAAGCAACTATAAAATTTCAAAATCAGAATCTTTTCAGACCCTCTCGAGGCAAACTCAGCAGACACATTTTTCCCCCACTGGAAATTGTAATTGATGCACTAGATTTTAATTTGGACCTTGACAAAAGGGCTTTAAATAAAACAGGGAGCAGCTGCCTGGTCGGGACACATTAGGATTCAGAGCGAGCTCTAATCGAGCCGACGATGTGCAGTTAAAGGTAAAACTGCAATATGAGAAATGAAAACAGTCGGAGGTGATGTGTTTGTGAGAGAGAAAGTAGGATGCTTTTAAAAAGATAATTAGCATATTAATGTTTACACAGTACATAAAAGATAAAAGAAGATGAACAAAAATGTCTATTAATAACACCAATAATATTAAAACAGCAACACTATGACCTTCAGTTGTTAGAAAAAAACAAATTAAAACATTCATTTATGCTAAATGAACATTTTCTGAATTTTAAAAATAATCTTGCTGGCTTCCTTTCTGAGGGTGAAAAAATAAGTTTCATGGTAATGACTGTGAGTTAAGTTAAAGTCAGGTGATGGTTAACTTGGCTTAGTCTCAAGTCTTTAATAATAAATTGTAATTCTGCAAAAAAAAGGGCTGTGCAGATGTTTGAAATGTGCATAAAAAACAGATGTAGCACATAACCCTCCTCCATGAAACACATCCTTAAGGACTCATCTTAAGACCTCTTGAAGGCGACAGAAATTATAATCTGCTGCTGAATCTGGACTGTTCACTGAACGGGGGACAAGAGGGGATCATATATAATATGTGAGAAAACACGAGTTGAATCAAAAGAGCAGTATTTTAAGTAAAAATGTCCCCTGATACACCGAATTATCAATGTGAGAGATTATTGGTGGTTTTTAAAACACGATTTAACAGATAAAGGGATCCAAAAGGCTGCTTTAAAAGGATTTAATTGGCTTCTTTATTCATAACATGCAGGACTCGACCTGCTGTGAACCATTAAAAGTCAATAAAGATCCAAATTCAAATTGAAACCTGTGAGCAGTAGAAGGTGAAATATAATATGCTAATCTTCTGTCTTGTTTTGTAACCTGACTTTAGAAGCATAATTTGCGGACATATTCTTTCCAGCTGTCAAGTGTTTTCACTCTCTCGACAGGCTGAAGGTGTATAATGACTCGCAACGAGGCCTGGAAATAAATATCCCGAGGAAAAAATGTTCAGCTTTGTACGTGTGATAACAAAATTGCTAGTCTATCATCCAAAATGCTGCAACATCTGACAGGACTAATCGTCACCAAACACACAAGTGTCGCTGACGGGACGTTCCCCCTTTGCATGGTGGTCCAATCAAGCTCATTTCTGCAGCAAAGTGTTCGCTGTGGTCCAAAAAAAGGGCTGCACTCGAGCACTCGGAGCAATAACTCAGCTACACAGAGGAGCTGTCAGCTGCCTGACACCGTGTCCAGGACGTGCAGAGCTCCTCTTCCCCTCCGACTGATGAAACTGCAGAAACAACCTGCCCTTCTTAATCGTGCAACACGGTTCAATTTACCGGTAACACAGGGAAAGAGGTAAATGTTCGGCGTGTAAAGTTCGAGGGGAGGTGAGTCAGAAGAAATTAGCTTTTTGATTGTCTCCGGGCTGCACTTTAACTTTCAGTAATGCCAAGCGTGTTTGGTGAGGGCAGTCAGGGCCAATGTGATTCCTGTTCCTGCAGCTTAACATGATGGAGTCGCCTGAGCAGAAACTTTTTGCCGTTAATATCAGAAAACGCAGCGACAAAAAAAGCTTCACGGGCTCGAGGCGAAGCTGCCCGCAAGTCATGTAACCGTCCACATTTATGCATCAATTTCAGTGTCAACCAAGATGGTGAAGGTGCCAATTTGAGTCGGAAAGTGCTGCAAATGTATGTACAAAAGACTAAGATTAGTAGGGGCTGGCTGGACTTTAACACAGGAAATGAAAGTCATGTTCATTTTCTTGACAGTCTTATATGACTCATAGTTGTTCTTCTGTGGCTTTGATGGAAATGAAACTCTCCTGGCTGAATGATCAATAAAATCTGAAGATCTTTAGATGCTTTAGAAAGTATCTGCGTCTTTGAGGAGAGCGATTTCACTACAGTGCCAAAGGTGCGTTTTATTAAGAAAACATCTTAAAATACTGTTCTAGTGAGTGGAAGCTAAAAGGTTTAATTTCGGGCTTCATTTTGGACTAATTGAGAAAATATTGTGCAGTGTTTGTTTGGTTGTCTGATGTAAAATCTAATGTAAAATCTGAACGTTGACCAGGGGCATAAGTTTAACTTTGGCAGATGATCATGATCATGATCAGTTAGCAGTCAATAATAATTGATTATTGATTGAATTATACTGAAGCTCTTTCCTCGCTCATCACTGTGCAGACTGTGACTCTTTAAATAAAGCCAGTAGTTTGAACTGTGAATTACACAAACGAGATGCAACCTGTGAAGTTTTAGAAGTGCTTGTATGTACATTTTTTTCTGAGCAGAGAATAACTAGATGTTTCTCTCTTACATCCTCTTTATGCTGAGCTAGAATACTTTTCTCTTAAAAAGAAAGTTAAGTGTATTTCTCAAAACTATTTTTTAAAAAACCCTTCAACATAATGGAGAAAACCACCCCCACCGTCCTCTCGCTGCCCCCAGCAAAGTGCTGCCCTTTTCTTCAAATAACTGCTCGCTGTTGAGATCTGAGCAGCTTTACACAGCAGGAGAGAATAAAGGTTCCCGTAAGTCGAAAAGTTGGGGGTAAATCCATGTACACGTGTTGTTTTTTATTTTCTTTTAACCTTCCCTCACAGGTTTCTTTGGCTTTGTCATGCACTCAGGGTCACACAGGTCACTTTTTCCTTCACTTGTTTTGTTGTTTTTTACAGCAAAGGAACACCCACCTATAAAATGAGCAGTCGTCTCATTTGAAATGAGTTTTCTTTGATTTCTTTAGGGGAAAGAAAAGTACAGCTACCGCTTCTTTATGTGCAGCCTCTGTTCCCACACCCTGTTAGGACCTGAATGTTTCTTAAGAGGAATAAGAAATCGCTTTCTGTGTTGTGCAAATTGCCGGTTATGCAAAGCAGAGGAAGAAAAATACTCTGCTTATTTTTTTTTCAGCAGAAATGCAACCTCTGCTCCTCCAGTGGGAAACGTTCTCGCATCCTCGTCGAAATAAAACAGACGTTCGTATTTTTGATGCGTGAGTGCACATAATTTCATCAGAATATATGTTAGCCCCGAGCACAAAGTTTCTGCTGCCATAATAACGCGTCTTTTAGGGTTTGATATCAGTATGCCCCGCCTCCCCCCAACGTCCATTTTGAAGAAGATGCTGACAGTGATTAATGTGTTTGCAGAAGAGACAGGGGTGTATGGCATCTCTCCTCCAGTTACGACACTTTCCTGGCATCAGATTCACACTTTTCATCTGATTAAGCGCCCAGCTTTCCCTCCTGGTACCGGCCATCTTGTTGACAAGCTCTGTTGGAGGGCACAACACAGAGAAACACCAGCAGTGCTGATATTTCTGGACTGGAGATGCCAGTAGCCAATATGTGATGCTTACATCCAGCCTCGCTCAGTTTGCACGTGAATACAAGCTGAATTTTCACCAGCGATTTTCTTCAAGGTGCTGGGAGGAGATACAGGAAATAGTGTGATGTTGATGTTGATCCACTGCAGATGGAGGTTGGTGGTCGTAACGATCAACAAAATGTTCTGTAGGTCGACTTTCAGGCCTGCAATGTCAGTTCCAGCTGCAAATATCTACGCTTGCATACAAAGACAAAATGGTTGATTGATAACAAAAAGAGCCAAAGTTTTTATTCGAATATGTGAATGATGCAAGATGCAAATCCATTTTCGGATATTTTTCAAACATCTGACATGTGGGAGCTGATTTAGAGAACAGGCAGCTGTGAAGGGCATTACATGGAAAAAAAAAACACAGATCAATTCTGCAATAATCAATCTGTATCACACACAATCACACTCAGAAAGCAATAATCAATTAAAAAAACCAACAGATCAGAATCAGCGAGTTAGTGATTCTGTGTATTTCTGCGTCCTCTCCGAAGGTAATTTCCCACGAGGCGTCATTATGAAGACGAGGGGGAAAGGAGAGCGCACGTTAATAGACCGAAGGAGGAGAAGAACGATTGGGTGGGATCAGAGGAGAGATGACAAAAAGAAAAGGCAGCAGAGAGGCTGCTCGTCGATGATTCGTGCCCCAGGCGAAGCTCCGACAGCTGAGAAAACATGAACCAGGAGAGCACGAGAGGAGATGTGCTGTCCACACTGAACACACACTGAACACACACTGTTAAATGCTTCCAATGCAGTGAGGCTATCACTGTTGTTTTATGAGCATAAACACTAAACTGTGTCCTAATTCAAAGCCAAATATCATGTTTTTTTTCAATCTAATACGTTTTTGGTTGAATTTCTTACATTTCTTCTTAAAGAATCTAATGAATTATCTTGCAAACACTTATTACATGACTCTAGAAGAGCCACAAAAATCTTCTAAATATAAAGCCTGAAATGTAAGTACACTTTTGCAAAACACTGTTATGGCCTTTTATTTTATTTTTACCTTTAAAAGTACTCGATGGCATTTCAGCTGGTTATAAAACTGTTTCAGATCATTGCAGATATATGCTGATAAATCATTTATCAGCATATATCATAAGTCATTTCTCTTGATGATTATAATGAACATGAAAAACAAGTCAAAGAGACACAGCAGTGAATCTTGGGCTGCTTTGTAAAATCAATAAACAGCTTTACACTTTATTATGTGCATTCGATTTGTACGTAGCTTTGTAACTTAATTTTTACAGAAACTTTAAATGTCTGTGCAGTTTTTTGAAACAGTCCATAAAATTCAGTGAATGGTGAAGCTGTCTGTCTCATTATTTTATGTTCATGTAATAAATTGCTTTTTAATACAAATCCTTCTTAGTTGAACTTTTCCAAGATCTTCCTGGAGCTCACTCATCACCATCTGCAGCGAAGCTTCGTTCATCAGCCAACATGTTTATCTCTGCTTATGTTGACCGCGGCCGCGTCCAAATACTGTTTTGTTACAAACACTAATAAAGTGTCTGACTGTCTGACAGCTTATTTACCTTTAATTTGATCGTTTCCCCCTTTTCTTCCTCTCATAACGGAGGAAAACCAACAACTGAATGATGAAGAAAAAAGAAGAAAACAGCAGTTCACACAAAAGATGAGTAAGCAGATGAAGAGTGACGAAGAAAAGTGAGTAAAAAGGAAATGATTAGATCGAGGGATGCTGAGGAGAAGGAGGAGCTGGTGAGAGAGGAAGTGAAGTGGAATTTATACTCTAATTTTCACAATGAGAGCACTTTCTGCTAATGTTACCGAAAGGCACTTTAATAGAGATTAATTTCAGTAATATACTTTGACCCCAAATCATGGAGGTTTTTTTTTTTCCAAGACTTTAGTCAAAGTGGTGCTTTTCTAAGAAGATGAAGATTCAGGGTAGGAAACATTCAATCTTGCCTCCCCATCAAGGTCACCTGAAGGGGAAACAGCTGAAATGTTAAAACACCCTTCAATGGATGACACGTGTCATCCACAGTGTATTTTCTTCAACTCGACTCCCCTCCATGAAACCTCAAAAGCTCCTTCGGTCTTTCTGCAGCTTCACACGACTCACGTCTGTCTCTGCAAAAGAGCACCCGTCTGTCCCGACATGTTTGGGAGAAATTCTCCATTCTTCCCGTGTGCACCGAGGAATAACGCACTTTGTTTGATTCTGCAGCACAGATTTCATCTCTGCCTGCCGCCGTAACCTGGGTGGATTTGCTGCCAATAGCTGTCTAGTTAGCCCCCGCTCTGAACTCTGTCTGTTAACGTGTCATGAGATGTCACCGAGGTTGCCTTTGGATTCTCCTTTTCATGCAGAATCAGAGCCTTTTCAAAGGCCCTCTGAAGAGATAAGCACACCCTGCCAACCTGACTCTGGAATACAAATGCCCTTTTTAGCATAGGGAGGTGAAAAGGGAAAGATAACACAGAGGAAATGTGTCAGGAGGGAGAGTGTGCATGAATGTGGACCTTATGGGGAAGGCGAGGTGAGGAGGCAGGGACGGACAGAGACGGCAACGTATGCAAAGGAGATGTGCTGAAAAGAGGCAGAGATAAATGTGAGAGGGGTGGATGGCGTGATAAATGGGTTTGTTGAGGTTTTATATTGGTTTTGGCATTTTGTTAAATAGAACATTTCAGACAGTAATATCTGCAAACTGGAAATGTAAAAGAGCTTCTTCCGTGATCGTAGATACTGAAAACCAGCCATGAAATTCCTCAAAAATCAGCATATTTTTTTCACAGTTAAAGTGCACTTGGTAATGAAATCCTCACCCTCTAATTTCCTTGGTAATGTCAGAAAAACTCATTTTTGTGGGGCATCCTGACCCCACCTGACAAAATGACCTATTTACTGACTATTGATATGTCTGACTTTAGTCTTGGATATTCAATAGTGCACAAATATATTGTTCTGAACAATTAATATACACATTTCTTAATGTATTATGAGGTTTTTCTTGTTGCTGGTGAGATATTTGGTCAAACCATCTGTTGTTTTGATGTGTAGAAATTATTTTGACATTACTTAGCAATGCATTTCTTACATTTTCAACATTCAGTATCTTCATAATACCTGTTGTTATTTTAAAACTGCACTTAAAATACTATTTTTAATGTTGCAATAAAGAACCCTAAAAAGTGTACGAGATAAGAATGTTTTATTATTAATTTGAAGAAAGGCCTTAGAGATAGCGAGTAGCTTCTTACAAATAATGGGAGAGCAGTTTGCACTTCCAGCATGCATCATGGACTTTGCTCAATTTGTGATCCGGTGATCTTAAATCATTAAATTATGGCTCAAACACTGTCCCAACTCCAAATCTCTCATTTGTAACTTTCACAACACGATTGTTGCTTGCTTGAAATTGTGCAGAAATGTGGGCACACTAGCAAAGTAAGCTAACAAGAATAGCAGAATAATGAAGCCTGATCGATGTCCTATTTTATCCACAACTTCTCTTAGCAAACTGACTTTTGGTATGTTTAATATTTGTTAAAGTCAAATTAGTTTGGCTGAAAGTAAAGCTCGAAGAATAGTTTGACATTTGGTAATTAGGAGTATTTCCTTTCTGGCAGAGGTAGATTATAATTACATTGCTCACATCTGTCTGTTAAAGCAGAATTAGGTAACTAAGTCAAAAATGACTTTTAGCCAAATTTCCACTGCACATGAATAAAAACAACCAATCAGAACAGAAAATGTGACGAAGCTTTAATCGCGGCTGCTGCTGCTGCGTTGGTTTGTAATGGCGACAACCAGACATGAAGCAGAAGTAAACAGAAGAGGAGTGATGAAGAAAACTGAGTAAACTACAAAGATTTAGGCCGAATGACGTTGCAGGAAAAAGCTTTAGAGGTTGGAGCAAAGTCCTCCAACCTGATGTCTCTGATTTCCATCCAACATGCAACATATTTGAGACCGGACTGACAGACTGAGACTGTCACTCACAGAGAGACGCTGCTGGCATCAAATGAAAGAGTGGAAGAAAGTGTAAGACAGCATAAGGGGCAGAAATGACAAAAAAAGGAGTCTGCACTCATCTGCCTCGGGGCACGACTTTCTGACAGCTCCTCAGAAGTTTAACTCTGCGATCCTGAGAGCAGGTTTCTCTGATTTCCTCTCTCATATGTTCACTCACCAATCCTATAATGCATATTAAATCACGGGGTGAATAATGAAGCCTATCTCACATAAATTAGAGAGACACGCTGAATTCCCCTCAGGTTCAATCACCATGAATATGAAAGCAAACTCAAAAGGTTACAGAGAGAAACGGAGACGTGGGGGAAGAACAAGCGGAGGACAAGATGAAGAAGGATGAAGGATGAAGGACAAAGACGGAGCAGACAAGAGAGGGGAAGCAGCCGTTATAAATTTAAATCAGCGATGACCATGTAATCATTTTTCTCACATCAGAAAAAACAAGATTAGAAAGTGGGATAATTAAATAGCCAGAGATGCATTAAAACTTTATAAGAAAAAACATGTTGTGTATGTGCTACACAGACATTTGAATGAACTTCGAGAAAGGATTGATGAAGTAAGTATTCATAAATGAAAGTCAAAGTATTTAACTAATATCAGCAACATCTACTGAAATGAAAAGTGATGACTAATGTGCTGTTTTTCAGACTTTTAGAGGACATTGAACTATGTTTTCTTGTTAAATTTTTCTTCATTTTTGTTAGAATAACTGCCAAAATCTTGCAGAATGAATATTTAGAGCCAGCACTGAAAAAGAGAGACAGATTTATTTGGGTTATTTCCACACAGTTGCAGTTCTTGCCAAAAGGCGGCCTTCGGGTGCAGCATCAGAGGACACGCTGCACAAACGAGTAAACAAGAGCAGGTAGGACTCGCTGTGACGTTCAGAGAAAACGCTTCCTTCATTGGTCATTTTTAAAGCGTGACCTAATTAGATTATTTCCTCCGCACTGACATGAGCCGCGTGTCCGACATTATCGCCGTGTCAATCAGCAGTTCTGAGAGTTTCATTTCTGTGAGAGAAACTGCAGATTACTTTTCAGAATCCAACGCGGGGTCGGAGCTCCCCGACGCTGCCAAGAAGCCATTTAATCTGATGGCGGGTGTTCCTGTTATTGACTCTGAGAATTACGTCTCTCTTTTCCAGAACTCACCAAAGGGAGACGTGAACAAGTGGAAGTGGACTGGCACTAAATGGCTAAAAGATCAAGGGGATTTTTGGAGCCGCGGAGGGAGAGGCGTAGCAGATTACCGATCAGAATAAGACATTCATGTTTTCAAATAGATATTTCGCCTTGCATGAGCGAAGTTTCCAATTTTAGCCGTCGGCTCAGCTCAGGGGATGTTATCTGAAGTGTGTAAATAACATTCGAAGAGATGAAAGTGGAGCTTTGTGTGTGTGTGTGTGAGTGTGTGTGTGTGGTCTTTGACCCGAGCTGCAGATCAACCCTAACCCTGCATTCAGAAATGCACTTAAATAGATTATATGTTCACATCCATGGCTGCGAATGAGGTCAAATTTGGATTTCCAATCGAGTATGAGCCGTATATCACAGCTCCCTCCATTTCTCAGTATAATTTACATAATTTTTCTTAGTTTTACAGTTTATTCTCCAGCCGTCACCTGACTCCCACAGCAGTCTCCAATCTCCCAATCAGCTCCCCGACACTCAGTCAGTCAATTGTCTTAATTATTTGAAGCATACACAGCAGACATTTTGA
>JBAJHX010000067.1:21089263-21101733 GCA_037176925.1 Amniataba percoides | reverse complement strand
TTTCCTGTCACACACTTCCTGTTGGTCAGACCAGGCTTTGTTCACCAAGACGAAGAAGAAAATGACATCAGATATAATAAGGATCAAACATTTTACTATAACTATACCATGTATGAATATTTATGACCATGAAACTTCCATTTCTGAAGTCCATTTTTGATGACATCACTTTGACATCATCAGTGATTATTTTCTGCTTTTTAAATTCTCAAACGAGGAACCACATTACACAGATAAATATGACTTCTCTGAGTGTGACTTGCCATACACACATTAAGCATGGCACATTTTAGAGGATAAATATTTACTTTAACAGGTCATGGTGGCGCGTCCAAACTGGCTTCTCCATAAAAGACGCTGATGACCTCGTGAGAGAGACACAAAGACTGAACACACAGTGCCTCACATACTAATCTGGCAGAGAAATAGATTTACACAGAATTTGCATTAGTGATAATTAAAAACACTGCCATTAACGTCACCTTGCTGTACTGATGTGCACTAATTGTTATTTTGGGCGACAGTGATTCATACAACAACCACATGTGCAGTTAATTTGTTTCAGCTCTAATTGTGTTTTTTTCTGAACTAAAATGATTACATAGAGTGCATTCAATGAATAATTTCCCTATAATAATACCATTAATATGACTGAGGTGCTTAGTCATTGTCAAATCTGAGCTCTTTGTTTAAAACAAAGACAGAGAAAGAAAAAGAAAACATTTGTTTCCTGTCCGGTTTCATCAAATTGAGCCGAAACATCGACAGCAGTGATTTGTACGCCACATTTTTCCATTCAGAGCGGCCATAAGCTTCGCTCCGTGGCAATTAAAATGCACTGCTTCAGGCGAGGCTTGTCAAGTCAGTTTTTTTTTATACAGCCCAAAATCACAAATGTGCCTCAAAGGGCTTCATAATCTGCACGGTGCACGTTCTGTCCTCAGACGCTTGTTTCTGATGAGAGAAAACTCAAAGGAACAAAGTACGAAACCTCAGCAAGACCAACAGAAGAGGAACATGCATTTTACAGAAGTAAAACATGCAGTGTAGACAGAAGTAAAAAATGACAGCATGTAAATGAGCTGCAGGTGTTATTAGATATGAAAGATACACAAACACACAAGAAACAATGTCCAACTTGATCTCTTTATGTGTCTTGTGACTGTAAATGCATCCAAAGAGATCACAAGATGGATCGAAATCTGATTGTTCCTCAGATCGCTGTGAGAAAGACGGATTTGGATTCTTGCCAGATGTTGCAGATGATATATTTCCCTCTTTACTTCTTTACTAGGCGAACCAAATGATCGATCAATGGAAATGCTCGCTCACGGTGTCGCCTCCTGTTTAATGACGGCAGCTGAAGTCACAGTGAAATTATAATGAAGTTGAGAAGAGAAGTGACTCTGGAAAAATTCAGCACGTACGATCAGGCAGAAGAAATACTGTTGATTATAACCGATCATCGATCAGTTTGACCGATAAATGATCGCAGAGCTCATCAGTTAGTTTCATATGAATGATTGTTAGAAAGGCCTGAAGAGGCAAAGCAGCGTCAGCGTTACACAAGAAATAAAACAGCTAAAAGAATGTTTGTAAAGTTGTTTAAGATTTAGAAACTGTGTGGTTTGGATGAGTTAATGTGTTAAACTACTTGCTAATCTAATAACAGTTGTTTAATTTTCGAACTAGTTTAATCTATTTTATTCTAGTTTTATATTACATTTTCAGGTTTTTATTTTTGTTTTTATTTTAGATTTATGTTTCATTTTACACACTACATCCTGTTCCTATATTTGAAACTTTTTGTCAGTTTTACCTTTGTTTTTCTTTCTAATTTTTTAGATCATTGTTTTTTAGGGAGCCACGTCTCCGTGTAATTGTTCATGTGACAAATAAATCTTGAATCTTTGGCTGTTGATTGGACTAACATTTGCTCAGGTGTTTCTCAATAACTGCAGGATGAGTAAATAAGCGGCTGTTTGCCTTATCAACTTAAAAAGTGACGACACATCAGTGTTGTTTTTATCTATTTTCTTTCAGCAGGCCACGACATTTATTAAAAGTTTAACTCTAAACTTTTTCTTTTTGTTTGAGTATTTGCATCAGTTGTAAGACAGGAAGTGTTTTTAATGTTTAATGCTAATTATTCCCTTTTTCAGGCTCTTTATATGAGCAGGTTGTCAGCCTCAGTTCATTCGCTAACTTTGCCTCCTTTTGACACATTTGGCCTCGGCGTGATTGATTGATTGTGTCGTTGTTTTCATCTCTTTATGCTGAAATCAAACACGCTCTCTGTGTGAAGAGGGGCGATTAACCACACTTTGGCCCGTCTGTCTGCTGTTAAATAGTGGATCTAATTGTGCGCTCGTGCACACAGACTAATGCGCATTATCTCTCCTTTCACACTGCGCACAAAGTCAAACGGCTATAAGGCGAGCGCGTCGTTGGAGGACGCCCAAACAGCTCAGGCACACAGACGAATACGATAAATTCGGGCAGATCGGCGTAGTTTGTAGAAAGCAGGAAGCGCGGGCCGTATGCCACACTTCATGGGCTCTGTTCAGTATCTGTTGTCATGGAGGATCAAAGCATTCGCCACCGAGCTTCCTTTCCAGTGAGATTTCAGTGCTGTGCAACTCTCTGCTCAGCTAAGGGATTAGGCCAGCCTTGAATTTAAAGGGATGGGGATGAATTTTAGCCTACAGGGGGTGGCATGTTTCTATTTATGGCACGAGCTGCATAAACTGGAGCTGGGTGTCTCGCAGGCATTCGCTGGAGTCTTGGCCCTGTTTTGAAAGAAAATACTGCGGCACAATTATGCACAAAATGAGCCACACGCAGGTATTTTACTTCCAAAAACGTGTTTGTTTCAGTGATGAAGCACCAAGATGGAAAAAAGGGGATCATTTTCCAAGAATGCTGGTACGACATTTTATTTTTTTCCTTGTCAGATCCCCCAAACTATTTTTAGGTCAATGAGAGCGCATCTGAAACGCATCGATACTACGAGAAGGTTTCTTTTCCGTGTCGAACTCTTTTATAATTAATAGCAACCACGCTGAGTTTGTGTCTTTGACTGTCGTCTTGTGTGAAACGCAGGTGTCACTGAGAGCGTCGGGGCCCGGGGCCGGGCGGCGGATCCACCAATCGCGCCGGGGCTGAGCGCAGATCGACCAATTACACACCGGCTGTGCATGCATGCGGGTGGGGGGGTGTTGAAGGGATGTGGGGCAGTAAAAGAGGTTGCAGATGACAGAGAGACATGGAGAATCTGAACAGAGTCGTTCTGACAGGAATGGCAAGTCGCCCGTTTTCTATTAATAGTCGAATATTTGTAGTTGACTGAATAAGTGACGCTCAGTCTTCCTTTCAGCTGGTTCCCAACTGGTTGCTGCTCTTCCGTTAGCTTCAATGCTGCCATTTAAAGTTAAATAAAATGATAAAAAAAGACTCTTTCCTCAGAAATTTTCATGCCACTCAAGCTGCATTTGAATTACATGAAGCTGTTTTCTTGTATACATCAATATGAATATTGATAATCTTCATGCATACTTGTACGAAACCTGACATTACTGTATTGTTTCAGTCAGTTCAGGTGAACGGCGTCCTGCTATCTCTGTCATGTCAGAGATGTTGAATTTGTTGTTTTCAGAAGGTGAAAATCCTCAAGAACGACTCTGGAAAAGTTCTGAGAGGTTTCTGGGTGAAGAGGAGCTCACATCTTAATATAATATGTTAAAAGAGCTAAATTTTATCTGCAGCTCAGAGTTTTCTTTCTGTAAATTGATGCAAAGTGCGAGTCAGGTGCTGCGCAGGAAGTCGGCCTGGAAGCAGCTGCTCTCATTAAACTCATGGTCTTAATTTATGCATCCTTTGAGATTTTCAAATAACTGACCGCATCAAACTGAGTTAAAAGGAAGATTTTCTTTGAAACATGATTTATTTACCAATTTTGTCAATTAATTTGCCGGCAGATGAGCCAGAGGCAGTCAAAGAAATACTTACGGCAGCACGTAAAAGCACCACAGGTTTCTGTTTTTTAGGTTTGTGTTTGAATGCAGATTAAACGAAGGAGATCCGATGTGTTAGTGTTAGATTAGTGAACTTCAGAGATGTTGGGAGGTATTTTTTAGCTTTGTTAGCAGGAGACAGTGGTGTCCGTCTTCAGTCTACAACTTTTATGACAACTTTAAGTTGACATTTTTGCTTTTTGGTGGATGTCCTCTTCAAGATAAATTCAAATGTTTCTGGTGACCTCTTAACTTTTCATCCACTTTGGATTAGGACCAAATACCAGCTAAATATCAGCACATCGGTGTCGTCATTGTGAGACTTACAGTCGGCTGACATTTAGAGCCTCAATGCAGCATTAAAAAGCAGCATTTTAATCTTCAGAGAGAGTCGATATGGATGTTCCCACTTTGCTTCCACTTTTTATTCCATGTTCATCAGGTTAATCACATCCTAACTCTTTGTAAAAACTAGAAAAAAATAAAATAATAGGTAAAAACTTATATAGGGCTGTATAATTGGGAGTTGATGTGTAGTTTTTTGGATCACAGAATAACCGTCGCTTTGGACTGTAATTGTTTTCTTGAGGTATTTCTCCTCCAACATGTCCCTCGTGGTCCCAGTTTGTAATAAAGGGAACGTTATTAAACCAGTTCTGTGTTACATAATGGAGGATAATGATCACGAAGTCGGCTGCGGTATCGGAGAATTAACACCTGAGTCTCTTTTAGATTACTGCACCGTCGTGACATTTATTTTCAAGCAAATATCTCATTAATGTCTCGGAGAAATCATCCAGATATTCCTCTGCTGAAGAAGATGTAAACGTAACTGTGTTAGCATGTTTTGCAGCCATTAATACAACAGAACAAATAGCTGCTTTTAACTAAAAGAAATATCTCTGACACAAACATTTCTTCCATTCCTGCAGTCCTCTTGCATCCTGTTTAAAAATGCATGCAGTTGCCTCTCCTCCACTTAATAAATAAGCACTTAATAAAATGCTAATTAATATTTAATTGGCTCATTGTGCATTATTAAAACTATAATGAGTCAGTTAGGCATTTCTTATTGATTTTTTTTTTTGCTAATTAACTGCATTGATTTAGACTTGAAGGTACCTCTTTTAATTGTTCACTTTATGTACTTAACCTGGCTGAAGCTCAGAGAGCAGCTGCAGTGGATGTTATTCACATTTTTATTCTTTTATTAGGTAAACTACAGATACCTCAAATCTTCTTGAGTAAATGGAAAAATAGGACCAAAAAGACTAACGAGACAGTGGAGCGGTTATGTAAAATGATTTTATTTTATTACAATGATGATGTCCAAATTATTCTATGCCAATTTTTAATGTTCTTTCCCCATTAAAAAATCATATTTATCCCCTCTGTGATGCAGACAAAATAAGCATAATTACAGCGGGTATGAAGTAATTAATTAGGCTGATTAATTTCACATCAGACTGTGGTGAAAGGGTTAATCCGCTGTCCCGTCTGTCTGCAGATGAAAAGTCGCCATGTTGGTGTGTGTTTGTCTGTCTGCTCTCTTTTGCAGCAGTGTGAAGGTTCGCCTGTTTGTCCTCAGCAGGACTCGTCCCTGGTCGGGTTTTAGCTGCAACCGAACATCAACAACATCTGTTTGATCTAAATGCATCTGAATTTAAGTGTAAGTGAGAACCATTCATGTGGTTCGTCCTTGGTACGGAGCCTGGATGGTTATAGAGGCAGTGTCCTTTCGAAGTGTCCTTAATAGAAATGCACCTTTTAGTTGATAAAATAACCGTAGTGATGAACTTGTTGTACGCTGCCTGCTCAAAAACAAATGGCTGACAAAGTTGTCATCAACAACAGTTTACTTGTTTCTCAGGAGATGCTGGAGACCAAATAAAAGCAATAATTAGTGTTTCGGTGGTTTTTCAGCTCATGGTCCATGTTTTCTGAATATTATGTGCATAAATAGCTAAAACATTGGCATCATTTAATATCCAGCAGTCTCCTGGAGCGAATATTGAGTCTAGCAGGTGAAAAAGCTCAAAGTAAACCGAGTGAAGAAAAGCACTCAGTCACTTTATTTTCTCGGGATTGAGGGCTGCTGTGGACGAGAGCTTAGAAGTTAGAGAGGAGTGTTTGACAGGCTGATCTATGGCTCCACTAACAGTGATGGTGGAGGAGGAGGGCGTCTCGAGGCCTCGGCTGTTGAATCGCTCTCAGAGAAAGAGGTGTGGGTTTCTGTCTGCTGGAGTGGACGGTGAGTTGGCAGCAGACCCGGTGAGTGTCCTACCCTTCGCCAGCAGTGTAATAATTTAGAAAATAACAGTAGACCGGTCAAGCGTTTGCCCCTGGAAATGAGAGGATGATGCACGGCCTTTTGGCTCGTCGCCACATTTCAGCTGCTGCAGATTTACTTCTGTTTTACCTCGTCCTCCAGCAGAGGCTCAGTCAGTCTTCTTTGCATATCGGTCCTCTGAAAACACATGCAGAGCCGGTTGGGATGACCTGCGCTGCGGCGTGTGAGCCAGGACCAGCTGGAGGGTGTGTTTTTGTAGGACTGACAATGACAACGGGGTCTCCGCATGCTCCAGTCAGACAACGTCCTTCACCCACATTTGAAGGCGAAAGTGTTCAGAGCAGCTTTGAATGGCCACACTTGTAAGCAAGGTGAAAAGCCTGTTGTCACAAAGAGAGGCAAAACACAATGAAGGTCCACAAACTCTCAGACAGATTAGAGCAGAGCAGTGAGAGGAGAAATATTCACATCTTTACTCCTGTAAAAGTAAACCAGGCTGAGAAGCTGAGCTGTGTTCAAACGTGGACTAAAGGAAACGAGCTCTGCTGACGCGGCTCTGATGGGCGAGTGTCAAAACGAGATGTGAGTCCGGTCGCGTGCGGCGTTGCTGTTGAGAGGTAGATTCTTCCCGGCTGTCTGACGTGATTAGGACTCTCACCGGCTCCTTTTGTGAGAGTGTTAGCGCTGATCTGCATGTGTCAGCTGTGCTGCCCGTCACGCGGTGAGAAGGATAGTCGAGGCGGGGCAGGTTATCCAGTATCTAGATGACCTGTTGTGCAGCGGTCTGCAGTCAATTAGTCTTATGCAGCACAGCGTTGTGGAGGAAAAAATTAAACATAGTGGATCTTCATGGCCTTGCTGCTGCAGCAGCTTAATGTTTGGTTGTGCAGCAGCCGGTGTACTCACCCTCAGTAAAGCCTGTTTGAAAAACAGAGATATTTAGAGGCACTAACTCTCATCTGTCCCTCCTATTGCACCCAAAGCTGCCTGAGGAGGATTATTTTGTCTCTCCACATGTTTCACATTATTTGCTTTGCTCTTCGGAGATTTGGTTGTGTTGGGAACCACAGTGGATATTTAACCCAGTGAGACACAGTACAGTATGTGATCTTGGTTTGTACAGCTAAATCAGACTATCTGCTTCCTTTGCTTTGGCAGAAAGACCAATGTTTACGTTCAAGTGTCAAAGCCCTGCAGCAGATGTAGTGATTACGACGGGTGACGTTACAGTGACAAAGTCTGCAGAAAAAGGAGGTTTGGATGGATGCACAGTATATTAGCCTTTAACAAGGTGCCGCTGTTCATTTTGTGTCTCCAACAAACAGTCAGTTAATTATATGTATATAAATTTTTTTACTTACTTTAACCTAAATCATGACTTTTCCTGAAACCTTCCCTTTCTGCCTACACCTCGCCAGACCTTAATCACAACATTATCAGAGTTTAAAGCTAATTTTATTCTCCAAAAATGATTTGGTAACTGTTTTTAGATAAGTGGTGTCATCCAGCTGATATACGTGGGGTCTGATCAGGAAACGTTGCTATGCGTCATAACAAAGTCTCGTTCATGCTTCACAGAAAATGCATGACCTAATGTGAAGATATCAGGTAGTAGCTGGGTTGGGTATTGTCTTTTAATACCACCTGGACACCTCACTCATACCTCTAATGCTCTTTAGATGAGTACCAATGATGTTGTGGACAGTTTCAATCACCCGCTGCAGAGCCCTGCTGTCCTGGGTCACACAAACTTGTAATGTTTTCAGTCTTTCTCCTCTGTAAGAGTAAAATTAAAAAAAATTGCATGAGGGTGGAAATACGTGATACGTCCACGACAGATACTCTGTGCTGTTCACAAACATTTAGTTATTTGTGTAGTTCCCCTTTATTAGCTCAGTCGTTTAACAGTGAACTGCAGTTACAATATTTACTATTGTTGTTTGCATCCATTATTGTTTACAGTTTAATTACAGCGCTGTCTCGACCGGAGACGGGGAGATGGTAGTGCTGAACTCGAGACCTGTGATTAGAAAAGCTGCTCTTACATAGACCGTTTAATTAGACTGACATTGCCAGAGAATAGCCTGTCTCACTTTATTTCCTGTCAGCTGCTGATATTAGAGCACACTGCTGCAGGAAATAAGTTAAATAAAACCTTTAAAGTGTTCGCTTTATAGGTGTCAAATGGCCTGCTGGACATCTTTTAACCCATCTCACTTTGGACAAGGACCCCAAAGGACCTTTGTGCAAAAATAACAACAAGCACGGAGCATTTTAGCTGCAGACCAGCAGCACATTTTTCCCTCTTGTATCCTGAAAAGTACCATTAGTCAATATTAGTCAAATGGGCAATTTTGCATTTGAATTATTAAATAAAGCAACAATATTTTTCTCTACATTTGGAAACCGACGCCTGTTTGCTGTTGTTTGGTGCTCATCAGTGTGCAGCTCGGCTCTGTGTAATGGGACTAACAACTCCGATAAACCTAAACTGGAAAACGTAATGAGAAACAATTCATCATGCAATGCAGCTGGCCTGTCATACGGTGTAATCTATTGACCACAGCGGTGCTGTATCTCACTCTTTTAGGGAAACATATTGCCGCCTTGTAAGAATAATGATACCTGCTTCTCTGTTTGTGCAAGAAGTGGCAGATACGCTTCAGACCGCGTTATGTATTCAAGGATGTACTATAGTGGAGAGTGAGCTCGCCGTGCAGGGTGTTTACGCCGGCAAAAAATATTTATGGTGTCACGCTCGCAGTGTAACTCGCATCAAAGTGCAGCAATCTATCAAAAGAAACAGCGCCGCCGTGATTGAGATTTTCGCTCATTTACATCACTTTAGATGCAGGAGTTGGACAGAATAAGAGGCAGTTTAAAATGTCATCTGCTGCAGGAAAACACAAAAAAACACTGCTGTTGTTTAGTTATAACATTTTTTAATAATGATGTGGAAAATCCTCAGCCGTGAAAGAAAGTAAAAGTATGACTCAAACTGTCTGTCTTGATTCAACTTTGACCTGCTGTACAAACCTGCTACAGACTCTTAGTTTTTCCTGTGAAAAGAGGGATTATAAGAAAGATTTTGTGTGTATTGACATGTGACTTTACCTCCACATTAAGCGGTTAAGTTAAATTAGCTTGTGTACTTTATTATGAGCACAATTAACTGGAATTATTTTATAAAACAGATCTAGTATAGTACAAATCTTCTTGGTCACACACCTTCATCTGCACCTCTTATAACCTTGGTTTGTCTTCCCTCCTTTCTGTAGCCGTCAGGTCCTCAATGTTCCTCTGAAGCACCGTCAAGGCTGCTGTGATGAAGCTGCGTGATAGAGCTGAGAAATTAGAAAAGAGAAGGAGAAAGAGAAAGAGAGAGAGAGAGCGAGCGGAGGGGGGCCTCGGATGAAAGCCCACTGACAGCAGCTTTAATCACAAGAGCGCAGGCATTTGTTCTGTCAGCAGAAAAAGGGAAACGTCACGCGGGAAGTGTATTCAGAAAGAGGCTGATATGAGCGTGTGTGTGTGTGTGTGTGTGTGTGTGTGTGTTATGGTGAGAAACAGCCCAGTGAATGGCAGTCCAGATGCACATGCAGCACCTGGACATATGTGAGGATTTGTCTCAGATTGAACCGACACACAGGAGGGAGTCCTGTCTCTCTTCACCTCGCTCCCCATCCACCCACCCTTCGTGGAAATCATTCACACCCGGTTGGAGGATACTGATGGATGCAGGTCGACCTCCTCGGCTTCCTGGCGCTCTCGCTTTCTCTCTCTCTCTCACACACATACAGAGAAAACAGAGACAGCGGGACGAGGCGAGCAGTGTGTTCTGTGGAAATATATCTCTGCAGAGCTTTAAATCACAGCGGTTGGCTTTGATTCAGCCGGCTGGAGCCGTACATCTGTTTGCTGATGCGCCGGGCACATGCTGGCTTTAAATAATAAAAAGTTACGGAAGAACAGAATGAGTAATATTATCGCTTAATGAAGCAAAGGACAAAAAGTTCAACTCTTCTGTGTCTTTATATTTACTCGTGTCACATCTTCACATCGAGTAGTTCAGAATATGGCTTTAGTTATAAGTGATCAATAATGTGAGTCTGGTTTGATATGATTGTTTTGTTTTTGCATAGGTGGCTTTTAATAATGGCTGAATGCATTATATTTCCATTCATATCCATAATCAACTTTAACTATCTGTTAAAGTTGATTATTAAAGAATAGTGAATAGCAGCTGAAATTAACTGGATGTTTTACAGCTGAAAAAACAAAGTTGTCTCTTTGCTTTTGAGGACAAACTTTTACCAAAAGGTCGTCACATTGAAGAGTGTTGCAGCCGCACATGCAGAAATATAGAAAAAGGAGTCGCCACAGTTGTTTTGCATTGCGTGACTTAATGCAAATCTTGCTGGAGCGGGAGGTTTAAACTTTGCTGGAGGTGAACTGCAGGATTCGGCGCGAGAATAAGCTGAAAATAAGATGTAAGCAGCTCATTACAATGCAAAAGCAACCGACAGACAAACAGACAATCAGGTATGAAAATCTTTATTGGTGCTACACAGTAAAATCAGAGCAAGACACAAAATCAGTGGAGCTCTATTGTGCAGGTGGAAGTGGGACACACACACACACAGACTTACATATCGTATAAATGGGCGGTAATGGTCAGAAATCCAGCAGGAGCAGGTGGGATTAAGAAAAACACTGCAGGGCTCTAAGATGTATGACTCCAGGGATGGTGTGGAAAGGTGGCAGCATACAAAGAGGTAAACTTATTTACAAAAGTCGCAGTTTTTTATAGGTCAGACTCGCTACAGCTCGAAATGACTCATGCTCTGTGAGTCACACGCGGCCCAAACAGCTGATAATGGTGGCTTTTATTCTTTCCAGCCCACCAGCCGGCGGAGTTCAGAAAGGAGCTTACGGAGGAGTGCGAGAGGCGGGAGTTCATCGCTGTGGATTATTCTCACTAATGGTTAAGACCTTCTGCAGTGGCAGCAAGCGAGCGCATTGCAGGGACTCCACATTTTCTATTCATGAGATGAGCAAAAAGTCAGAGAAGGGGAGGAAAAAAAAGAGGAAACAGTGGGACGGCTGAGCAGCAAGGAGGCATGATCCTTCCTCACCCCCCCCCCTCCAACGAGTCATGCTTCAAGGAGCGTACAGCTGCCATCAAAAGTGAACCTATCAGCCCCCGAGGGTAAGAGAAGGACGGATCAATGAACTGGTAGATCAATGAGGAGCAGTCGAATCTTTTGTATCAGAAGTGGGAGGGTGTATCTGAAGGCAGAGTTTGGATGTTTGGTGATGGGGGGGCTGCTGTATGTCCTTAAAGCATCAGGAAAGAGGAAGGAAAGTGCTCTTATTTTGTAAATCAGATCAGCTCCCTGCTCCTCTAAGATGTGCACACAAGCCCCAAAGCCCCTCCCTGCAGCTTCACTCAGTATTTTTATTTCTTTCAAACACAATTCTTCTTTCTCATAACACTCATCTTTCATGCAAACCCTCATTTTCTTGCTCGTTCAGTTGTTTTTTATACACGTTACATCCGAGTTAGCTCACATGCAGTGGAGCGTTACATAAGTTTTGCTTTAAACAAAACCTGCGTTCATGTTTTTGAAAAATGACTGTGATATGTTCAAATATGGCTGAAACAATTATGTGGAGTAATTTCAGCAATAAAGTCTTCATATTTTCTCCCTCACATTTAATTTGGAGCTTGTCACCTTTGTGTGGACTAGCTGTCCCTGCTCTTTGTGCTTATCTGTGTCTGCATATTTATCAGATACACAGAAAATGGAGAAAATATGTTGTCTATTAAATCTTCAGTGTTTTGGCATCAGACGAGCCTTTGAGTTCATGATGTTTTTCACTTAAAACAGCTTTCTTGGGTCACATTTCACCTTCTCACTGATATCTGGACAGCAATACACCATCACCAACACAGCAGCTCTGCATTTTCTTTGAGGTTTTTTTTTTTTTTTCAGTCTAAATGTGAGGTTAAAGTTAAATAAGTGTCCCTCGTGGATGGGACTTTCAGGGTGCCGGTGCTTTTAGTAGGTTGATGAGAATTCAGGGAGCAGCGCCGTGGAGAACAAATGAATTTCACTGCAGAAAATGTCATGTGTGTGTGAGATCACTGAGGAGGCCGACCTGGT
>JBAJHX010000067.1:21057696-21077257 GCA_037176925.1 Amniataba percoides | reverse complement strand
ACTCGTAGGGAGTCTGGGAATTTGAATAGTAGGATTGGTTGACATCTGAAGGTCTTTAGTTCAAGTCCCGTGAGTGGAGGTGCGAATGGGTGTGGAGCTTCCTGGTAAAGGATGTCGGATGTCTGGCCGAAACACGCACATTGCTGTCCTCAATCATCCTTCAGATGTAGGCGGACTGCTGAATACTGACCTGACGAGCGTTTCCTCACTGTCTCAGCATCCCTCTCTGTGTCTGAGCGTTTTGTCCTCAGGGTGGACCAGCCTCTATCTCAGGGCTTGAAATGCAGAGGAATGTTATGTTTATTGAAAGTCCTTCTGAGTTTTTCTGATATTTCTGAAATGTAGGAGACAACAGTCTTATCAGTGCACTTATTATTCTGCCTTTGTTCTTCTGAAATGTGGTGTAAAAAAGTACCTCATAATGGAAAACCACATGGAAAATACAACAACCCCGACAATGACACACCTTCCCCACAAATGATTGTGTGCATCTCTTCTGAATCGTCATGGATCTTCTCCATATTTACTTCCTGTGCCAGGTACCTCCCTCGTAAGGTGACTTTTGTCTCTTCTAAAGAGGTGATAAAGCAGCTGAAACACCAAATGTGCTGTCTGTTTGCTCTGTCACTGTTCTCCTTGATTTTTATTCTTCCTCGTCTTGTGTCACCTCAACAGCCTCTGCTAGCTTATTTTTTTAAAATGGCGTCCATGTTTAACCCATCAGCTGAGTGTGTCAGGCGTCTTTATGATTCATTTCAAGTGACGAAGAAAAAAAAAATAGAATAATGTAGAGAAAAACAAAAAAAAAAGCTCACTAGTCCTGCTAACACTGTGCTGCCTGTGAATGAATGTGGCCACCTTTTTATTAAACATCTCTTGATGTGTCACACCGGGAACGACGCCTCATCATGAAAACACTGAGGTGGGAAAAAAAACAACAATGAGCTGAATTTAAAAGACTTACCGGCAGTGAGACTGACGCAAACGCCTGACATACATCACACTGATGTCTCATCTACATGATGTCGACTCCCACTTAGAAATAAAAAAAAAACTGCACCTGAATAAATTGGATAATGGAGCAGGAGCTGTGTGATGCATAATGCCTGAAAGAGATTGCAGTGATGTATATTTAAAAACACAGATTTGTGGCTGCGACGGTGGAGGATTTATCACAGCGCTGTCTTCAGTGGATGTGAGGGAAACATACAAATGTTGGAGAGTGAGTGAGAATGAGATACTCACCGTTGTTCGAGTGCACTGAATTTACACGTACATCCCATTTCTGCCATCAACCACCCGACACAAGCCTCTGATTTCGCATTTTTTGATATTTTTAATGGCTGTCGGCATGAGAGAGACTTGGAATTGCTGGGAAAGTTGTTTTATTCAGGCTCTTACATCAGTGCAGCCCTTGAAAATCTGCACCGATAACTGCGTCACCACTTAACAGAAACATAAATTTGCCTGCTAAAGAAAAAAAATACAAGCAGACAAGGTGTTCGCTTCAATTCAAGCAAGTTTCTTTTATCTTTGGAAGTTTCCTTTTTATCAACATGGATATAAGCTGTTCCTGATCATCACACACCGCATTGATCTTCAAGTGTAGCTGTCTCCGACTATTCAACAAAATATACAGCTTACAAACATTATGACGGTCTGATTTGCACTTGAAAGAATCTTCTCTGCAGAAGAGGACAAGAAAATGCAAACATTTAATATAACGTATTGTTGCCTTGAGGCCTCTTCCATTCATTTTACATATTCCATGATGGCGGATACTGCAGGAGGTTCCTACAGTATCTATCAGCATGCATTGAATTTAACAGTGTGCCGCCAAGTTGACAAAAAGAAAAAAAGTGAAGAGGATGTAATAGAATATCGTTTTAGTTTTCTTTCAGTCAACACAGATTTGTCCTTCAAATCTTGAGAAACTTCCAACATTTCTTTATGCAGGGAGACGCAACAGATGATGTACGCCTTTACATCATCTGGCTAGACTTTACAATTCAGATAAATAAGTGGATAAAGTGGATTCAAGGTAAAAACAGAACTGACAAACCTCGAGAGGTCCTTTTGCATTTTTACACTGAAGTGGCTTCTTGAATTTGGTTGCACGTTCGCACCGGTTGGAAGATGAAAAAAAGGAATAATTGGTTGCTCGGTAACCATTTGGTGTTTGAGAATTTTTAACAAATGGGTGATCATAGTTGTTTTTAGTACAAGGAAAAAGCAGTGGAGCATGAATTAGAGAAAACATGTAGACAGAAAACAAAATCAGCACAGGCAACGTTACAAAATGATGTCAAAGTTTCCTGCTGGACTGTTGATTTTGCAGTTTGCTGTTTGATAACTTGCAGCACAGTTACAACAGTGTTGAAAGAAGTGTTTGCCACTTGGGTTATAATTTCTATTTTATTTGTGAGCACACCGTAGTTTCTCCTATATGCTTGGAGAGGGACGTACACGCTGGTCCTTTAAAGCATCACACAGTCTGGTCTTCACTCTAAGGTTGCCAGGTTTGATAACATGTGGACAAATGAGTAAAACCACAAAGAGGATCTTTGCACACTGCTGCTGTGTTGCACATCTGTTCATTAATGAGCCTTAAAGATGTTAACATCCAGACTTTAAACAGATTTCCCCAGATTTTGTAATTGAAAGGAGCCCGAGAATCCAGTGTCTGATTCTTTAGTCGTCCACAGTAACGGAGAGAAGTTCAGCACCACGGTCAGCTCCTCTCCCACAAAGTCCTGTTGAGTTTTTGTTCCATCTGAAATAACACGGCGCCTGTCGACAAAAATCCTTTAAACTGTTTGTTTTTGTTGACTTGAGGTCTTCTGTGAATTTGTTTTAATCCAGAGATATGATTAGTTCCTCATTTTAACACGTTTGGAAAAAACTGAGAAATATAAATTCACTTTTCTCATTTTACACATCGTCAAAAGAACAGCCATGTTATTATCAGAATCTGAATGAGTGTCTGTAAACGTGAAGAATCTGGATCCTCCTTTTTATTGGTTTGCTCAACGGATGATAGAAAAAGACCTACAGCTAAACTAAAAGATGACGAAGCCGAACAAAGTTAAGCAGAAATAAATATGAAACTATTCTATACTATAATATACTACTATATGAACATACAACAAGGTGAAAAATAGATGTCCAAGTTGTTGTTTCTTTTCATATTCAATGAATAAATCCGTTTACAATGAATTGAAAAATATCTGGTTTAACATGTTGGTGCTCAGGTGGCCTGAAGATAAAATCTAGAAATACGATGTGTGCAGACTTTTGAAATCCGCCTGGATGAACCGACTGACTCGTGACTCGTGCTTTTTAGTCATCATCTTTAAGTGCAACCGGAGTAAATATTTCCAAAGATGCAGATACGATGCAAATACCGAGAGCTGTAATTAGGAAGCGAGCGCTCTGCCTAACGCCTATCTGCCTGAGGACTGTTGTTTTTTTTGCAGATTTTATGCAAAGTGAGAGATGACAATCTGCTCCACGGCAAAAAAAAACCCCTTAAAGAAAAGCAGAACTATACGTAATATAAGCAGGAGAATGACATTGATAATGACTTTATGATAAAGTTTGGACAGACTGATGAGCGAGTTCACTGGAATCAAATCTCGAATCGTCAGCAGCATTTTCTCAAAGGGTGTAAATAAAAGGGATCGTCGGTGAACACTGTGGGGAAATCACACCTTCGCAGCAGCAAAAATAATTGGATACAGACAAAAAAAATATGAGAAAGGAAGTTGAGTTCTGACCTTGGGGACGGTGTGTGCGACAAAATCTCACTTTCAGCCGCCCCTCGTGTCCTCGTTCAGGTGTCCTCGTGTGAACTAATTGGGGTTGTACTCGTTGCAGAAATGAATTAAAACAACAGCATTTTCCCGAAGAGCTTCTCCTGGAGATCAGAGAGGCTGAAATTTTCTGCCCTTTGTGAATCAGTTGAATTGCCCTTTTAAGAATCTCAATATGTTTTTCTGTGACGAGGTTTCTTTTAAGCATAGCGTGGTTGGTTTTTATCAGAGATAGCAGCTTGTCTTGCAGAGTGAATTTGAAAAAGATTTAGAAAAATTTATTTTTCAAGGATGAACGAGTGACGAACGCGCTTTGAACACAACTTGTTTTTCTGCCTCCAACGCTGAAGGTTCAGTGATCGCACCGCTAAACTTTCTTCACATCGACAAAAGGAAAAACATCAACTTCCTGCGCCAGTCTCACACATAATTACTCATTTTAAGCAGGTCAACCTGAGGCAACCACAAACCTCCAAAATCAGCTAAATTTGAGCTGACTTAACCATCTCCTGCGGTTTTCCTTCTTTAACTGCATCACCCCGGGGAGGCCAGCATACACTTCCTTAATGTCTCATAACACTGATTTTTATTCCTCCTCCTCGGAGGAGGCAGACAAAACCTCCAAAATTACTTTACTCCATCTAAATTTCTGGAGGCGAACTGAAGCGACGCTGCTAATGCGACTGAATTTATGCGTTGTTTGCTCAGAGACAAAGTTTTAGCTCACAGGAACATCAACTTAAAGGGAGACTGTGACATTTTTGGAGGCAGGTTTAGATGTTTCTTTATGCTAAGCTAAGCTAACTGTCTCCAGAAGGTTTTTTTTCCTGTTATTTAGCCTGCTTTGATTGAAATGGAGCAACCAAACTGACAGAAACCCGTGAACGTGACAGCTCGGCAGCACCAAAACTGAACATTATCACCATTAAAGTGAGATTTTCTGCAGTTCTGTTGCATCAGCCTGCTTTTATTTCAGCGCTAATAAACTCCTGCTTTGTGTCTGGAGGAGATTTAAGTGTTTACAGAGAGAAAAACCCTCCTCAGGGTTCACTTGGATTCAGCATCTAGTGGCGGTCGGAGGAGCTGCAGCTGAGGATGGAGCTCCTGTTTAAATTCAGCCTGCCTGACACACCTGCTGGTGACACACTGATGAATGTGCAGGTTTCACTCCTCTCTGCTGCTTTAAATGGATTTTCTTACAGGAGAGCTGTGAAGTGATGCTGCAGGAAACAACCTTATTTTTTTTAATGCAAAATACAAAAAATGATGCAGCTGAGTTTAACATTTTCACCAAGTTTTTTTTTATTCATTTCATTATTTGGCGCATGCACTCTGCAGTTGGAGTGAAAAATTGATAAATTAGACAAAACTAACACTGCAAAAATAGATGCTGTAACCAACTAATCTTGTAGATTGCATCTTGTTCATTGTAATCTCATTAATCCTGAGTCTTTTTTGCATTTTAAATGGCACCTTTATAAAGCAGATTGATTAGAGGTGACTGAGATCTTTTATCTTTTTATGCAAAAAGAGCGACCTGTTCCCGTCTGCCACACTGCAAGAACAAGAAAATAAATTAAAAAATAATAATAAAAAAAAAGATGGTGTGTGTGAAGTTTTGGTGTTAAATGCTCTGCAGAGACTTTTTTTGTTCCTCCCCGCCCTGCTCGGAGGGTTGAAGAAGAAAAAAGGCGCTGCTGTGAGTTTGAGCCGCTGGCTGATGCTCACTAACCCCCCTCCCCTCACACACACACACACACACACACACACACACACCCTCTCTCCTCCTCCATCACCACCCTCCTCTTCTTGGTGCTGTTGTGCGCAAAATCTGAGCTCCGGACGGACGGACGCAGTTTGACGGCACCGAAACGAGAGAAAGAAGCAAACACACACTCACACACACTCACACACACATCCGGGAAGAAGAAGAGATGGATATTTAACAGGCATTTTGATTTTTTTTTTAAATCTCTTTTTTTCTTTCTTTCTTTTCTTTCTGTTTTTGAACCTGACCCCGTGATGTGGCTCTCGCTGCGGGGGGGTTTGTAATTGGACCTGCTCGATGTCTCTCATCAGTTTATAACCGAAACAAAATGAGGATTTCTTCTGGCGGCTGCTTTCTGTTGATATTTTCCGCTTTTTGGGGGCTGACGATGGGAGCTTTCCCGAGCAGCGTTCAGATCGGTGAGTGTGAAGCCCCCCCCCACCACACACACACACACACACACACACACGCACACATGAAAATGAAAGATGTGCATGAATGTCCTGCAGCTGTGTGCAATTTCTAATTTTTTTCCACACACACACACCTAACGCGCGTTTGTATCTGCAGGCTGGAGTGTGTGTATCCGCCACTGCAGCAGATCAGCGCAGCAAAGTGTGTGTGTGTGTGTGTGTGTGTGTGTGTGTATTCCCTGTGCAGGCTGCCTGTGCATTGACTGCTGTTAACACTCTTGCAGACCTCTGGTCAGCCTCTCCACGGTCCCACAGGCCTCCAGCTGCCCCCCCTTTCCTTTTTTTTTTTTTTTTTTTTTTTTTTTTTGCACACTTTCCTCCTTTTTTTCCTCTAAACAATCTCCATGTTTCCGTTTGACAACTTCACAGTTTTTTCTCCTTGTGGGAGGAGATACAGATGATGGATGTTGTGTTATTTCACTATGACTGGCTTGATTTATAAAGGCATGAGGGGGGGTGAGAAGAAACTGTGACCTCCATTTGTTGATCATCACAACTGAAAAAAAATCAATGATTTTTTTTTTTACCTTTTAATATCCTGCACCTTTATGACTCATTCTCATTTTTATCATGTCTGCATGTGAAAATCTTGTTTCCGGGTTGAAACATTCGCTCAAACTGACTTTTCTGTGGCGTTACCCTCCACCGCGCCCCCCTCCCTCCCTGCTTTAAGCCGAGCTGAGGCACATCAGAACCGCTCAGGCTGATGAAAAATGACAAGCTGTTCAAATGATTCTCCTTGTCCTTTTATATCAACGTGATACTCGAATCCCCGGCCGCTGCAGGGAGGTCAGAGGTCAGGGTCTGTTACAGAACAGCACCCCTGGAAGTGAGGACACTTGGAGCTGGATTTGGGGGGGGGGGCGTTAAACCAGCGTCGGTTTGGCTGCTGCTAAAACATCCAAGCATCGTTTGCTGCTGATTTAAGCAAAAATCACCGCTGCTGTGGGCTCATTTCTGCTGTTTCACACAAATTTCTCCTGTTTTTTAACCACTTTTCACGATCGTTTGGCTGTCCGTGAGAGAAAAAAAAAAAAAAGACACTGTTGATGTCACTGCTGTGTCGTCATGTTTCCCATCTCAGCCCTGTAATTGACCTCTGGGAGTGAAAAAATGTGTCTTCTCACCCATCAGACTCCATTTAACACTTCATGTGGCTCCGGGCAGCCGAAGCTCAATCACTTCTTCTCGACGAGGACAAACCTCTCCAATCAACGCTCCTCTCAAATGTTTCAAATTATTTGTCTCTGCAAAAATCAACACTTATTATCTGGTGTGAAATTTGCTGTGTGCACGAGCGAGAACAAACACAGTGGTGGCAAACAGAGGCCGTGTGAGAGATCCTGCAAAATACGGATCCCGCTTCTCATTCAGTCTTTTTTTCTTCTCATTCATTTGCTCCACCGACTTTTCTTTAACGTGTCCTGGTGGAGCTGCGAGATGTCCCAGCATGCATCACCACGTCACATCTGGAAAAATCAAAAGGAAGAAATGTCAGTAGAATAATCATGATGATGCCCATGTGTTTGAAAAGTGAAGCTCTGTGAGGATTTACAGGTTCCTTAAAGATTGTTGTCACTTCCTAACATCAGCTGAGTGGCCTGGCTGTGTGTGTGTGTGTGTGTGTGTGTGTGTTACATCACCGTGCATGGACACCCCATTTACACCATGTGATCCGTGTCTGGATTACTCACCTGGATGAGGAATAACACACATTAATGCAGCCTGGTGGTCTGGTTCATGTCGGGGAAGCGTCTCAAGCAGGTGTGAATGTGATTCGGAGACTCTGAGCACAATTTTAAGAGGAGAAAAGGCCCAAAATGTTCAAAACTCTCACTTAACTCCACCTCTTCCTGCTTTCTCAAGCTTCTTCTCAAAAAAGCTACTAGCAGTGCCTCCTTTGGTAAAGGAAAAATAAATGAAGGACATGCAGCAGCATCTCTTCCTGAAGCTCTCGAGAGACCAACATGATGTAAAAGACTGTGGGGGGGTCACGTGACCAGCAGAGTAGTCTTATCCATCAGCTCTTTTTACCTTCTCATAGTTGGTAACAAAAGCCCACCAGCTGTTTCTGTCACGTGACCCTCGTCTCTCACATTTCTGTGACCCCTCGAGTTTCCTGCTTCCCGGGACGGGACGAAGATCTGATCACAACAGGAGCCGGGTTTAGATATCGAGGCACGTTTTAACACCAGGTTTGAATCCAGAAGTCGCAGATCAGATGTTGTCACGGAGGTGGAAGCAGGTCGGAAACAAACAGGGTTTCTTTGGAGCCACAAGAGTCTCGTTTCCGGCAAACCATATGGTATTTATGAAACTTCAAAGTCTGGCGCCCCTACAGTGTGTACTTTTCTACTGAATCTCATTTTGAGGAGCACGCAGCAGAAGGGAAAGGAATAACTGAGCGAGTGGGATTTAGGTCAGAGCTTGATTCGTGTCTTTTTTTTTTTTTAATTAAGCAGCGATTATAAGTTTTCAAATTTGAAATATGTAAAGGGCATTCCTACTGATCAGCGGCCAAGATAATCAAAATGTTCTCACTAGTTTTTTTTTTTATAATACAGGAATTAACACCTCCTGTGAGCATTTGGTGGCAAGTGTGAGTCAATGGGAGGCCATGAAACCATCGCAGTGGAAATGATGTGACGATCGTCTCCGCTCCGTCGCTTTTTGTGACCGTTAATACAGTTATGCAAAAAGATGGAGAGGATTTCCATGTAAAGTGAAGTAAAATAGCAAACTATCTTAAAGTTTACCTTTGTTTTTTTAAAGAGGTCAGCTGGAAAAAAAGCACACACTGGCATTTTGCTTTAAATGACATTTACACTGTCGCATCATAAGAAATATAGCCTTAAGTTGGATTTTTAAATGTGAAACAAAGCGCTCCGAACCTAAAACACCGCTGACATTTGCACAACCACGAACAGCGTAATAAGACCTTCATATATGAGCGAGCCTGTAATGTAAAAAAAAAAAAAAAACACCAAAGAAAGAAAAGTCTCATCTCGGATTCCAAACTGATTTTTGACCCTTGGAGCTGCTCTTGTGTGGAAAAATGAATGTAAATCTGCGTCGATCCAGGAGGATATATGGTGAATAATATATCACTCGTTCTGCCTGCATTTATATGGAAAAAAAGGTGATTTACATGCTAATCAGGCTGCATCCTCTGTTGTCACAAAGCCCAGCGGTGCTTACGGAGACGAGAGTTGCTGTACTGTCGGATTAACGCCGAATTGTCAGCAAAAGAATATTGGCAAAGTGATTTAGTGGACTGATATTAACCTTTTATTACATCTCATATATTGTCCAGTCCACCTCTGATATGACAGGCTCCTTTCTGACCGCAGATACTAAAGCAGTCTGTTAAACTCTAATAAAGTTTGGGTCAAAGCTTTTTAAAACCTCGTATTGAAGTTCTCATCTCATGAAAAAATACCTTTGGTGAAATGTCTGATTCGACATGTTGACGTGACAAAGATCTCGATCCTTCTTAAACCTAACTGCGTAGTTTTTAACTAAACCGACGAGCTTTCTTGACCTTAACTTAGTCGTCTTTTGTGGTACAAACCACATTTTTCTCATAACTAAAACTAGATTTCTTCTATCACAGGTTAATGTATATAATTTTATTTTAAATCTTGCACATATTTTACAGTTCCCAAAGGATGAATCTCAGTGTCTTTGGTGATCCCACTTCTTCTTCTCAGGTGACGGCAACAGGTTTAACCTGACTATGATAAAGTCGTTTCTGCATCTAAATGTAAATGTGCCCAAGCTGTAGTTCTGGCAGATCAGGAAACTCTCACATAACTAATGTGGAGGCTCATTTCTGATGTTGGGACGATCTGTGATCAAATATTCTGCACTCAAAGTTCACTTACTGGCTTTTCATTCAAACATCTCTCGTCGCTCTGCTTCTGCAAAGTGTCATGATGCGACTGAAGAGCAGATCTTTGGCGGTGTTATGAAAAGTGATTTTATATGGAGGACAGATCATAACTCCTGTCGTTTTGTCTGAATCTGACAAACAATATCCACAATCTTGATATGATTTCATTTTCACTACTGAAATCTTCTGGTTTTCAGTCAATTCGACAGACATTTTATCCAAGTGGCCTCTGAATATGGAGGCTCAGTGTGCTGAAATGAGGGTGTGTGGTCCTCATGTGCTTTATAAACCTCTCTTATAATGCATCAGTGTCTTAAAATCTTATTCGTGTTTAAAGTAGTGAAACCTTGCAGACAGTGGTGTGATTGTTTTAGCGGTTTTCTGTCCTTGTCTCAGAAATAATTTTACCATCTGAAGTGAAACTGTAGATTTCTCTCCGGTGCTTTTCTGTGTTTTTTCCCCACATGCTCCTCATCAGATGTGTGTTTCCTCCCCCTCTGTGCAGGCGGTCTGTTCATCAGAAACACTGATCAGGAATACACTGCCTTTCGTTTGGCAATCTTCCTGCACAACACCAGCCCGAACGCCTCGGAAGCCCCGTTCAACCTGGTGCCTCACGTGGACAACATCGAGACGGCCAACAGCTTCGCCGTCACCAACGCCTGTAAGTGCAGCCACGCGGCTTCTTCTTGTGTCGGTGCAATGTGGATGTTTGGATCACTGTAAAACAACAAAGTGTGCAAAGATGCATGGGTATTATTGGTAAATCTGATGAAGAATAAGTTAGTCACATCTTAATTGAGCCATTGGGAATAAGAACACTGTCAACACAGTTCGTTATTTCATAATAAAAGACCTGAAAATAGGACGAGGTTACACCATGCAGCTTTATTTCAAATGATCATTTTACAGGATGCAGTGTGTTATGATTTTTACTTTTTAGGTTTAAATAAAGTTTAAATCCTCCTTCCGGCCTGTTCCTGCTCTGTACTTCATGCACAGACGTCAGACTCTTCTCAAAAGGAGAAATTAATCCCAAAATGTTGAAAATATTTCTTTAGTTGATTCTGTGATCTGCTGTCATGGAAAGAAGCACAAGTAGTCTGATGATCAGAGAGGTTTTACACACAGGTTAGTCAGACTAACATCCATCACAGATTACAGATTGACTCTCTGGTTGCTCTTTAATCTCTACTGGATTTGTGCAGCGAGGGAGAATTACCGACTTTTGGTTTCACCCTGAAGTTAAGTAAACTTTAAGCTTGTTAACAAATTGTTTGATCGCCAGACTTCTTGTGTTTCTTGCCCCACTGGATGCTTTTTAAACATTTTTACAGCTGCAGTCATAGATCTCAGTAATTATTGTGAGTACAGTATTATCATAATGATGAAAATAAGCCCTTAGCTGTAATAAACTTAAATCATCCTTATATAAACTGGATGCACTACGGCTCTATCATGATGAATAATCATATCATCGTGATTATTAACAAAACCAGGATGAGTGTTTGTGGTGGCAGAAGAAGAAGAAATGAAGGAAACAAGGTTTAAAGTAAATGATAACTATTGTTATAGTGATACAGAGATCGCCATAAGAAGTGAACAAAATGGGAATGTTAAGCTGTGTCTCCATCCTGCCAGTGCATCCTCAGTGTGTATGTGTCTGTGTGTGTTTGTGTGTGTTTGTGTGTGTTTGTCTACGGGTGTGTTTAAGGCTGCATGAATGTACAAGCAGAGTGTGTGTGTGTGTGTATGTGCAGCTATATCTATGAGTGTCTGCTGGTTCACATCTGATCTGAGCAAAGCCGCACACGCTGAAGGGGACAGCAGCTGTAAACACACACAAACAGCAGTCACACACACACACACACACACACACTGACACACTCTGCCATGGTTAGATCTCCTAACAGTCGTAGGCAGTGATTTTTTAGTGATAATCCCGGGGGAAATGTTGCTTTTGTTTCCTTTTTTCTCTTACTGTGTGTGTTTGTGTGTGTGTGTGTGTGTGTGTGTGTGTGTGTGTGTGTGTGTGTGTAGGGGGTGGGGGTTCCCACAAAGACCATAAAACGCTGCAACCTGATGTCTTCTGCTATCTATGGTGTGATCTGGTGTGAAAAATCAATGGCTAAATTAAGCAGAGAATGAAGTGCTGTTATGTTTGTTTGGTAATCGAGGGGGTGTCGTGTGTGTGTGTGTGTGTGTGTGTGTGTGTGTGTGTGTGTGTGTGTTGACCAGAGACATATTTCAGATTCTTTTTACCATTGAAACCCTCATATTTACCCCCTTTAATTATTTTAAACCTCCAAACTTCAAACTTCATTTACAGTTTACAGTTTGTTAGATTAGAAGCATTAAACATAATCTGAATTAGCTTTTAGCAGCTCATCTTTGCAGCATATCAGTGAATTTACAGACATGATGACAGACAACAAGCATCTTTGTCTGTCATTCTGATAAACTGGAAGTGTCATAAAAATATGTGTCATGTCTGTGTTTGGAAACCTGATGGTTTGAATGCCTGATTACAACTTTAGAGTCACATCAGTTTAAGGGACATCTCATAAAACAAAAACTCTATTTTTCATCTGCAACGTTATATTTGCTCCTCTCTGCTGGGATAACTGGAAACCTTGAAAACAATGCTGACGTAAGCCCTACTTTCTAATCCTTTTATTAGAGATACTATAGTGTCTGTAAGCTTTTCCTTATGTATGACCTCTGAGATGAAATTACAGTAGATGAAGCGGCGCTGGTCTCTGAGGAGGAACGAGTTGTGCCAGCAGCACCTAGAATAATGTGGAGGAAAAACAGAAAAGTAGGTTGCGAGCAGAAGAACATAATATAAGCTGAGCAATTAAAACTATTTTCAGGGGCGATATATACGGTGCAGAATATATGCACACATAAATATACAGCTGCAGTGTATTTAAGTGGACCGTAGGAAGGAACATGAATATTAATGTGCTTCAAGAAAGCATTTGATTATTTAAAGGAGACCCATGCATAACCATAATGACTACTACAAGAGTATTTTTATGAGCTTCTTTAAAAACTAGTTTCTCTCTTTTGCTAAGTGTCCGTTTTCTTGAATCTTGCTTGTCTTTAAAACGGGGTTTTGTGCTCACGCGGTCAATACGCTGTAACGAGGCCGTGAGATGGGAAACGATGAGCTCTTAGCGACCGACGGCACGGGTGGGTGTGAACTGTATATTTCCAGGAACAGAAGAAACTATGGGATTTTTCACCTCCAGTCTAATGGCCGCACAGTCACAGGAAGTGAGTCTGCAGCGCATTGATTGGCCAAGCCGAATCAGAGCAGAATTACATGAGCCAATCGATGGCTCTGATAGCTCAGGGCCAGTGGGGAATCTGAGATCGAACCACATCGCTTGTTTTCACCCCCCCACTCCACCACACACACACACACACACACACACACACACACACAACGCCCTCCACATTTTTACATTTCCCACTGTCTTTATTCCCTTTTTTTTCCTTCTCGGGCCCGGTTTGGCTCCATTGTGAGATAATGGTTATGAATAGGCAGCGGTGCCATGTGACGTTTAAGGGCATAGCGTACATTTGGGAAGGGGAGATGAGAGAAGGAGCTAATTTGTGAAGAGAGATTAGGCCATTCAGCGGCTCGGCGTGCCGCTGTCAGGAAGGCTGATGGGGATAATTGGTGGGAGGACGGGGACAAATGTTGTTGCATGTTCCCATTGTCATTGATAATCATTCTGTAGGCCGAGACGCTCTGTAGATCCCGTTTCATTTGTGTGATTAACTTTACGGTGCGTTTTGTTCACAGTGCTGTTACCGGCATCGTAGTGCGATTCAAAGCCACTCAGTGTTTTATCTAGTTAGTTATCTCACAACTTTCAAAAGTCCCACTGTTAGGACCTTATCATTTATCAGTATCAAGTTAATTGTGACACCTCGGAATAATTACCATTAATAAATGAGACAGTGGTTGAGACATTTGTTATTCTCTGTGTCAGAGCTGTGGTGTTCGGCGTCTCCCACAGGCTCAGGATTTATTTCTGCTGCTCAGCTCTGTGGGAGCAAACTGCGCTTCTGCCAACAAATGGACTTTTGGGGATGGTTTGTCTTTCACAAAGTAAATATTCCAAGATAAAGTACAGAAGTGAAGTGAAGCACAGATCCCAGTAAAGGCATTAATTCATTTGATAAGGCGATAACTAGCTCTTTGAACAATATATTTTCCTCTTAATGTGTTAAAGCACCAGATTTTGTGAGTCGCTGTGTGGCAAATTATTGTTTTATTACAGCTTCTTTCAAATGCAACACTTATCAGAAAATCATCAAAAGAAAATGCAAAAAAAATGTGCATTTCCATGGTGCTGCTGTTATGCACGTAGTAGAAGTTATATAAGCAGCGGGTGGTGCAAATGTGGTGCAGAGTGGTATCATTTGTTTTCATTTATACACCACCTTTCTCACCTCAGCCATACATAAAGTCTTTTTTTAAGAGTTTTATGATCATGTGCACAACAATTACCTCGCTGGTAATGAAACTCTTGAGTCTCTGTTTCCTTCAACAGAGGCTCAAAACATTTGGAAAGAGAAACCATGCATACATGTCATATTTTTCTATATATATGTTTAGTTTTTTCTAATAATTGTGCGTGGTAACACACTAATTGCCTCCCACAGTGTGTTTTTTGCAGTCGCGCACACCAATTATGTTTTTAAAGTCGAGACACAGCAGAGTTAAAGTTTCAGGCAGATGATGTTATTTGTCTTATTGCCAACAAATCCATAAAAGAGACCAAAAACGAAACAAATGAACTCTGTAGCCTCGGCAGCCGAAGCCTGATACTGCATCTCATTGTGTCATAAAGCTCCATTGTTATTAAAAGCTATTAAAAACACATCAATGAGTCACACCGTCGCTCTGGGTGACATGTTCCTCCATTACCACGAACACACACTGTAGTTTATTTTGAGTCGATCCCAGTTCTGCTGTAAATACTAATTAGAGAACCGAATGTTCATTAATCCGCCGCTGAAAATAGACCCAATGCATTTCTTATTTTCTGAATAACGTTTTCTAAAAGCAACACCTGCCCAGCTGTTTTATTTAGCTGTGAATGTGTTTAAAGATTTAATCTTCACTAGGAAGTGGACTCAGAGTGTCGGGTATAATCTGTTCATGGGATTTGTTGAGAATAAGGGAAGTTTAGAAAAACACCAGACTTCTAATTTCATCTTCGTCTCAGACCTGAAAGGTTGAATTTCTTTGTTTTGCTCTTTGTGTCTTAATTTTGCCGCCCTGGTGAGGAAGGGAGGAAGTTTCGTTGGCTTCTGTCCATCTATTTGGTTTCATTTCATTCAATTGATTTGTCTGCACACAATGTCTCAGACGGGATAAACAGATTTTGCGATAACGTGAAACGCTGCATCTCACTGCCGCATCTTAAAAGAAGACATCGGGTCAAAACAGTGACACGATTATTACTGCCTGGCCTGCGGGAACACCAGTTGTTGGGAGTGAAATGTTTAATGTCGCCTTATGTCATCCATAAATGCTGCATGATGCATCGCTCACAGTTGAGACGGTTTCTTTTACAGCGTGCTGAAATGAGCCTGCACGCTCACTGGGTGGAGATTTCAGTCAGTGCTTTTTTTTTTTCTTTACAAACTGGTATTAAGACAGAAGATCCCCGTCTCTCACATGTGTGGAAAGGCCGGAAGTAAAATGCCAACACAACAGACCGCCTGGTTTATTGCGAAACAGCCGAGCCAGCATTGAGATCATTTCATGGATCTGTGCCTCGCTGTCGAGCTGGTGATGTGCTGAAGTTCAGGACAGTCACAGTCACGCTCACTGTTAGCGAGCCCTTGAACTGGAATGGCTCCTCGACCATTTGTCCCTTGGATGCGAGGATGAATCTCAATCCTCGGGGGGAATTTACAGCGAAAAAGCCGAAGAGAACATTCAGGTGTTTCTAACAAGGGCTTGTGTACCGGAAGCGAGTTATCAACATCGTTTCTGAAAAGGAAGCAGAAAATCGAGGCGCTGTGACCGCGGTAACAGCGTGATATTAACAAGGTGGGATATCCCATCTATTTTCAGTACAATACTTCTGATACACTTGAGAGAGAAACCCCTTACCGAGGAGATTTCACCTCAACAATACTCTGCAGGATTATTCTCCGAGCTCGGGTTCGCCACAATGAAGAGGAATGAAAATGAGCAGCATTCGTGAAAGAATAATTGAAAGGAGAAATCTTCTCTGTCGGTGACGGGTTGAGGCTGAAATGAAACTCCACCAACAAGATTTTACTTAAGAGGACAGTTCGATGCTGGAATTTTCTTCCTTTTTTACACTGAGTGAACAACTGATTGAGCTGAAGTACAACATGTGATAAAGGATGTGCACTAACCAAACTACACTATCAGCCAAAATCACTCTTCAGCTTACTTTTAAATCACAAGAATCTTCACGATCTCAAAACTTTGAAGGAATAAACCACATTATTAACGGAGTCATTTTAGTTCCCTTTAGTTGTTGCTTGTTTTTTTCAGTCACTACTTTCCTCAGATTTCTTTCTTGGCCCATTTCATTCTTGACTTTCAATCTTTCAAAAATGAACAGTCTTACTTTCAGCGTTCAGTGAATGAAGCCGACTCAGCTGTCAACCCCTGACGTCTTTAGCCCCAAAATACTTGAAACTTTCAGTGCCAGGAATCATTTTCAAGGAACTAAAAAGGTTCATGCAGCTTATTGTTGCTGCATTTCCACCGCGGTCTGACGGCAGATCAGTCCGCTGACGTTTGAGGCTGTTTTTACACGTCATTTCTGCTGCGTTTGTCCAACAGAAATTAACTGTAAATACAGTTTGTTTGAGAAAATGGCCGCAGAAATGTTCCTGTACTTTTGAAAAGTACTACCTCTCCAAGCAGGGACTTTTTGGGAGTGAAATAACATCCCTGAATTTAGACTCTAGCTTTTAGAAAAAGCTCTGATTTCCTCCAAACGATGATCCATGGAGAAATTTCCTGTGGTCGAATCGTGGCATTTGTTGCTGGTGTGGACGTTCTCCTTGATCTGTCTGTCTGCTTAAAAAGCGTATGAATCGATAAAGAAAAACAGCAGTCTGTCGATCAGATGAGGAAGAACAAACTCCCAAATTAGATCAATGTATGTGGAAGAGAAAACAAGAAAGGACATTATCGCCTGAACTATTTTATATAAATTACAGTTTACACACCGACGTGTTTTATTAGCTTTGACGTACGTTTTTCTTTCAGATTTTACAGTGTAGGAAGTTGGCTGCAATCACTGCATCTCAAAATGACTTAACAGGTATGTAGAAAATTGAAAAAAAGTGTAGTGTATCTATAACTTTTAATGTGAAGATGATTTGAGAGAATATTTGAGTAAAATCAGGAGGAAAGGTGAGAATTTCTTTATGTAGCAGGATGAAAAGAGAATCAGTCATTTAATCATATTTTACTTCTAACAGACAAAAGGATCTTGTAAAGCTGCACATAATCAAAGAGCACAGTTTAGGAGAAAATGAGTATTAAATCTTCATGCAACTAAATGAGGATTTGGACTGGAGTCGCTACCACGTAGAATAAAAGAAGGAAAATCTAATCAATATGCAGCCGCTGAGTCCTGAGTGCTTTGTGTTACCTTTTTTCATCTGCGGTTCATTCATCCAGCTGATCCTTGTTGTGTGTTTCGTGGTAACCTCTCAACCACGCAGCCCGACAAAGGTTTTTAAAAAGGAGTGCGTGGGTGGAAGGGGTTAATTTGACCTCCTACATGCAGCCCTTGCCTTCGCCTTCATTGAAACGGTGACATCTTAATCTGCATTGAGTCATTTATATGCAGCGTGGCGCTCTGACTCACTCCAGATCCAGATAGCAAACAGCCCGTGCTCCTATATGCACCCGTGCAGCAGCACAGGAAGGCCCTTCACGTCCGCCGCCGCTCACGCGTGAACACACACTTTCCTTGTCTGTCCTTCAGTGTGAAAAAGCTCTTTCCCAGTCGTGTCAGTCCTGTGTTTATGTATGTGTGTGTCTGCGGTTAATGCACACGAATAATCTGAGCTCTGCAGCATTTTGGGCTCTATTTAAGTCTATTATCTTTCCCTGCATGGGCTCCATTCAGAGGGGCTCTTCTGCCTCTCTGGTGCTGCCTTTTAAATGGCCGTCTGCGTCCGAGGATTCCTCTGATGCTCGGGTGAAAATATGCAGGCCTTTGGGGAAGGTATATTAGTGTATGTGTGTGTAATGGCAGGTGTTAGGAGAAAGAAAGGATGTAGAGGAGGAGGGGGATGGGGCTGCTAATGAGAGATTAATGTGGCGAAGCAGGGAGGAAGATGGAGGATCGGGGGGTAAAAAGGAAGAGGAGGTGACGGGGGAGAAGGGATTTTTACAAGAAGGGAATCATTAGCGTGTTAAAAGGTAAAAATGTGAGTCTGAGCTATTTGTCACATCTTTATAAGGTAAAATATGATGAATTTCCCGTCTTAACATTCATCACCTGTCCCCACGTTAATCATAGGTCACTAAATTTAGTTGAGACATTCGGATGAAAAGTGCCCCCCCGCTGCATCACCGTTCGGTTTGTGTGGCAAAACGCAAGGACGTCCAATAAAAGAGTTGACTTTGCAGTCAGACAAACAGCACAGCGCTGCTCCTTTTGCATAACAGTCTGCAGCCCAGTTAGTCTGCAACAAGACAGCGACGTTACAACAACACAGAAACACAGAAACATCTGATTTAAACATCTCATATCTTCTTATTTTTATTAGTTTTATTTTATTTCAGTGTTATTGGTCTTATCAGTTCTTATTCATGCATTAAGTATGCTCATAAGTTTTTTACATGTGTGACTATTTGTAAACCTTTCAGTGGAAAATGAGCCGCGTTTTTTATTCATACAGCATCTTACAGCAGAAAATTGACACCATAACTGTACGACTAAATGTGGAATATTTTAATTTTAAGTTCTCTGTTGATTTCCTTTCATTCATTTTGGTCTCCTCCCCCTTGTTCCTCCCTGCACCTCCCCCTCCACTGGTTATGTAAGTGGCCCCCTGAGGTGTGTGTGTGTGTGTGTGTGTGTGTGTTATTTAGTGGAGGTTGGTTGAGGATGAACCCTGAGGAAAACTGAAGTTGAACTAAACAACAATAAATAGTTAACGCGATCCTTCAGACGTTTGATTCATGAAATCGATAGCTGGTGTAAAGAGCGTTATCGACTCCAGTTTTAATGTTATAAACACAAAATCACAGTAAATACAAGGCAGAGAAAACATCAATCAGACAACTGGGGAGAAAAAATATCAGTGTTATTTCCAGAGAGAGAGAGATTTTTATAAAAAATAACCATCCAAACTAAAAAAATATTGATTATCTGCGTTGTAGTAAAAGTGAAAATATTAAAGTATTATCAGTATTATTGTATCATTGTAGTTTAGAGTTAATTATAACTGTTTTATTCACTTTTGCGTATTTTAATCTATAAAAATGCATAATTTTATAAAGTGATCACTAATTCTTAATGCAAAATCGTAATCTTCAAAGTAGCTTTTAACCATAATGAAGTGAAAAGTACAATTTCACCTT
>JBAJHX010000067.1:21034842-21054357 GCA_037176925.1 Amniataba percoides | reverse complement strand
TCTGCTCCATCGACTCTGCGTGCCCACAGCCGTCTTTAAAACTAATCACTGCAGATATGAGATGTTATGCAAATGAACGGTGACTCTGCGATGACTCAGCACAGTTTGAGACTTTTTTTTTTTTTTTTACGTTCCACGTTAACGAGGCAATTCGGCATTATGAGCCTAAATTACGACGGACGCAGGCGGACGAGCTGCGACGAACGGCGAGCGAACAACACGTCCGTTAGTTAAACGAGTAGGTGTGTCCAAACAATTAGCCGGTCCGGTTTAATGGTCGTTAGAGTTCCAGCGAGCCGCTCTGCTGAAGCAACCCTTGGAGGACTTTGTTCATTAGCTGCTGCCGTTCATTAGTTGGAGGTCAAACGGTCAAAGTCCCGCTGAAAGGCCTCGGGAGGGGATGAATCGTGACCGGGCCTCCACTGGCTCACAGCTATGATGACCTCTTGACCTTTGACCTCTCCTCCTTGAGAGAAAAAAGGGAGAGCAGCCGGATGGTTTCCCTCGATTTTATTTTTACTCCATCACCATGAGTTTTTTTTTTTTTAACCATCACAACACGGCGCTGTTGGGAAACATCACTCAGACCTCACTGAGTCCTGAAAACAAACATAATCAGGTTTTTATGTGATGACGCGAACATCTGAGTCACATCCAAATCTAAAACTGAAGAGTTTAGCTTGAGGACTTCTGCCTCACTGATGAGAGTCTCACTGTGATGCTCTCGTGTCTGTGTGGGTTCGTTTCCTGTGTTAGAAAGACGCCTTTTCTTTTTTTTTTTTGGCTTTTGACAAACAGCTGCAGTAAATCATCGCGGCTCCTCAGTCATTGTCGGCGGTAAATAATTCACCACGCACTGAAAATGTTTGCACCTCCACAGTCAGCCGTCGCACTTTCCCATCAGGCCTTGTTACACATTCGCGCTGCTGTTTAGCCGCCGTTTGTGCAGCGACCGGGAAAGGTAGACTGTGACAGGCGAAAGCCGTCCTTTCAAAATAAAGCTAATCAAAGAGGACACTGAATGTAATCAAATTAGACTTCGTTCATCATTTTAATGCAGCTCTAGTCAGTCAACTTAAAGGCCAAATAAATATAGCAGCAATATTTTCACATTTAAATCACATCAGACATGTTTGGATCCATCATTTGGATGAGCTAACAGTGTTTTATTTATTTTTGTATTTTACTTTCTTATTCTGATTGTTTGACTGCTGGAGATCTGTTGCACCTGCTGTTACCAATATTAGCAGTTTTTAGTGCCCTGGAAGCTTTTGTTCTGTATTTGCATGCATTATTTCTGCATTTACTTGAGTTTCCAGGCTACGAGTTATGTTAGTTTCTTTGTCCTTTATATATTTACTTTTCTTTTTGTTTCTGCGTGTTCAAAACTTAATTTAATGTGGTAGTTTTATTGAGATCACAGTCTCTTTTTCAAGAGAGACCTGAAGAAACATTTAAAAAACCAACATACATGAACAGCACATACAAAGCCTGACAGACAACAATAAAGTGACAAAGTATAATGAATAAAATTATCATAAAACACACCTGATAGTCAAGATTAAGGAAGAAACAAAAGTTATCTGCAGATTCTTAACATTTAAAATGATCCATTATGTTAGATATCTGTTAAAAAGACGAGACTGGCAGCAGGAATGTGCTTTTATTTATTGTAATAAGAATAATAAAACACTACACTTATAAAACGCCTTTCAAAGCCTCTTAACAAAATCATAATGAAACAAGGTGAGATGGGAGATTCAGATTTTGTTGGTCAAACGCTCCACAGGATCCGTTCAAGTGTGAGATTTTTGTAACCAGCAGTGCTACATCAGTCGGCATTGATTCAGCTGCACAAACAGCACACACTCCTGCAGCCTTCACAGTCTGCTGCCCAACACACATCTCTATAAGCAGGCCTACCTAAGCGATTACCACACACACACACACACACACACACACACACACACACACACACACACACACACTGACCTTTCACCCTGCTCTGTGCTACTACTGCTCCGAATAATGATGAGCCTATTATTAGAGCGGATCATTACGAGTTATCAGTTATCTGCAAACCATTCACCCTCCGTGCGTCGTTGTGTGTGTGCGTGTGTGTTTTGTGTGTGTGTGTTTTGTGTGTGTGTGTGCTTAAGCTTCACAAAGCCTCTGTTGGACGGTCTTAGCATCCCGACTCTCTCCAGCAGGCTGCCGGAGGAGAGAAGAGCCCCTGATTGCGACGTGATTGGTGAATTATTGCGCTTTTATCACAGCAGATACGCCCCGTCACTGGTCAGCGGTGGAGAGAGAGGGAGTGTGCGAGCTGATTAGGAGAAGTTGGGCTTTTATTTTTTTAAACTGCGGTGAATGGTAGCTTAATAACTCCATATAAAATCACTCAAATGATGGGGCTGAGGGCTTTGATTGAGCTCAGGATGCTCGTTGTACGGCCGCTGAGAGGAGAAGAAAAAAGAAAGCAAACATAAAACTGCTTTGGCTGAGATGAACAGAAGCTGCTGTTCAAAATCATTAAATCTTAAGTAATCTAACGTGAGTCTTTTGTTAAATAGATGCAGTGAAATGTCTCCCTTTTCCTGCTGATCAGACAAAAACATTGTTAATTTTGACGGGAAATCGCAACTTTCTCAAACAGCAGCTGAAAAATATATCAAAAGCAATCAGTTCAGTGTTTTTCATCAACGTAATGAGGAAACATTTCTATTAAACATCACTGTCCGTGTGTTTTATTCGCTTCCCGGCAACATGTGCCTCCTGCAGGTGATGAATCACAGGTGTTCGGTTTGCGTGCGAATGAATCTTAACGAACAAAAAGCGAACTGACTGTGCAGTATATCACTGTGCAGCCGCCGAGCGAATCAGCAGCTTTTAGCAGAGGAAGCGCCTCGCCGGTGACTGAGAGCGCCGTTATCTGCTCGCCCGTGATTCACAGTGCGTTGCTTCCTCGTTAAAAGCCAATTAAAAAGACGGCGGAAGTCACAGAAAACAGTCATAATCTGATAACTGTGTCGTAAAGAATAGGCTGCCGAGCCATTAATCTTACGCGCAGTGCTTGTGTAGGCTAGTTTTGCACCGAGTGTGACAGCTTGGACTCCCTCGTGAACGGCGGTGCGTTCACTTACAGACTTACAGTGCATTTGAATAGTGATGCGTTTACTCACTACATTAGACAACCAACATTTCGCTTTAGTTTGAGGTGATTTGTGACTTCCATCTCTATAAAACGTGAGATCTCATCCGCTGTACTGGAGAAAAAAGCAGCTGCGTAATCGTCTTAATCAAGTTAATCTGACGTGTACAAGCACTCAGGCTTCATCCTTTACCTTCACAGAGCAGAAACAAACAGTCTGAAAGTTTCTGATGCAGCATAAATCTCATTTTTGTTTTGCTTGTCCAAGTTAGCTTTTGCATATGACATCCTCCTCCTGTCAGTCTGCAGTCTCCGAGCTGGAGTGAGACGATCGCTGCCCCCTGAGGCACACGAGGAGAAAACATCCACGTTTGTTCAACCACACAAAGATGAAATTTATAAAAGTTGTCTTTTAGCTTTTTAACCGGAACTTTTATTCCACATATTTGTTTTCACTTTCAGGCTTTTTTAATCCAAAGTTTCTTCTTGTTTTTTGCAAAATGGAAAAAAAATCTGCTTCATCAATGGAAACTGATGATACAAACACACATTTCTGGCTTTTAAATGAAGATGAATGATGACTTTTGTTCCCTTAAAGTTCTTTGTGAATCGTACGAGAGAAGTATGGTTGCGTTGTCTTAGCAGCAGTGAGAATTTTTCCTGCAGCGATGCTGCTTTGATTTGTAGAAAACTGTAAAGATACAATAAAAACAAATCATACAACGCTGATTAGATTTCTAGAAGGACCCTATTTTGCACTCTTCCTCGCCCGTACACATTCATGCAGCTGACGTAAGGGCTTATTTTCTGAGACAGCTTGCGGTGGATTTGGAGCGCGAGCGGGGGAAAGCGGCCTGTTTATGCGATGCCCTTGACATTTCCCAGCTCCTCACTTCGGCTCAGTCGGAGAATCAAAACGCGTATTATTGAACCGCGGTCCTGCAGCCCACCACTACATCCAGCCTCCCCCCCACCCCCACCGCCCCCTCGTGCCCCGCCGCACCCTGCCAGTGATAATGAATTGTCCTTGAATCCTGACTGGGGATCTTAAACCACCCCCACCCTCCTCCTCCTCCTCCTCCTCTCCTCCTCTCACAGTAAATCCGCTGACTTGCTCGATCCTGTGGGAGCAGACTGCATGATGATGCACATTAATGGCTCAGAGAGAAAAATTTCTCCCCAGACGCCGCATGACTGGGACCGATGAGATGTTTGATCCTGTAAGAGAAACAAAGACGGAGATGGGGGTGAAAAGGGAGAGAGGAGGAAGGGGGAGGATGGAGGGAAGGAAGGAGAGAGGACTTCGCTTTGTCGTTTTATCAGCGATGAGGCTGAATATGCAAATGGTTGCAGATAGAAAGAGTGAAAGAGGGTCTTTTTGAGAAAGAGAAGCAAATGCGCTCGACATCCAGGGGTTATGTGTCTGAGTAGGATGAGTAAAAGAAAATCTATACATGCAGCAATACTCGGCTGCACCGCTGCTCTGTAACACTGCCGGCAGCGGTTGTTTGGAAAATTCAGACTTGTGTTGTCAGCTGTCAGGAGGAACAAGGTGAGAAGTAATTTTGTTATGCAACCCTGAGATTTAAACATTTCAAGAAGGACGTGTCAGAAGATACTACTGCAGTGCAGACAGGTGGATTTGGATTTTTTTTTTTTTTTTACGAGAGCTTTAACAGTAAATCAACTCTTTCTGCTGGCTCTCCCAATTCCAGGAGTCGGTGCAGATATTAAATATGAAAAATGCTGCACTTCTTTTGCTGCGTGCTCCTGGGTTGGCGTCTCACTGACATTATATTAGTTTGAAATCCAGCCAAGCTTGACATCCACCAATTTGAGACTTTCGTATTCATATCAGGAGAGGATGGTGACAACGACAAGGCGCCTTTCATTAAAGTTGAGCAACCTGCCAGATGCCAGAAAAAAAAATTACTTTTGTGCACAAACCCACAATGCACCTTTATGAATATTTGTTGGGAAAATCCTGAAAAAAAGGTTTTGAATAGTTAAGATTTAGAATAAGATTAAGCCCTGGTTGATCTGGCAATACATGTGAGTTCCTTTCAAAATGAATGAATGTACATAGAAATGCTGTCATTTTACATCCACGACTCTTCAAAGATTGCTTATATATTCCTCATTTGCAAATGCAAATACATATTGAAGGAGAGGCAATGATAAGAAAGATAATGATAAAATAAACATTACATTTTGTTAGCCTGAATAAATGCTGTTAATTAACGGATCTGAGAAGTCGTAAAAATGTTGATACCAGACATGTCAGTTCATTTTTCAACCAACATATTCGTTCTTGTCGCAATTATAGTATTATAAAACTGTTTTATGCTCGTGTTTAGTTGCTCGCAGTGTTTGATTAAGGTTTGAACAGGATTGTGGATTTGGACTGATGCAGAAAAACAGAAAGAAAACACAAGAAGATCATCAACAGTGAAATGAAACCAGGAGTGTTTGCCGCTGAAACCAAACCAGATTTTGACCTCTGGTGTCAAAATCCTGAACTTTGTGAGTCTGTTCATTTTATTTAAAAAGCATTTCCTGGGAACATAATCCTCTAACAGCGTTATCAGCACATAATCGAGAAGAGTAATTATTGATATATAAACACAATTTCCAGGAGATGGAGCTGCCAGTTTAATGAAGACAAAACAGAAATGCTGAATCTTAACCTTAATAACGATGAAAACTTGAATACAGAGAGGTCATTTAGACAGACTACTACTGAAAAAAAGGGTTTAATGTATTAACAATCTTTAACATTATTGCATAAATGTTTTTTAAGCAGTTGTGAAGCAACTAAGTTAATATTGCCCTTTGGTTTTCGAGCCCACTGCACAGAGAAAGCAGCTTTATCTCCAACTAAATATCAAATATAAATTGCTGTTATAAAAGAAGATGCTGTCTTGGCTTTTTCATAAACCTGAGATCAAGTGAGTGTAATATGAAGCACATGAGGACGACATATCTGCAGCGTTTTAAGCGACAAACTTTTTAAAATGTTTTGGGATGAAAAATGGAGTCTGTGCATGTTCCCTCCCTCTTTACGTCATCGCGTTTCCCCGAGTTCCTTTGCCCCATTTTTCTATCTGTCCTCCAAACGCACACACGCACGCAGACAACACACCCATCATTCATACCACTCCATGGATCCAGCCCTCCTCCCAGTGTTATTTCCTGTCTCCGTGGGGAGCTGAGGGTGGGTTAATGAGGCAGACAGGCCAGATGATGCTCCTCCTGGTGAAGAACTTCCAAAGTGTCTTAAACCTGCATTATGCAAGACCCCTGTCTAACAAAAAAACACATGAGAACATGAGATAAAAGCCGTTTGAGGCCGCGTATACGAGTGTCTGTCTGTTTCAGCTTAAAACGCTTGTTTTGAAATGTGCCCGTCTGATCAACACATCGAAGTGCCACTGCAGGGAAATCAGGTTTGCTGTCAGCCTGGAAGCTGCTGTCATATTCACTGTGACAACACTTCTCTATGTTTTAAAACATTAAATATAACAGAAATCATCTTGAACACTGAGTTTAGACACTGACAGGTCGTCTTGGCTGCTGTCATGAACTCAGTATGTGTTTTAGAGCAATTAGCCATAACTGGACTCTTTTTTTTATCATATAGATGAAAAACCTCTTCGTTCTCTTTGTGACTTCAAAAAGCATTTGGTGCATTTCACTCAAACATTAATATGTCAAGCTCATAATGAAGCTGGATGAAAGGTCACCAGCTTCATTTGGCTTCGTCCTCTAGAGACAAAGATGTTTATGTACAATTTCACGTTAATCCACTCTGTGACTGTAGAGATATTTCGTGTTGACCCACTGGCTTTGCCGTCTCTACGTCCATTTACCTTTCACTGGTCATTCCTCCTGAGATACTACCCTCCCCCACAATCATCATAGATGACATGTCTGAATGTTAGATGTGTCTCTAAGCAGCCACCAAGTGCAGTAAATCTAATGTGCATCCTTGTTTGGATAGAAGTTGGGTTTTTTTGGGTGCCTGAACGATTGTTAAAAACTGAGAAAAGGAGAGAGTGTAACAAGGAAGGGTGCTCAAAGGATGGAGGAGATAGGGAGGAAAGCCTTTCTGATGTGGTTTGACATCAGCCTAATATAAGATGTAAACACACACACACTAGCACACACACACACATGCAGGGCCTCTCATTGATGTGGGTAGGAAGCAATGGGGGAATCGAGTCGGGCTGTTACTGCGCTGAACCAGCTCCATGTTGGACCAAATCCAGTCAGGTGTCCTCCTCTCGCACTGTTTATTCTGAAGCTGTAAGAAAAATGAGCACATTTTAATGATCTCTGCAGGGAAATTGGTTGTTACAGCAGCGAAGGAAAAAAAAAATTACTGCAAGGTGAAAAGAGTCAGAGGCAACGAAAGCTTTTCAACATCTGTTCAAGTGAAATCCTGATTTTCAACCCTGTAGTTATTGTTCCCGTCCCAAGTTCAACAACTTTCAGAAAAACACTAAATCCGTAAACTTGCTGTAAGTAAGTGAACAAATAAGCAGCGGCGTCGGTCTCACCTGCTGACTCTCACAGCAGACTCTTTATCTTGATTCCTGCGACAGTGTTCAGGTGCGTCGCGGCTCTAAAGGGCTGCTGTCAGCTGAAAACTGCACCTGAACTGCAGTAATTTGTTCGTTGTGGAGATGACGAAGGTCTGTCCAAACCTGCCACAGCAGATGCACACCAGCGCTGGCCTGTCCGCGGGGGGTTTTCACCGAGAAATATGAGGCTATACGAACACGTTGTATTGTTCTCGCCGGCCAAGTCGCCATCTGTTTCATCTTCAGTCGATGGTAATCCTCCAGAACGTTTTTCATCCTGCATCCTTTTTTTGGATTCAGACTTTAGATATTACATCAAACATGCTTGAAGGACACAAAAAAAACCCTCTGTTGTCTTTACTGAAAGTGACCCTGATGGAGAAGATCATCTCTTCTGCGTTCATTGTTATCCCTGTCGTGTAGCTCTGCCGTGAAGGAAGCTTGGAGGTTTTCTCCAAACCACACAAAGCTTTGATCTGGATTTGAGGACTCTTTTATGAACAGTAAAATGCAATATGTAAAGAAAGAAGGAGAAGAGTCGAGACAGTTTTATTATAATGCCTCAGCCAACACAAGCACAAAAGTAAATGCTACCAAAAAAATCTCCATCAACAAATAATTTTTAATGGCTTTTAATTGTCAAGATGATTTTAATTTGAAATGTTGACATTCGTTCATTTGCATTATCATCAATGTCACTTTGTTTAGCATAAAAATCATGATGCATCAGACACAGCGAACGAGCAGAAGAGCCTTGGAGCTTCTTGTTCTGGCATAATTAATGATTTACTCACCAGGAAATGTTGGAAAGAAATGTGGAAATGTTTTACCCCCATTTTCAGCTGAATTGGAAGCCACTGTGTGAAGATCCAGGAGGGAAAAACACCCCAGAAATTATAGCCAGCTAAATCACAGTGACACAAAAATACAGTGTAGTGACGCGGAGGTTAATAGCAGGGCTGCAGATATATTGGTGTCACAAACACTAAATACTGCAGGTTAGTTCAGCTTGTTGGGACACAGGATCTTGCTTGCTTTTATTTCCTTTTTTCATACTAGTCATACACAACATACATGTGGAAAATAGCATAATAAACATCTCCTGATGAAAGTTTTTATGAAATATTGTAAATTTAGCTGCACATACCTTCATTTTGTGATGAGAAAATTTGAATATATATCAGATTTGGTGGACTTGAAACAAGACCGAGAGTCCACAGCCACATTAGCGGCTCTGTTATCCACAACAATGCTAACATGCTGATATTTTAAGTTTCATTGCTTGGCATGTTCACCATCTTTTAACTGTATAACTGTGAATGTCTGTGCATGGCAATAAATCAAACAGTTGCTTGGATGTTTCCATCTGGACAAAGGTGGTAGTCATAAGATATCCACAGACTCATGCCACCAGGATACTAATGAAAATCCATGAATCCTTGCAGTTTTAAAATTTAATGAACATCGGCATATACATGAGCAAATGTCAGACTTCTGCTTTTCATTAAACCTCGCTGGTGTTCGGTTAACCTGGTCTGAACTCGGTATCAACGCTGTGTGAGCTTCGTGTTGTTTGGCATTGGGAGTAGTCGGGGTGGGGGAATGAGAAGATAAATCCTGAGCCCAAATGGTGTTGATAACGCTTGTTACCGGCTGTAATGAGGTCAGAGTCGCCGCTGTCTGGCTCAGATGGAGATTTATACTGAAATGAAGAGGTCCAGCTGTCTTCCTCAGCACATCCCAATAAAGATAGATCTACTCGAGTAGCTCGGAGCATGAAGGGTGACGAGGCTGATGGAGAATGCTGGTGGTCTGATACGGGCCGAGACAAACATGCAGGCGCATTTCACACACATTTTTATGGTTAAATGAGGTACAATGAACCGTACTCGCATTCCTCACCCATTGTTTTTCATGATTGGCCATCTAACACCAAACTGCGCTTTCACATTGTGAACGATTTAGATAATGCGTCGCTCTTTTCTGACCAGCTGTGGCTGTTGGGAAATGCTTGATTGAATCCATGTTGGAATCTGCAGCTACTTTTTCACTTTTTAAAGCAGATTTTTTATTTTTGAGTTGTTTGATGATTTGTGACTTAAAATGACTTGGTATCCTCCCCAACCCTGAAGATTAGAAATAACGTTATAAATACAATGTTCCTGGCAGCAGCTGACCAATGAGCGAGCAGGAAAGTGAACTTTTGGAGTGGCAGAGAAAGTATGATATCTTACTGACATATCTATACATTAAGACTGAGATCAACGAAAATCAAAGGTAACATGCAAAACATTCAGCTCAGTACTTATGAAGTATTGCAATTAAGACATGTCAAATGCTAAAATGCCACCAAAACCAAAAGGGTTCTTCATCAAAATGCTTACCAAGCATCACAAACAATCTGCCGGTTATTTGTTTCAACATCTGGAAATATTGGTGTGACACATGGAAGTGGAAATGTTGTCTTGATGGTGACATACCAACGTATGATGATGTCTGATTTTATCTACTCCTGTTCTCTTGTTTTATGCATCCATGTATAAAGCAGAATTTGGAGGTTGTGGCTGAATTTGCACCATCTTAGTCTGATCATAATATTTATGTTGGGGCACCAGGTGGGTCAGGACCGTCACTTTTGGACTTGCACTGCTGCTGGGAACCGAGAGTCATCAAGCTGTAGCTGAGCATGAGGAGATTTTGCGAAAGTGGATTATTTTAGCAAAAGTGCAGAATCTCTTCCCAAATGAAATGCCACAGTAGCACTTTACGAGTCTCACCCCAATCATCTGATGTATGAATTTCTCTGTCTGGGCCAGCAGGGAGGCTTCTTTGGAAGTGGAAAGCAATTAAACACCCAGGCTCGAACCACTTTGCTGTACTGAGCTTCACTGAAGTGTAACAGTAGCAGAAGGAGGAGAGAGAGAGAGACCAGAGGACCAGAGTTACCCGCCGCCATGTCACCTCCTCTCTGCAGCGAAGGAAAGAGACTACATTAGCGGCAGAACAAATACAGAGCAAATAAAAGAGATGGGCTGCTGGGGAACAGACGCGATCGCAGTCAGCTGGGAGGAGAGAAAGCTGGAGAAAATAAAAAAATAAGGAGACAAAGAACAGAAAACACAGGGGGGATAACAGATGGAGTTTGGAGGTAGATACAGTATCTGTTTTGGAAGTGAGCCGAATATTCCCGCGAGTGTTGAAGGTGACAGCTTACCAGGTGCCCCTTCCACAGGTACAAAGTAAAGTGCTCTGTAAGACTGTCCAGTTAGAAGTAGTAAAGTTTTCCCTGCAGCCACCAACTTTATCTCAGTGCATCTTTTCAGTCTCTGCTGTACCAGTTAAAACTGCCTCTGCAGTCCATCAATGTGACTTTTTTTTACAACCTGATGATAAAAATGTTTGAATCTAGGCCAGTTAAACCCCGTTAATAATGATGTGTAAAAGAGAGGACACCTCTCCTTTATCCTGATTCAGCAAAGTGTGTTTAAGGATGAATAAGGATGAATTGGCTCGGTGATTATAGATGGTTTTAATTTTTGTGTTTTCTTAAATCCAAATGAGGAAGTTGGAGGCTTTATTAATTTTTTTTCACTAAAAATCATTCCTCTTTCTTCCCTCAGTCAAACCACAATGCACAGATGTAATTTCTCTGATGTTCATTGAGGATAAACGAACACGACTCCTTTTTTTATAATCATATTTTTAAAAAAGCACATTATGGTTTTTATCATACTCATCAAATTTATACTCACTCATCACTATCAAAAGCAAAGTTATCTGTTTGGTCCATGCTTGCAGTGCAAACAGAATGTGTCATGACTCTCTGTGCTGCTGATTTGCCAAATATGATAGAAAAACAGGCTTTGGAAGAGCCGGCAGCTGAAGCTTAAATGTTGCTCTCCATGTCCACATCACCCAAAGCTTAATGGCGACTGCAGCGCCAAAACTCACAACATTTTCCCCACAGATTAAGTGAGTGACACCCTCCCTTATCTATTCACATTCAAATATTTGCCATGTGTTAAAAGCCTCTGGACAAAAAAATGCAAATAATGTCAAACTGCATAAAAATAAACAGTCCTACAACATGTATGGTTGCATGGCCTGGCTTAAAAAAAACTACGAGGATGTAAATAAAAGAAGAGGAAATTATCGAGGCTCGTCATAAATCATCTTTTAAAGATTCCTCTCGAGGGGCGTCCGTCAGCAGCGCGTGATGCATTTCTTTCAATCACATGCTAATATTAAAGAAAAAATAATAACAAAATGGTACCAAAACATCGGCCAGCATGTCATTCTCAAGGTGAGCACTTACCTTTTGATTGTGCAGCAAATTTGGACTGTGAAAACAATTCATGTTGCGTCCTGAGGCGTGTAAATGCAACACGGCGTCTGGATTATTCATGGCCTGACTTTTAATAATGCATTGTGTTTAACGTTACATTCGCTGCATATTTCACAACAATAGCAGCAGAAGTGAAATGGAGCCGTTTGTGAGAGCGCTTTCAGCAGCTTGGCAGTTTCCAGTCTGAAAAAAAAAAAAGAAAAACTCCAGGAAGGGTTTTGGGAAATGGGGGAAGTCTTCTCTCTTTCAACAATTACTCTTAAAGACTCGGTAAGTGTGTTCCCGTGTGTGTTTATGTGCCAAAGAGATTGGGCGTCCACGCTTCTCTGAGCACCCAGATGGTGTTTGCCAGTGACGCAGTTTTTAGCTTCAACCTTCAATCCTTCATCACACACATACTGTAAACCCTCCTCACACACACACACACACACACACACACACACACACACACACACACACACACATAAATACAAACACACTCCCTGTTGGGTCTTTTAGTGCTCCCTATTGGTGCAGCCCAACACCGTGGCGTCGTGTTCAGGCATGACTTCCTCCTCATTAACCCTCCCATCTGGTACCAAGTCGTGGCGGCGTTTAAATGGAGGCATGCCTCCCAAGCACTGTCACTCAATCACCGCTGCTTCTTCCTCTTCTCTCTCTCTCTTCTCTGCTCATTCACAGCAGCTCTCGCTCGCTCTCTCTCGTGTGATTTGTTATCGTAGTCTCCTCCTCTCTCTTCCTCTGGTTCTCCTTTAACCTCTCAGGTTTGTTCGTCTCAAAGGGTCAGGCTCATAATTGGAGCTGATTGTCGATGTTTCATTCAAAATCAGACGCGCCTCGGTGGTTTTCCACGTCTGAAATGATGCGCTCACAATTATGGGCCGTCATTAGCATCGCTGAGAGATACATCGCTGGTGTTTTTCAGGCTCATGTGAGTCGGAGTTTGATCTTTTTTACCACACAGGCAGTGTGACTCCGGCAGCTTCAGCTGGTCGGCCCACCGCTTTGATCCTCACTGAAACATCTCAACAATATGAATTCAGTTTGAGACTCATGTCACCCTCGGGATAAATCACCAACTCATAATATGAATTTGTCTAACGCTTTGGTTTATGACTAAATACCTGCAAAAGTAACGACGTTCCCATCAGCCTCTGCTGTACTTCATGTTTAGTGCCAGTTAACAAAATGCATTTTAGCAGCCGTATATGTTTGTGTGTATTTTAGTCCAGAGTTGCTTTTATTTCAGCTGAAGAGGCTTTTTATATTTCCTGCTTCCTCCTCATCTTTCTCACAATATCTCCCGCATGCACACACACTGGCCTTTATTAATGTGTGTGTTTATATATGTGTGTGTGTGTGTGTGTGAGCAGGACCGCCTGAAGGTCATTGTTGGTTGACGTCTTTTTCATCCACCCCGTGACCTTCTGTGTTCACCACCCAAGGGTGAAAGCATCTCATTACTAAATTAATCACTTTTCATGCACATTCGCTTCTTTGAATAAATTTCTGCTTGTGCTCGCTGATGGTGCTGTTTAGGTAGCTTCTCTATTGTTACGATATAAACGGACATTTCTCCTTTTTAGATGGATTTTTGTGTGCGTGATTCCTTTTCGAGTGTTTCCTAAAGTCCCATTTTCCTCCAGAGAGAGAGACTGAGTGAAAATCAAACATTTATTGCCAGTTTTTGCAGTTTCTTTGACACAAGCTGATGCAAAAATAGTGACTGGAAGATGATGGGATCGCGTCGTGTCGTACAAACATTTAACTCCCCTGCTAGCAGCCGTGGGAGTCTCCCTGCCTGTTATTGTTGTCATTGAGATGATGACCTTGTTACTGGAACGCGTCAGCTCTCTCGTCTTATTGCGCTGCATGTTATTAGCTGTAATGTAAATCCATAAGCACCCTCTGCAGATTTATTCGCATCACTAGAATATACAGAATTTACATAAAGCCTTTGCAGCACTTTCTCCTCATTTCCTCGCTTTGATAAAAGGCGGCGGAGGGATGGAGGCTCCTCCTGGCATTCCCTGGCAATCCAAGTTGACGCTTACTTTAAGTTCTAAATAACTGCCCGCCCTCCTCCTCGTCCTCCTTCTCCTCCTCCTCCTCCTCCTTCCTCTCCCATCCCTTTGCTGGGCAACTCTGCAAATATATTGTGTGCTTTTTGATATTTTCTGCTTGTCTGAGCTGCTTTCAGCGCTTTCTAAAAATAGGACAGATATCTCTACAGCGGTTAGTGCAAGGTAGCGGCAGGACAGAGCATGTCAGCCGTGTGACAACAGCGGTGAGACCGGACCGCGTTCCCAGGAATCTCCATGAAGCGCTTTATTTTTTAATGCATGACATTGTTTTGCATCTCCAAAGCAAAACCATGAAGATAAAACTGTCAGATGTTAGTTTATGAAGTATTATGATATAACACAACAGCCCTGGAATAAATATGACTTTCTGAAGCTTTTAATGTTGTATTGCTGAAACGTGTAACTTCGTGTGACTCACTTTTGTGGTGAGTTTTTGTATGAAGTGTGTCTTTAATGCTCTGTCCTCTGCAGAGCTGCAGGACTTTGATATTTACAACAAACTGGTTTTGGTTTATAAAGTTTTTGGCATATTATTCATTGCTTTTATAAAGGTGACGTCTATGGCCACATTATTCACTTTGCTTTTTGCTCTGTTTTGGTTTCCACTAACCTTTTGGAAAACTGCAAACAAAACATGAGCTAACAGATGCAAAACATGACTGAGTTACTGTTAAATCTCTGTGCATAACAAACAACACCTGTGATATTACACATTAGACTTACAGATGGGAACATGAGTCTCCAGAAGCTGCAGCATACAGGGCATTTAGAAAGTGTTGGACAAAGCCAACGACAAAAAACAGGTTGTGAGATTAGCGAGAGAAAAAGCATTTAACCCCTATAGAGCACACGTATTTAACAAAACAGTAAAGATACAAGATTATGAGATTACTTAAGCATGCAGTGTTGAAATTTTATCACACAGCAGGAAAGATTTGGGGCTTCAGACAGAGAGGGTTCATCCTCTGAGGAAGCATCTATGTCCGTCCCACATTTCATACCTAAATCTGCAGGAGCTGTTAAAATATGCTGCTCTTTACCAAAGTGCTGGTCAGGTTGAACCTTTGAAGGACACTGTCATGATCAAGTCCTGCTGCTGCAAAGATAAAAATGAATTCATCACCACAGTCGTGCAGTTTCTGAGATGAATGCGCGTCCATAAAAAGTGTGGATTAATGCAACTAATACACTCACAAATGGAGGTAAAGAGTGTGACACAATTGAAATACAGAGAGTGAGGAAGAACTTTGAGTCATGTGGGGGGGGTGGGAGCTGCAGACATTGAGGGGGGGGTGTCTCATCTCTGCTGTGTTGTGGCTGCAGCGATATCGCTGTCTGCACTGCCTCCTCTCTGTGTCCTGTCCTCTCTTTGCCCTGAACCTCTTCATCCCGTTGTCCCTCCTTTTCCTGACTCACAGCTTTGATTTACCTCCCTTCACCCCCAAAGTACACACACACGCAAACACACACGCAAACACACACGATGCACGTCATGAATATTCATCCGTTTGTTTGTCTGTGTCTTATTCTCTCACTGTTTATTGCTTTCAAGATACTGCTTGAGGAAGGCCTTGTATAGTGTGTGTGTGTGTGTGTGTGTGTGTGTGTGTGTGTGTGTGTGTGTGTGTGTTCCCAGTGACTTCCATGCATGTCTGAGGATGAGCGGATCTGACAGCATCGGCCGAAAAAGAACTGTTGTCCTCAGACCAAGAATCTCCCAGATCTGTCAGTGTGTATAGGCGCGCATGCATGTCTCTGTGTGTGTGTGTTTTGTCTCTCTGCATTCATATATGTGTGTGTGTGTGTGTGTGTGTGTGTGTGTGGGAGGATGCGCTGTCTCAAAACTCAGTGAAGCGCAGTGTCTCTTCAACCAGTGCGCTTCCTCTCTCTGAATGCCCTTTCCCGTGATGTCTCGGTGGGTGTGCGCACATGTGCGTCTGCTCATGTGTGCGCTCTCATGACCTAAAACACATCCCATTAGTGATAATATTCCTCCGTGGGTAGCCGGTCGGGGCCCCGTGGCGCAGCTCCGAGCTCTGCCTCGGGGCTGACAGCAGACCAGCCGCCACCTGACTGAGCCGAGCAGGTGGAGGCCTCGTGGTGCAGCTCTTCCCCGAGGCCCAGGCTGTGCTCTCTGACCATCCAGTGAGTCATAAACCGTTAGCTAACATGCTAACACAGCCCCATCCTCCAACACTGGATACCATGACAACACAGCAGAGCCTTTGATATGACATTATTTGACATTAGAGATGGCGCTCACCACTTCCCACACACACACATATTAAAGTAACTTCTTCATCAGAACATGGTTGGAGAATAATTGAATAAATCGTACAAAACATATTTTTCAGTCAGGAGTGTTGTTGTTCAGTACAAATGGACACACAGTCCTTGCTGCACCAGTACACATGCTCACATATTAACACACTGTTCTCCGTGCACACACACACACACACCACCTGATGTCTGTTGTTGTGTCTGGCTGTGTGTGTGCTCCCTGTTTATGTGCGGTGCCGGTCACCTCGCTCAGCTACTTTTCCTCCTTGTTTCCATTGTCAGCGTGTACGGTGACATTTCTGCATCTGCAGGTGGCGACTTGTGACAAAACCGATGCTGCGTTCAAGTGTTGTAGTGAAGTGTTGGTGTTTTTTTCCCGCTGTGCCGCCGCGTGCTGCTGCTCGATATCGGTCACCAAACGTGATCTCACCGATCAGCGACGGCTCTTCAGTGGTTTTACTCATTTGTAGGTTAATTATTGTAGCATCACATCAGCAAACGTTATCAAGCCACTAAAAAAATTGGATTGAGTGAGATTTCTTGGCAGTGTTGTAAAAACAAATATGTTGGACACATTGAGAAGATTTGTGGCAAATGATACAACCAAATGTACATTTTTAAAGATGTTTTCTAATTCTTTTCCTTAGTGGAGCCTATAAGCATGCAAACTTTGATAATGAGCATTTAACATTACATACAGTATTGCACAAATTCGAATTTTGTTGCAATGGCGGCGCTGACTTAAAAGCTCAAGTGTCACCAAACATATTACAGTTCATCCTCAAGGAAATATGGACGCACACACCAAATTTCATGGCAGTTTATCACTGGTTTCACAAGTATGAATTTTTCTTTCTCTGAAGAAAGCGTCATGATTATTCTGCAAATTCAGACACTATAAGGAGACGTCTTTCTTTGCTGTGATTTCTAAGCAGATTTATGGACATTTATTAGCTACAGCCATGGAGATAATGATATCCTTCAGAAATCATAGTCACTCTGAATCTAAAAATATGTGCAAAGACGTCTGTGTGCTCGACTTTGACTGAGTTGTGACTCACGTTCTGATGCAAATTACAGCTCTGGCCTCGCTGTTTGAAAACCTCTGGACCGGAGATGTGCCATGAAGACTCTTATCATGGTTATTTCTGCAACGGTGAAGCATTTCATAAAACATGTGCAGTGATGTTATTATGTGTTAATACCAGCTGTGCGTGAATCATGAGGAAAATCTGCCATTTTCTCTTTGTGTTTAATGATGGTTAACAATAATTAAAGATGTCCATTTAAGTTTGAAATATCAAAATGTATTTCATAGCCACATTTAAACATAATAAGACAATATTTACACTTCTTTTTTGGATAAATTTTAATGGAAATGCTTCAAATATTGAAAATGTGTCTTTATTAAGTGGATTCAGAGGAGAAATCACACCTCATCCTCCAGCATATATGGTTCTGATAGACTGTAGGATGCTTTTCTCTGTGTGTTTGTGTGCAGTCGACCGTGCAGCAGCTTGCCGGGTGACACCGGTGGGTGATGTCTGTATCGGCCGAGTCACCTGTGGAGCAGAGGAGCGTCCGACAGCTGCTGTAAATCAGGCCGGACTGATATGAAGCGGCAGCGGTGGCGGTCGTCAGGGGGGCCGTACTGCAGCTTATTGGTTTTCTCGCTGACGCGCTCACATGTGGGCATTTACGTGCGTCTCGAGTGTGTATGTGCGGAGTGTGCGTGTGCTTCGGGTGGGGGATGGACCCCCTTTAGGCTGATGAAGCATCATATTTCAAATCATGGACATGCTGGGTCTATATTCAGAGAAAAAGGAGGTATGGGGGGATGACTTCAGGGGACGGGGGTTAGGCTGTAAATTAGGATGACCACGCTTCATGCACACTTCTCCTGCTTTATTCCATAACATGAGCTTTATAGTGTAGGAAGCTTTAAGAAAGAGAAAGAACATCTAATGAAATATATAAATCAAGACCTGAGAAGGAGGGAGGAAAAAAAAGAGAAACCCTATTTCACAGCTTGAAACAGTAAACGACGGCCTTTAATTCATCTAACAATGTCGTAGTTACCGTTAAAATATCAGCACTGCCCAAAAGTAAATGACCTTTTCTCAATAATTTTAGTTCTCATCAGGAATTAACTTTCTGAGCGCAGTATTATCTCTTTTAGGAAGGTGCCAAATCTACAAAAAGAAGCCCTAAGTTATATTAAACAAGACTTAAACAGTAAAATAATAAATCTGCTTGCATGAATGACAAAAACAACACACATACATTAAAAATATGCATACATAACATCCTGTACCCCTTCTAATGTGCGAGTGATGCACACTTTGGCACGTGAACTGACGTTAATTCAGTCATTCAGCTGAGTTTTAAAGATCGGAGGTTCGATGCCTGAGCTCAGAGTTGTGCTGTGTATTCACCATCTGACGGGAATGTTCCTTGGTTGAGATGTTAATTTGTGTGAGGTCTCAGTGGGACACCAGCTCGTGGCGCACCACATAATAGTCTGTTTTTCACACTTTGTCAATATTTGGCAGCCATCTGTCTATCAAATTCTCCTCTGCTGAGATGTGGTTTCCTTAAGAGAGAGAGGGAAAAAAAACAGGGCGATTACTTTGACTGCATGTTAATTTAATCACAGCAGAAATGAAAGTTTTCCCACCATCTACGCCTTCAGCGTTGGTTCAGAAAAGGGAAAGTTCCTTAAAGCGACGTTATCTGATATTTTTAAATCTATCAAATGACGATGTGAAAACAATGTGACAGTGTGAAAGGTGTTACTTGTACGTAATGAAGCTGCATAATTATCACCTGAATCTGCGGCTCCCTTCGGCTTTTGCAGAGCTTTTTAGTGTGAGTTTCACCTCTTTGTTTGTCTGTCTGATCACAATCTGGCTCTCTGTCATAATGTCATTTTTGGCCACAGCAGGCAGATGTTTTCAGGGGAAAAAGCCTCTGTACTCTACCTGCTCAGCACCGACAGACGCAGTTAGAGATTATTTGGTGAACAGAGAGGAGAAATTAGCTGCTAAAGAGCCAGATATTTCCCTCAGGAGT